>JAJEJO010000641.1:242887-349446 GCA_020662805.1 Glaucomys volans
TGGGGAGTGGGGAGGGGGTGGGGAAGGAAAGAGAATGAGACAAACATCCTTACCCTATGTTTATGTATGAATAGGAAAATTGTATGATTCTACTTTGTGTACAAGCAGAAAATGATAGTTGTATTCCATTTGTGTGCAATGAACTAAAATAACAAAAAAAAAATTTTTAGTTGAATGAGAACGTTAATTAAATAAAAAAACTAAAAATAGAATAAAAATGTCTTATTGTTTTGGTCAAGTTATACTATCTATGATATTTGATTTTTGCCTTAATTATTGATGCTGTTTTTGCTCCAACATATGTATTATTTGGTGGACTAATCCACATGCATTTTAAAAGTGTATTTTGTATTTTGTGTGTATGCATGTTTTAAAATAATAATTAAATCAAAGTGTGTGATAATGCTCAGATCTGTATATTTATTGATATCTTTCTTTAATACTTGTATCAATTGTTGGAAAGATGGTAAATTTTCAAACTATGTTTATGGATGTGTCTAGTTGCTTCTTCATTTCTGATCATGATGCCTTAAGAAAGAATTCATTCTCTTAATATCATAGTATCATGAGATAATCGGCTTCATTTCTTGTCAAACGCTTTGCCTTGAAATCTGCTTTATCTCAAGATTGAGTTATACCAGTTTTTATACGTCTATTATTTAGACAGACTATGTTCTTACATTCTTAGAGTTTCCAATTATTTGTCTGTTTATATTTAAACTACATCTCATTTATTTAACAGATGGTTAAATAAACCATCTGTTTATTAAATCATTCCTTAAATAGTCTGTCTTATAACTAGTGTGTATATTCCATTTTTATTTAATGCAATTATCAACATAATTTGGTTTCGTCTACCATTGCTACTTTTGGGGGGTCTTCTTTAATTATTAAAATATTTAAAGGTAATGTATGTACTCTCTGTTTTATCTAGGTAGTTTTTTCAGTGGTTGCTCTAGGGAGAGCAATATGCAGTCAATATCATTTTTCTTTGCTAGTAAAAATAGCTATGTAAATAATACAATTCCACTAACTCCTCCTTTGTGCCATTGCTGCCATATATTTTTTATCTGCATACTTAAATTCACATTTGACAAGGTTCTAATTTTTATGAAAAAGCACATTACTCTCTAAGGAAATTAAAAGGAGGAAAAATGAAATAATCTTTTTGCTGCCAGATAATTATACTTTGTTTGTTTCTTCATTTCTTTTGTATTGGAATCTCCTTTGGTGCCATTCTCCTCAAGCTTAGAAGGATTCTGTTAACATTCTTGGTAATGTAGATCTGATAGCAACAAATTTCCTCAGCTTTTATCTGAACAAGTTTTCTTTTAAATCTGTTTTTAAGATATTTTTAAATTAATACAGAATACTGTATATATATATATATATATATATATATATATATATATGCACATACATATTTGTCCGTATCTTAAATTTTCCATTTCCTATTGTCTTTTAGACTCCATGTTGATGAGATTTCTTTATTTTCTAGAGGTAGTGTGTCTTGCTTTGTTTTCAATTTTTTCTCTGTATTTGATTACCAGTAGTTTGACTATAAACTATGAATGACTTTCTCATATATACCTTCTAGTGTTTTCTATTTACCTTGTATATATCAAATGTTTTCACTAATTTGGGAAATAATTGATCTCTGTCTTCAATTATTTTTTTCTACCTCTTGTCTCCTGGGACTACAATAACACCTATAATTAACTCTATGCATTTTATAAATCATAAGGTCTGCTTAGTTTTTCAATTTTTGCCTAATTATTTCTTTTTATCCTAATTATTTCTTCTTTCTTTCTACTTAAAATCATTCAGAGAAACATTTTATTTCATATGTCATATATTGTAAACTACACTTCCATAATATATACTTGGTTCTTTTTTGGGGGGTTACTGAGAATTGAATCTAAGTATACTTTATCAGAGCCACATTCCCACCCTTTTTTATTTTTTATTCTAAAACAGGCTCTCTCTAAGTTGCTTAGGGTCTCAATAAGTTGCCACCACACACAGTTTATTTGGTTATTTTTATAGCTAATATTTCTTTGCTATGTTTCATTTATATCCATTCCTTTCTCACATCGACACATACACACACATTTTTTCTTGAACATATTTCTGATTTGTGCTTTAAATTGTTCTTTTGACTTTTGTTAGGATATATTTCAATTTATTTACTTTAAAAAAATAAGTGGTTTGGGATTTGAACCCACTCCTCATGAATGCTAGGTAAGCATTTTTTATCACTGACCTACACACACAGGTTGGGTTATATTTCTACTGGAATTTTTTTGTTGTTTAGCTTTATATTTTTCTATTTCTTCCCATAACTAAGAATGTTTGGTAATGTATTTGTTACAGTGATTGATACATTGTTAAAATTCTACATTATTTTATTTTTCACAGAAGGTTATTGATTTTTGTCCCAGGAAGTAGTAAAACCCCTTCGTGTTTACCCTTAAATTCAGATTTACCCTTTGTTAAAATAGACATTTGTAAGATAAAAATTTGTAAATTTTTCCATGATTGTAGGGTGAATTCTATAATCTTTGGACTTTAGTTTTGCTCTTCAAGTATTATACTTTGGTTTCCTGTTTCCCTTGCTTTGTGTATTCTGCCTTCCTTCTATCCCACAGAAGTTGAACTCATTTCAAGTCACCTTTGCAGGTATGAACATCATTCTCTGAAAACTGAAGCTAATGGCGGTGTGGCTGTCTGATTAAATTCTTGATAGCCCTTGGTAGATAGAGTGTTGTGTTCCCTAAATACGATTGTTACTCACTTGCTTCAGTGTATGAGTACACTGAAATTTCTCCCTCTCTGTTAACAATATACATATAGTTTTATATATATATATAGTTATATATAACTATATATAATAACAAAATAAATACATTGTTATATATATATATGTATATGTATATAAAATATTCACACACACATATATATGTATTTTTTTTACTTAAAAAAATCTATATATCCCAGGGACCTTTTAAAGATAGTACAGAGAAATCCCATTTGCCCTTCACCCAAATTTCCCTAATGTTTACATCTTTTATAGCTATGATACAGTGCTATTTTGTCACATGTATACATTTGTGTAACCATCATCACAGTTAAGGAAAAACTACTCCATTACCAAGGAGATTATCTATGTGCAATCATTTTACTGCAAGGTAGAATTGCATTTCAGAGGCCTCATTAAGCCTTTGTTGGCACAGCCCTAGTGGGAAGGGGAGGGGACCTTTGTTATTATACCTAAAGTGTCCTCCACTGAGACAATAGAGACAGGGACACCTCATTACCATAGGCCTCATTATGAGGTTTATCTAATTTGTAGCATATATCAGTACAACAATCTTTCTTATAGCAGAATAATGATGCATTATATAGATGCATCACATTTTGTTTTCCCTTCAACTGGAAAACATTTGGATTTCTACCTACTTTCTACTGTGAATAGTGCTGCTACAAACATCCTTACACAAGATTTGCTGGAAGACCTCCTACTTTCAATTCGGTGACATATATTCCTAGGTGAACAACTGCAGAGTCTGATAGATAACCTTTCAAGAGACCACCAAGTTATTTATTATCCCACTACCAAGGTCTGAAAGTTCAAAATTCTCCATGTCCTTGCCATTATTTGAAGTTCTTCTCCTTTTTTCTTTTAATTCCATTTATTTATTTATTTATTTATTTATTTATTTATTTATTTATTTTTATTGTTTTTTACTTCAATGGCTGTGAATTTGTATTCTAGTGTGGTTTTTATTTGCCTTTTCCAAAGGGTTAATGTGCTGTTATATTTTTTCATGTATTTTTTGTCATTGATATATCCCTTTTTGAGAAATGTCTGCATGAATAATTTGCTTATGCTCTAACAGGGTTATTCATCTCTGGGTTTGAGTTTGAGATTTTTGTACATAACTCTGGATACCAGATCTTGAACAAATATAAAAATCACAAAACTCTTCAACCATTTTTGGACTGTTTTTTTTTTTTCCCTCTATTTTATAGTTTCTTTCAATTTACAGAAGTTGTTCAATTTGTCTTTTTCTTTAGTTGCCTTATGGCTCCGATGCCCATACGAAGAATTGACAAACTGAAGGCTGTGGCATTTTATTTCTATTTTTTTGTGAGGGTTTTATATTTCTAGCTCTGAAATTTAACTCTTTGATCCATCTTGAGTGTGTATTATGTAATAGTGATCTTAGTTCTTTATTTTGTGTGTGTAAAACTGGGATCCAATTGCCTCAGCACCATTAAATTAAGGGCTATTATTTTCCCCATTAAATGAAGTTGGGATTCTTGTTGAAAATATATTTGCCATGAATGTATGGATCCACTTCTGGACTTTGTAATTTCATTAATCTGTACGATTATTATCAGAAAGTACCCTACTGTTTTGCTTATTATAGCTTTGTATTAAATTTTGAAATCTGAAACTGTGAATGCTCTAACTTCTTTTTCAGGATCTTTTATGTTAGGAGTCCCTGAACAGTTAATGAGAATCTCAGAATCAGCCTTTCCACTTCAAGAAGAATATATATATATATACACATATATGTGTATATATATATATAATAACAATTATATTATATGTATTATAACTATATATATATACACACACATGTATTCATTGAAATCTTGATTGGAATTGCATTAAATTGAATTTGTAGATATCTTTGATTATTATTGACATCTTAAAAGTATTATTTCTTCTTGTCCTTAAATATGGTTTATCTTTCTATTTAGGCCTTCTTTAATTTTGTAAAGAAGTGTCTTGTGATTTTGAGTGTAGAATTCTTACATCCATTGGATAAATATATTCCTCTGTATTTTATCCTTTTGAATGCAAGTATAAGTGAAAATATTTTCTTAATTGTATTTCCAGATTATTCATTACTTATGTTGAGAAAAGAAACTGATTTTGGTTGTTGGTCTTTTATCCTGTGATGCACATGAACTCATTTGTATGCTTTCATATCTTAGTATATTATTTATAAATAAAATATACATACATATGTTCATGTCTTATGTAAGTAAAAATAACTTCTCATATTCCTTTCAAATTTGAAATATTTTCTAATCTAATTGCTCTAATTAGAACTTTCATTGTACTGTTGAACAGGCAAAGCAAATGCTGGCATCCTTGAGTTGTTTGTGATTTTAGGGAGGAAGCTTTTATAATTTTACCATTAAATATAATATTTGTTGTGGCTTTTGTATAAATTTTCTTGGCTATTTTGAGGAAGTTACCTCTATTCCTAATTTATTAGGTGTATTTTTAACATGGACTGGCTTTGGATTTTTTTCCAAATGTTTTTCTGCATCATGCAAGGTAATCTTACAGTTGTGGGTTTTATATTCATTCATTCTATTAATGTGGTATATCATATTGATTCTCTTTTCCTACTTAACAAGATTTCTTTTTAAAGCAGTTCCAGCTGGAATTTCCTTACATTCACTACCACACACACAGCCAAACTCCCCCACTGTTGACATTCTACACTAGTTAAAATCAATGTAATTAAGTGACACAGAGTAATTACTCAAAGTCATTCTTCATATTTGAGACCACTGTTGATGTTTTTCATTCTATGGATTTGACAAATAATGTGACGCGTGTCCTTTGTTTTAATAACCTGCAGGGTAATTTCACTGCCCTCAGCATTCTCTGTGCTCTGCCTATTGGATTCTCCCTTCCATCACCCCCGGTAGTTAACTGTTCTTCACTGTCCTCATGGTTCTGCTTTTTCCAGAATGGTATAATATTGGAATCACACCGTGAGTAGAATTTTTCAGGTTGGCTTCTTTTTCTTCTCAGTAGTGTGCATTTAAGTTTGCTCCATATATTTTCATTAGTTTATAGATTTATTTATTTATTTATTTATTTATTTATTTATTTATTGGTACTGGAGATTGAATCCAGGGGCACTTAACCTCTAAGCCACATCTCAACCCCTTTATTTTACATTTTATTTAGAGAGAGGATGTCACTGATTTGCTTAGGGCTTTGCTAAATTGCTAGACTGGCTTTGAATATGTGACCTTCTTGCCTCAGCCTCCCAACTTGCTGGCATTATAAGCACATGCCCTGTTGCCCAGCAGGACATGCATTCTTCTGACATTGTCTTTTCCAGAGTGGAAGTCCAGCTTATCAATTGTTTCTTTCATGGATCCTGCCCTTGATATTGCATCTAAACAGTCATTGCCATACCAAAGATCACCTATTAGTTTTTCTCCCAAAGTTTCTTCATCGTTTTGTGTTTTACATAAAGGCCTGTGATCAATTTTAAATTTTATTTTAGGAAATCGTGTAAGCTCTGTATTTAGATATATTTATTTTTGCATGAAGGTGTCTGGTCATTCTAACAACATTTGTTCATAAGACTAGTTTTGCTCCATGTTATTGTCTTTTCTTTGTCAAATATAAGGTTACAATGTTAATCTAGGTCTAGTTCTAGTGTTTCTATTACAGTCTATTCATTTTTTTTTTCTGCCACTGCCATACTGTCTTGGGTACTATATCTCTAGAATAAGACTTGAAGTCAGGGAGCATCAATCCTCCAACTCTGACAATTTGAAGTGCCTATCCTGTCCCTTACTTCTTCATATAAATTTCGAAATCTTTTTTCAATATCTGAAAAATAATGTACTGAGCTGGGTGTGGTAGTTCAGGCCTATAATCCCAGTGGCTCAGGAAGCTGAGGCAGGAGGGCAGGAGGATCACAAGTTCAAAACCAGTCTAGGCAATTTTAGCAAGGTCCTAAGCAAATTAGTGAGACCCTATCTCAAAAAAATAAAAATAAAAATAAAAATAAAGTAAACAAAGAAACATGAAAAGGACTGGGAAGTGGCTCAGTAGTCAAACTCCCTGGGTTCAATCCATTGTACCAAAAAAAAAAAAAAAAAAGGAAGTAAAAGAACTGAAATTTTGATTGAGATTACATTGAATCTACAGATCAATTTGAGAACTGACATCTTGACAAAAGTGAATATTCTTACTTAAGTATTTTCTCTACTGTTTTTAAATTTTGATTTTTCAGTTTCTTTTTATTTATACTTAATATTAGAATTCATTTTAACATATAAAAGCATGGAATATAACTTGTGAAAATTCAGACCCCATTATTTCCCTTTTACCTCTCCTCCTAGTCCCTGTTCCCTTCCCTCTGTTCTACTGAACTTTCTGCTATTTACTTTTTGATTTTGTTTGTTTGTTTGTTTAGTGTTTTGTGATATACATGATAGTGATATTCACTGTTATATTCATGTTTGTATACAGGGAACTTAGATTATATTTATTCCTCTGTTTTTCCCTGATCCTGTCCCTTCTCCATCTGATACCACTATTTACTGGTAGTGAGTTCTGCTTCCTCAAATGTTGGAGTTTGAACATTCCAGAAGCACACCAAAGCAAGCATATTAAGCTGGTTTTATTTGAAAGTAGTAACACAACCTTTTCACAAGAGGGAGAAGGGAGCCATGGCTGATGTTCTAGAAACCCAAGAAGTGAGTGCACCCTACAACTTTTATAGATTAGGGTCTTCTTTGTTCTGTTCTCTGCCCCCTTATCTCTCCTTCCTGCCTATGTGACTTGGCCCAGGAGATATGCCAGTGACAGAGCAAAGAAGGTGTGAAGCAGATGAGCAGGGGAAGGGCCACAGGGAGGATTCAGGCAGGTAGGGCCCCAGGAGGCATTAATTAGCAACTCCCTGCCCTGCAGCTTTTGAGGAGGGGTAGTTAGGTAGATAACCTTGGTGATCAAAAGGGCTTTGGAGACACTGACATTCCAACCTCCATGGGGTGCTCTCCAACTTCCCAGACGCTGATGGCCTCCATTCCTTAATTTTACTAGATTTCTTATTCTGCACTAACTGCCTGTCCTCAATTCTGGCTTCACATCCACCTCATTCTCCTTTATCTAGTCCACTTGTCTTTGGTATATTTTCATGGAACCCCCACCCATTTGCCCGTTGTCTCTCTTTCTCTCCTTTTGTTGTTCTTATTTTGGACTAGTCTTCGCATATCCGAAAAAAATTCAACCATTTGCTTTTTTGAGTCTAGCTTATTTCACTTAGCATTATAATCTCTAGTTTCATCCATTTACCAGCAAATACAGTAATTTCATTCGACTTTATGACTGAGTAATACTCCTTTAGGTATATATACAATATTTTCTTTATCCATTCATCTGTTGAAGGAGACCTTGGTTGGTTCACTAGCTTGGCTATTATGAATTATGTTGATATCCATATTTGGTTGACTCATGTAGATGTGTCACTATAGTGTGCTAATTTAAAACTTTTGGATATGTAGTAAGAACTGGGATAGCTAAATCATATGAGGTTTCTATTCCTAGTGTTTGAGAAATTGCCATACTTCTTTCCAGAGTGGTGACACAAATTTGCAGTCCCATGAATTTGCAGTCCCACCAACAAATGAGTGTACCTTTTCTCCTACATCCTCATCAACACTTATTATTATTGGTATTCTTGATAGTTGCCATTTTGACTGGAGTAAGACAAAATATCAATTTAGTTTTGATTTGCATTTCCCTGATTGTTACAGATACTAAAAATTTTTCACATATTTGTTGACCGTATTTGTTCTTTTGAGAATTATATGCCTAGTTATCTGGACCACTTATTAATTGGTCTATTTGGTTGGTTGGTTGGTTGGTTTTGTTGTCAAGGTTATTGAGTTTTGTTTTTTTTTTTCTTTCTCTTTTTATTTGTACCAGGGATTGAACTCAGGAGCACTCAGCCACTGAGCCACCTCCCCAGCTCTATTTTGTATTTTATTTAGAGGCAGGGTCTCACTGAGTTGTTTATCATTTTGCTTTTGCTGAGGCTGTCTTTGAACTCGAGATCCTCCTGCCTCAGTCTCCCAAGCCACTGGGATTACAAGCATGCACTACTGCACTTGGCTGAGCTCTTTATATAGTCTGGATATTAATGTCTTATTGGAAGAGAAGGTGGAAAAAAGATCTTCCATTCTGTAGGCTCTCTCTTCATGCTCTTGTTTTCTTTGCTGTGCAGAAACTTTTTGATTTGAATCCATTCTACTTATTGGTTTTTGGTTTTATTTCTTGTGCTTTAAGAGTATTGTTAAGAAAGTCAATTCATGTGCCAACATGCTGTAATGTTGTGCCTATATTTTTTTCTAGCAGCTGCAGAAGTGCTGGCCTTATTCTTAGGTCTTTGATTCACTTTGAGTAAGAGATAGAGTAAGTGATCAGGTAAAATTTCTACATGTGGATTTCCAGTTTCCCCACGCCATTTGTTTAAAAGGCTATCATTTCTCCAATGAATGTTTTTGTTACCTTTCTCTAGTATCACATAATCTTACTTATGTGGCTTTATATCTGTTCCTTTTATTCTATTACATTGGTCTTCATATCTATCCATGCCAGTATCATTCTGTTTTAGTTACTATAGCTCCGTAGTATATTTTGAGATCTGTTGTTGTGATGATTCCAGCATCACTCTGTTTCTGCAGGATTGCTTTGGATATAGAAGAGCTCAATTTGCCTCTATTTCCTGATGAAATGATTCTATTTTTAGAACACCCCAAAAACTCTAGCACAAGACTTGTAGAGCTGATGAGCAATTTTACTAAAGTAGCAGGGTACAAGGTCAACACTTACAAATCAATCACTTTCCTTTACTTCAATAGCAAACCTGCTGACAAATAACTTAGGAAAATTATTCCATTAATAATTAGAATAATTAGAATTAATCTAATGAAAGATGTCAATGACTTGTGCAATTAAAACAAAAGAACACTGAAGAAAGAAATTGAAGAAGACCTTAGAAGATGGAAAGACTTACCATGTTCTTGGATAGTCTTATTTGGTTCTTTTATGTTTCTCCCAGAGTTTTGTAGTTTTTCTTATTTAGACCTTATACATGTTTCATTGGATGTATACCTAAGTATTTCATCATGAGGAGTGCTAATGTAAATGGTATTGTGCGTTAAATTTCAATTTTCACTTATTCACTGATGTTACACAGGAGAATAATTGACTTTTGTATATTAAACTTGACTTAAATGCTGAATATTTATGTCTCTAGCAAAGTTAATCTTTTGAAGCACTGAACCCCTTTAGTAAGGGGTTTGGTTGAGGATGAAGCCTCCAGCAAAGTGTTATCTCCCCGCCACATGAAGACATGTTAAGAAATGAGTGTGGTCTGCAAATTTGGCTGTGAACCTCCAACTAGAAAGAGAATTTTGCAGTATCTTAATTTTGGACTTCCCAGCCTTCATGATAATGACAAAAATATGTCCATTGTTTAAGCTACCAAGTCTGGTTTTTGTTATAGAAGCTTGACCTAAGATACTGTTTATCCTCACTAAACTTGGTACAAGCACTTAGCAATTTCAAACATTTTTTTCAATTCTTTTGGATTCTTTCAGTAGACTACCTCACCAATTATAAACAAAGGCAGGTTCGTATTTTACTTCCCAATAAGTACACATTTTTTACTTGTGTTATTGAATTTGCCAAAACTTGCACTGTCTTTGAAAAGCAGTGATAAGAGTTCTTATAATTGTCTCTGATTTTCGTAGAAAAGTTTTGAGTTTTCACCTTCAAGTACTACATAAGTTTTTTGTGCATGTTCTTTACTAAGTTGAGGAGGTTACCCTCTGTTTTTAGTTTGCCAGGACTACTGCTTGTTTGTTTATTTGTTTGCTTATTTATTTTTAAGTCATAAGTGAGTGTTGAATTTTGGCAAATACTTTTCCTACATATATTGATAGGGTAATGTTATTTTTTATTTATCTGGTTAATGTGATAAATTAATTGATTTTCAAATGTTCAAGCAAACTTGCATATTTCTATAAAATGTAACTTGGTAATCATACACAATTCTTTTTTTCTTCTTTATATAATTCTTTTGCATTCAATTCGTTAGTTTTTGTTCTTGTTGAGTACTCTTTTGTCTATTTTCATGACAGATCTCTTGTTTTGGTTTTTATTTTATGTTTGTTAGGTTAATCCTAGCTTCCTAGAATGATTTGGAAAGTAGTCCCTTTGCTTCTAGCTTGTGGAAGAGACAATGAAAACTGAGCTTAATTTCTTCTTAAATTTTTGGTATAAATCACCTGTCAATTCATCCAGGCTTGATGATTTCTCTTTTGGAAGACTATTTATAACAGATTCAATTTCTTTAACAGATATAGACCTATTCAAGTTGTCAATTTCTTCTTGTGTGAATTTTGACAGACTGTGTCTTTCAAGGAATTGGTCCATTTTTCTGGGTTAATAAATTTGTGAGGACAGATTTGCTTCTGTAATTCCCTTATAATTCTCTTATTACTCCTGGGAACTGAAGTGATGCTCTCTTTTTCACTTCTACTATTTCTAATTTCTGTAGTTTTTAATTCTGAGTAAACCCGTTTAGAATCATATCAGCTTTATTGATCTTTCAATTTCATTGATTTCTAGGATGATTTTTATTATTTCTTTTCCTCTTCCTCATTTAATCTAATTTGCTCATTTGTGGTTGTATTATTTAGTTTGTGTTTTGCTGGATTTTAGAGATGTAATCATAAATTATTGATTTTAGATAATTGCTTTTTCTATACATGCGTTTAATGCTATGTATTTCCCCTAAGCACTGCTTTCACTGAATGTAAGCATTATTACATGTTGCATTTTCATTTTCATTGACTTCAAAATATTTTTAAAATTTTTCTTGAAATTTTAAAATTGATCCAAATGTCGTTTCAAAGTATTTTTAATATATGTTTAATTGCAATAATATGTTTTGGTAAATAGTTGGAAAAAAAATCAATAACCATATTTATCATAATGCAGGACAGTAAAAATAGTTTTAGAACTAAACACAATTTTGCTTTTCAACTGAAAATAACAATATGATGATAATGTGATTATTCAGATTCTTGTCAATTTTCTTTCAAATAAACATATTTGCAATGTGTGTATATATATATATATGTTTGTGTGTGCGTGTGCATGTGTGTGCGTGCACAAGCACGTTCATGGACTAAAACTATAACCTAAAGATATTAGATAAATTAGCAAATATTTCTTGCGATAACTCTATTAGGATTACACTCAAAATACATTTTAACATGTGAAGAAAATGACAAAATTAAATTTGCATATTCTTCAATCTGCATTTGAATTAAATTTCTGACCTCCAGGCTATTATAATGATTATCATTATTTCCCCTTGTTTATTTCATTTTAGCACTAGGACTGAGGAAAATATTTTTTATTTTTAATGGTTAGGATAAAATTGCATAAATTGACATTTCTGTTTTATATTTTTAAAAGGATTATATTTTGTTTTACTCAGATATTTCTAAAATGGACTTTTTACCAATAAATATTCTTTTTCATTGTCAAGTCTTTAATGAAGATAAATATATATGTCTATAATTTAGCTATGCAGAAATATAAAATTCTTTCAAAATAAGATGGTAAAACTTGCCATCAAGGTGATTTAAAGAAGTTAAGCCAACAGAGAAGGCCTCGAAAACAATGATATTCAAAATAATACAGTATGGAAACAGACAAACATGCAACGGTATTGCTAATAAGAAACAATGAGAATTACTGGAAAGAAGAAAACAGTCACCTATGACTGTGGGTTGTGATGAGAGGATTATATGATTCCTAAGTATTTTTTGCTGTGTATTATGCTTAGCATTTTACCTGAAACATCTCGTTTAATCCTCAGAACATTCTAGTAAGACAAGAAGTTTTATTTCTGTTTTATATAAAGAGTTTTGGAGAGGTTGAATAGCTTGACTCAGATCATTTAGTTAATAAATTCCATAATAGAAATTCAAATTCATGTGTACTATGTATGATTTCAAAAGTATTTCCATGTCTGGTATGTTGTCAAAGAATTAGGATGTGTTCAACTTACCTGTTGATTAATATAGGCTATGAAAATTTGGAGGAATAGGAAAGATAACTGAAAACCATAAAAGTGTTAGGATCCCTAGATATTAAAGTCTATAAATAGAACTTTCAAAAGTATACTTGACATAAATACAGTGAGTGCCTAATACCAACTGGAAACTCTACCATAGAACAAATATCAAAGCTAGCGATCAAATTGAAGAAAATGAGAAGAGCTAATAACCAGGCCAATTTAATTATTTCAGTTACCTACAATCATAAAATATATTTAAATTATCCATTTGCATCAAATTCACAAAAAATTCAAATTCTATTGCCTACATTTCCTGAAATTTCCTTTCTGCTAAAATAAAAGGTCAATGCTTAAAACTAAATAAAACCAGGCAAGTGTATGTGGGATATTGCTTGTAATCCCAGTTTCTCTGGGGTCCAAAGCAAGAGGATTATAGGTTCAAGGCCAGCGTTGGTACCTTGGTGAGACCTGTCTCAAAATAAAACAAAAAGGGCTGGGGATATAGTCCAGTGGTGAGTTCTCCAGACTTCCTCCTCAGTTAAAAAAAAAAAAAAAAAAAAAAAGAATTAAATACAACAAAAACGTTAAAATTGTCTGGGGATTTAAAACCCTTTTTAAAATTATTTTTTTCTTTAACTCACTTAAAAAAACAAAAAAGATAAAGTATAATTTTTGAAAATTTGATTCCATGTAACTTTTTTAAATTCCTGAATGTAGTAAGGAGTTTAATGAAAAAGTAAAATAAGAGGCATAAATTAGGGAACACGTCTAAAAGACTTTAGTGCATTAATAACTTCGCAAAATATGATGGAATGGTTTATACAGAATTAGGAAAAGAAAAGACAAAATAATGTTGCTTCACTTATCTTGCAATGTAATAAAGATGAGACCATGAGCAGAAATATGTACACATGTGACTTTGAAATGAGAGGAAGTTTATTCAGGAACTCAGCTAACGTTGACCAAAAACCTAAGGTAAGACTAGTTTCTACAGTAATTATAATTTAAGGAAATAAAAATTTTCAGGTTAGCACTTCTTTAAGTACATTTACTATTTTTGGTGAAGAATGGAGAAATATTTTAATAAAAGGGAAATAAGAAGGGAAAAGAGACAATGTAAGAAGAGGAGAAAGAAAAGAATGTAGAAGAAAAAGAGGAAGAGGAGGACATGGAGAAGGGAGGAGGAAGAAGGGAAACATTAGAATGAGTTCCCAGAAATCTGTGTTTTAATCAGTCCTCTGCTGAATGTTCATGTTTAAGAATCACTCTTTGAAATTAAAGAGGAAATCAAACAATGATGCTGGCAAATGTAAATGATTTCCCTAGCTTGCACACAAAGTATTCATGTCACGGTTGTCTGAAGGAAATACAGAACTGGAAAGAATAGAAACTGTGTATTTGTTGTCATTAATGCACCCAAAAAATCCTTGCTTTTTTAAAGATAAAAGAAATAATAAGAGATTTTCAATATACGTACATTAATTAAAGCATATTCTGTCACTAGAGATAAAATAGAAATGAACCAACATTTGTTAATTGAATGCTATGTTCCATATATTCACATGCATTACCACTTTTTGCTTTCAAAAACCCAATAGATTACGAATGAGGAAAATGACATTTGGCCCACCAATCTTATCATGAGTACATAAACATGAAATCTTATCAGTGAAAAATGATTTACTCTATTAATTAAATTTCCAATAATGCATTCTGAATAATTTAATAGTTTTTCTTTAGAAATGGCATCTGCCAGAATACCTTACCAGATGTTGTGGCATAAATAGGAAGGCAGAAAGATCTTAATCATTATTAAAGCAAAAGCCCAAAACTGAGTTCTGAAATAGCTCAGATGTGGTAGCAGGGTGTTCTCCTCAAATTCAGACTATAAAACAAGCTGCTGTTGACCATTTCATTAATCGCATAATAATGCAGCACCCTCATTTGTCACAGATGATTGTTTTAGACTCATAGTGTTTTGGTGGATTTTGCTGTACTTAAAATTTCCTTGGAGGCAAGTGACAGAAACACAGTTTAAATTAATTTAAGTAAAAGGTGAGTCCATTCAAATCAGAAAAAATAACTCCTAAGAGTCAGCCAGATGCAAAGGCTGTGTTATATGTCCTGTACTCCTAGAGACTGACCCAGAGCCAGGGATTTAGAAAGTAATTTATGAAAGAAGAAAACATTTCTAGGAGAAACCAACTTTCAAGAAGGAAAAAGGGGGACAGGAAGAAGCTCATCAAAATTGTGGAGGAACTTTAGATTACAAAGAGGGAATTGAGAGGGGTAGGGGTGGGGGCATGAAAAATAGTGGAATGGGACAGACATCATTGCCCTATGTACATGTATGATTACATGAATGGTATGAATGTACATTATGCACAACCATAGAAATGAAAAGTTGTGCCCCATTTGTGTACAATGAATCAAAATGAAGTCTGTAAAAATTTAAAAAAATAAATTTTAAAAAATGTGATTTCAGGTGAAACTGTACAGTCCAGTATTCAAGTATAAATTTCACCATACAGTTTGTTTCTCATCTATGCAAAAGGGGGACCACTTCTGTACCCAAACATCAGACAGGTATTGAAATAATGTTTTATTTATATAGTTTTTCAAGCTTTCCAAATAACCAATGGCCAAGCAGTTTTACTGAAGAAGTTAACATGTAGATAATCTTCTTTAGTTGACAACACAAGAAACAGAAATGAACCCCAGGAACTGATAAGAAAGGATTTGGGGAAAGTAGATGAGAAACAATAATGTGTATTACAGAGAAGAGTGCAGGCAAGTCTTAGAAACAAGTGTATGCATCTGTTTCCCATTTCCAAACTTTGTGCAGAATTCCTTGTTTACTGCCTATAAAATCTCTCAGCAACATGAAAAATATTGCTCATACATTGTTTTGATTGCATATGAATTCAATGCAGATTAATTTTCTTAGACTCAAGACCAGATATCCAGATAGACTCAGGACTCATTTCTCAAGTGCACATTTTGGATTGAGTTTCTTCAACTGGAGGTCAAGAGGTAAGTGCCATTTGTAAGACTACACAAATCCCCTGACGCTGATTGGAGTGTGCAAAAAAGGTTTGTTCCTAGAAAAGCGGAGTGGTATTGGGCATTTGGTTTTATTGTACTCAAAGACATCATGAGGATAAACTATTAATTTGATAAGATGAGTAAAACCTGCCCCTGCATAACTCCCTGACACATAATTTAGATGAAATACAATTAAAAATGTCAATAAAGACTTTACTTTCAGAATAATACAGTAAGTGTAATAGAGAAAAATGAAAATCTGAATCTTTACAATGCTCCAGGGTAAGGAAGATAATTAAAATTGTTATTTCATAATAATACACACATGTATACACATGCCCTGAAGATATTAATATTTTCACATTTGTCCATCATTTAGTATGAATTATTCTACTTTCCAGCACATGCAATGACTTGTTAAATAATTATGCATGCTTGTTTGCATGCTTAATTATCAAGACAGATAATTTTAAAGGTTCATTTTTGGTTCTTACTCTCATTAGAATGTAATGGTTCAAAGTGCTTTTATTATAAGTAAATAAAGAATTGTTATTTCCACTCCAATGAAAAATAGCCAGTGCCTTTAAAAAGCATATGGATATTCTGAAATTATGAAATGTGAAAGAATGTATAATCATTCTTCTGAAAGAATTTTTTCTCATTTTTGTGATAAATACCTCTTGTAACATTTTAGTATTTGAAAAATTTGGAAGAACCCTCCTTTGAAAGTAAAATTGTTTTGTCTGTATTGTTCTAAACAAAAGCCATCACTTGAACCATGCTCAGACAGTTACAATTCAAATTGCCTTTTATAAATTAAATCAATTGCAAAAATAGGAGTAAAATCAGAAATACATTTTGCAAAATGAAGAATATTTTCATTATAATATTTTTCCCTATGGCATTTCAAAACAAAAGCCAAATATCTCAACAATTTCATATGTGACATACAAATAATAAATAGCGTGCAATTGCTAGTAGATTATCTTCTATATGAATATTATATGCAATAAATTAATAATATATCACCTATATTTTAACATGAATTTAAAATAAGGAAATAATTCTCTAAGGATAATAGTATAAGTCTGTGGTTTTGTGTGTTTCTGAAGTTTGATCAAGAAGTCAAGCATTTTTATGATTATGCTAATTATAGTATGACATATGGAGAAAGTTTCCTCTTGAAAAACTGTTATGACTCTTATGGCACTGTTGTGATTCCTTGGGTTTGATGATCTTGACAGTTTATAGAAGAACCATAGGTGGGCAGTTATTTTGTAGGATGTCATTTGATTGAAATTTATGAGATGTATTCCTCATATGATTAGATAAGTATTATGTGTTTTGGAAGTATTATGTTTTTTCATGATGTGGTAGGTATTATTATGTACAGGAAATCCACATGATTTCAGTTTTCATCATATCATAGCATATCCAAAGTACCTCTATCAACACAATTTATTAGGTGGATGTGTGACTTGGATTTGGGAGGAAAGAGTAGCTTTCCATGCTGTACTATATTGAATGAGGTCACTGCCCAACCCACCTCTGAGAAGTGGAAGTTTTGGTACCCCTGAGAACAGAGTATCTACATACATTATTTGAAAATCTTTTGCATGGCAGATTCGTTTCATTTCTTTCATTTATTCATTCAATATCTTATTTATATAAATTTGGACTCATGACATTTATTTTATGTTTGGGTTATCATTCAACACTGCAATTTATTGTGTTGCTCAAATTGTTCCAGTTTTGGCTGCTGGGATCTTAGCTGACTTCTGTGTCCTTTAGGCCTTACCCTCATCATTATATTTTTTCTCAGTACTTCCTAACATTTTGGTACTTTAAGATATTCCAATACCACATTGTAAATTTTATGTCCCACTGATGGCTGACAGGGTCATCATCTTGTTTTTACATAAACATGGTTAATCTCAATATAAATTCCTGTGGAAAAAAATTTCTTTCCCTCTTTCGGCTTAAATTTTTTTGAATAAAGCAAGAATGAAAGAAATTAGTAAATAAATAAATTTAAACACAGTGTATTTAAATAGGTATTTTATGAGTTTTATTTGAACAGATCCTGAATTCAGTTACTCTTCTACAAGAGCTAAATGCACAAACTGGAAATCATGTAATTATCTTTGTACACTAAATCATGCATTTATCTTTGAATTAGACATTCCCTCTACAAAAATAATCTATAGAATGTTCCATAAGTGATACCAATCACTGTTGAGCTATCACTCTTCAAGTGTCTGAGCATTCCTTTGAACTTACTGCTTTGCCACTGAGAGCTTTACCATCAAACTGTTTCAGTGCCTGGAGCCCATGATCTTGGGAACGGAAAACTTAGCCTTCTCTTTTCTTCACCTTTGCTGCTAAAGGCTTCTTTCAAAACTTCTTTTGAAGTTGTCCAATTTGCCTGTACCTCTTCCCTGAGGTGCCTGAGAGCAACAATAATATTAGCTCCAATTCTCTGAAGGCTTTCTATGTGATAACCCTGTGGGAAGCATTTTATATACATACATTTTCTGATTTAACCTTCCCTACAATTGTGCATGACAAAAAATTTTCAGAATCCCAGGGTAAGCAATAACTTTGTAAGAACAAGTCTAAGAAGGAGTAGAGCGATTTTATTTTCCTAAAAATCATACAATATGGAGAACCATTCATGGATCTCCAGATCAGAGATCTTGGTTTTGAGGTGACTGGAAGAATATTTCAGGAAAAAAAATAACAATATTACATTAAGATATTAGCACCTACATTTTGAGGAAGTGTTTATTTGTTTTCTTTTTATTAGTCTAAAACTGACACAAGTGAAGGCACATTATTTCTGAGAAACTCCCGTACAAATAAGCATTTTTTTTCCCTAAGACAGCAACTCCCTTAGTGATAGCAAAGCAGATGGTACACAGGTTTTCAGTTACAAAAAGATGGATTCAGATTTTGATTCAGCTCCCTTATAGTTGTAGGATCCTGGACATATTTGAATTTCCTTGGCCTCAGTTCATCATCCAAGAATCAAGGAATATTATATATCAAAAACAGAGGATTAGCAGAAGAATTAAGTGAAATAATTTTATACAAATTCTCAAACTCCTCTTATCTGCAAAGTATCTCCTGAAGCACTTCACTAGAGACAGTCTCAGAAATTCACAGATTATGTAATATTGATTTCTTTCATTTATGAATTGCCTGTTTCTCTTCCATTCATGCTGCTAGAGCCCCTAAAGGCAAGTGCATTCCTTACATACTAAAAATCTGTTAGAATGATTTCCTAAATTCCTTGAGGTACTATTCCTTCCAATGATACAGAATAACTTTTAGTCCAGGGACTGACTAGATATTCTCTCACACTTATCCTTTCTTCCTTCTCAAATCCCTACTAATTATCAGTATCCCAGTAATAGTGGATTGTTCTTTTCAATCAAATGCATAGAATTCTTGTCAGGGGCTTGAACTGGTACATCCTTCCATCAGGTTTAATCTTTGATTGTTCAGTCTTCCAGAGAAAAGCTTTCTGGGCTTCTGCCTTCCTCCTTCACTGGGGGTGGTTGTGGTTGGTGAGTGGGGCTTCCCTGGTGGAGGAGATCAGGAGCAGAGGATTGCATACATACATGCCTCCCTCTCCTCCATCCCATTGAAACATTTCTCCTTCTGTCTAAAGTTAGTTCCATGACCTGTGCTTAATACCATCAATCTCACCAATGTTTTCTCTCTCATACCTACCATGTCATTTCATTCTATTATTACCCTCACATTAACATTTAAACAAGTTTTTCCATTAATTAAAAATTATTTTGGTCATTTACCTTGCTTGATTTACTCTTCTTTCTGTCTTACTAAATTCTACACTCATATTTCTTGAAACTTGTTAGCACAGGATTCCAAGAACTTCTTGCATACTTATCTCACCCAAATCCCCTACACTTGGACTTGATAATAGGTATGAAAAATCTAAGAAAGAACTTTAATTCTCATTTTTATTTTGCACTTGCTAGCATTTAACACTTTTAACCATGCGTCTTCCTAGAAAAAGTTGTTTTCAGGCTCCTGCTACTAAATGTATTTATGGTTCTACTTTTTGTGGGCAGCAGCAAATAAATTATTTCTTTAAACTCCAGAGCCTTGGACAGCTTGACTGCTGCATCTAGGAATCTTTCCATGAGAAGGTGTAGTAAGACATGCCCATTTGTTGGTGGCCACTGTTAATGGGACTGATTCCATGTCTGGCATGTAATATATGAGTTCGATAGCTTTGAATTAGATGCCTGCTAGCCTTAAGTGAAAGAGATACCAGTGCACCTACACAGCCTTGAGGCACCACCTTCCCGGAGGAGGAAGAATCACTGCACACGTGATAAGGGCCCAAATTGGCCAATTTCCAGAGTGGTTGTACCAATTTGCATTCCCATCAGCAATGTATGAGTGTACTTTTTGCCCACGTCCTCCCCAACATTATTATTGTAATTTGTATTCTTGATGATTTTCGTTCTGACTGGAGTGAGATGGAATCTCAGTGTAGTGTTATTTGCATTTCTCTAATTTCTAGAACTGTTGAACATTATTTCATGTATTTGTTGACTCTTTGTATTTCTTCTGTGAAGTGCCTGTTCAGTTCCTTTGCCCATTTATTGATTGGGTTATTTGTTTTTTGATGTTAGGGTTTTTGAGTTCTTTGTATATCCTGGAGATTAATGCTCTATCTGAGGTACAGGTGACAAAGATTTTCTTTCTTTCTACATTTTGATTGTTTCCTTTGCTGTGAAGAAGATTTTTAGTTTGATACTATCCCATTTATTGACTCTTGATTTTACTTCTTTCACTTCATGGGTTTTGTTGAGAAAGTTAATTCACAATAATGAAGCTATGGAACAAGGTTCTGTGCCCTTCAACAGATGAATGGATGAATGAAATGTGGTACATTTACACAATGGAATATTACTCAGCCATAGAGAAGAATGAAATTATGGCATTTTACTAGTAAATGGATGGAACTGGAGACTAGTATGCTAAGTGAAATACACCAATCCCCCAAAAACCAAAGACTGAATGTTCTCTCTGATATGCAGATTCTAACACACTGTAAGGGGGCAAGGAGTAAGAACAGAAGTTCACTGAATGGAGTGGGAGATGTGATTAGGAAAGACAGTAGAATGAATCAGGCATAACTTCCTTATGTTCATATACTAATACATGACCAGTGTAACTCCTCATCATGTTCAACTTCAAGAATGAGAGCCTAATTAGAATGATATACTCCATGTATGTATAATATGTCAAAATAGAAATCTGCTGCCATGTATATGTAAAAGGAACAAATAAAAAAATTCATTCCCCCCTGCCATGCCCACCACTGTTCCCCTCAGTGCTTGACATGGTTCCACTGGGAATAATGAAGATTCTTGTGAGGTCTAATCTTCTGGGAAATGTGGATGTGGCATGCTCTTTCTTGTTTTCGTGTTATTTCTTATTGGTATTGGTAAAGATTTCAGTGGATAATCAGACATTAAGTGATTTGGAACATAAAAATAACACCACTCAAGCCTTAATTGATTTCATATTAATATTACCTTAAGCAAACAGGAAAAATGTTGTGGGTCAGATTAACAAGAGTTATTGTCCACTGCTCTCAGTTAGCTTAACGCTCAGTTAGTCAGACTGCCTGGCTGCTTTAACCCAAACCAGGATGTGCCCCCTCCTAGTGAAACTGTTTTCACAGTTCAGGGACCACAGTGTATTGCATATAAGATTGATGGGAAGCTGTATCTTGGGTGTCAGTTAACTATTAACAGAAGGAAGTTCCACTTTATATACTATAGACAGGTCAAAAGGTATTTATGCTTCAGCTTCCCAGAGGTGTCTAAGTACAACTGTTTGTTATCCTTGACATAACTTTAAACCATGACATGTCAAAACCTATATAGTTTATGAGGATGGCCTCAACTTTTATTGTTCCTAGTAAGACAAAAACCAGAACCAGTTAATGGTTTAGTTTGATTTGTTTTGATTATACTTATGTCCATCACATTCCCTTAGAGTTTGTACAACCCCCCCATGTAACCTCAAAAGAATGTACTCAAGGCCGTGTGTGAAACAGTAGTAGCACTGTTTTACAATTTAGCTGTGAAGCAGTAAACTTAAAACTAAGCCTCAGATCTTTGAGTCTGTGTCGCTTTATTCTCGTTGCCGACACCTATCCCTCACCAAGCTGTGCCACGACCCCTGCTAAGACTGGACCTCGGCACCCCCACCAAAAAAGAGCAAGAACTTGTGCAGATTTCTCGTAATTACTCTCCATTTATTGAACACTGTATATAATTTTATTTGATAAGATTAAGCTGGGAATGCTTGTCCCATGGCTTTTTTTTTTTTTTTTTTTGCTACGGGATTTGAATACCCCATTTGCTTTTTACATTTTTTAGTCATTAATTTTTTTTCTGGCCAACTTTGTCTTAGGTGAATTATTATTCTGACTGACTTTTCCTCCTACAGTGGAAGCCAGTGAGACCTGAATTTTTGGCAATCTTTGTCCCCTATTACTTTGACCACTTAAAGTGATATTCTTTACAAAATCAAAACCTAAGTTTTTATTTCATATTAAATTTTTGGGATGAATCTGATGTAGGTATATCTCTGCTAGTTATGCTTGTAACATAAGCCAGACTCTAAGTAAATTCTAAAATGAGAATTGATATTTATTGAGATCCAATATAATTTAGATGCAGTAATTAAGAATCAAAAATCCCATGACAAGTTGAAGGACCTGAGGCTAAGTAAAAATTTTAATAGTTGCAAAGTAATGAGTTTTTTGTTTTGTTTTAAAATCTGGGTTCTTTCTGTTACAACATGATGCCTCTGCACTTCTTATGTTTTCAGTACTCAAACCCTTGTGCAATGCAACGTAAGTATCACTAGAAAAGACCTGCAGGCATTATAAAATGGAAATGAAAGCTCACTTAAGAGTCTTTGCTTGTATTATAGTATTAAGTTCTATGTTGGCTAACAATACATTGGGTTAGTTATTTAACCTCTCTTATTGTAATGTCCATTTTCTCTCTTATCTTAAAAACTGATTTTAAAAATAATATTATCAAATCTTTTCTTAGTTGATTAGATAGTAGATACAACAGGACTTGGGGAGCAGAGCGTCTCCGTTACAACTACTAATAGTACCATTGAAGAAGAGGCAGCCATAGGTAATAGATTATATATAAAAACTTTGGTTTGGCTTTGTTCCAATAAAACTCAATTTGTGGGCTGGGGATATACTCAGTTGGTAAAGTGCTTGCCCTGCAAGCACAAGGCCCTGGGTTCAATCCCCAGCACTGCAAAAACAAAACAAAACAAAACAAAACCTCAATTTGCAAGAACAGGTTGTGGGGCAGATTTGGTCTACACTCCATAGTTGTCTACCCTATTTTGAATAATTGAATTGTGATAAATTACTCATTATTTTCAATATTTATAGTCTGTTCACTTCTAAAGAAATGTAAGCAATGGGCATGCATTTTAGGTGTATCAAGGTGACCAAGTTCAGCACAAAGTGAATATGTAGACTACACTAATGCTGTTAAAAGAGGCTCCACAGAAGAAGAATGGTTCATCAGATCTCTGTATGCATTTAAATTTCAAATTTTCCTTTTGTGAGTTGTGAAATCATAGGAAGATTGTACCTTTTCTTACCCAATTATCTTGACAATCAGGAATAATTTGTGACAGTTTTAACACAAGTCTGTACATTCTGTGCCACTTCTCCCATGGAGAAGTATGGTCTATGTCTCTACTTGCCTCTGAACCAGCTTTGTGATTCACTTTTACTTAATAGAATACAGGGGACCCACTGCTTTGTGTCTTCCAAGTCTAGGCCAGAACAAGCTTCCACTTGTGATTCTCTCAGTTGTAAGTTTGAGCACTCTGGATTCACAGGCAGTCATTTCAGTCACCAACTTTGGCTATGCCAATAGCTTACCTCAACTACATGCCACATCCGGAGCTGAATTTGGTCAGTTTAAGCTTTAAATGAGTGTAGTGCCAGCTGTTGTATGACCAAAACTACATGAAAAACTCTAAGCAAGGGCTACTCAGAAGAATCCTTACCAATTATTGCCCACAAAGTTGTGAAAAAAATAAAATGACTGTTATTTTGCAATATTTAATTTAAAATTGCTTTTATGGAGTAGCAGTAACCAGAAAAAGGTGTAATAAAAGTAATATCACCTTGTATGATTTTTACAAAGCTTAAATAATTTAATAAGTATAAAACTACTCAGCATAATGCCTGAATGCAAATTGCAAAGACGAGCACCTATGCAAACAAAAGTTAAATATTATTAAACTACTAGTCAATTTCTGCTTCCTAATAGAAGGGGAAGTATCAATATCTATAATGAAATTTAAAACAGTCTTACTCACTAATATAGCAAGTTAAATATATAAGGGAGTGGCTTATCTGTCAGGCACAGTGTCTAAGACTCACAACATATTCAGGGACAAAAAGAAAATCTTAATTTTAACTTCTTATAAAAGAGGAAGAAATACTAGTCAATTTATATTTCTTTTTATAGCAAAGTAGTCATGAAGTAATTCTTAATTCTGCTAAGTAGGAAGAGGTATGTGAAAGCAAAAATGCTCTGAGTCCATGAAAGTCATAATGTGGCTCCAAATGTGTGGGGATTAATCTAGTTTTCAGTTTATAGTATCCTAATAAAACTTCTAGATATGAGTTTGCCCTGAAATTCTTGCTTATAAACTTAAAACTTTTATTTGAACACTCATCTGCCTGAATTTAGTTTCACACTAAGCTAACCTTGTGTGACAGTAACTCAATATGTGCAGGCTAAACTGAAATTCCTGTTGGTTAAAAGTGAAAGACTGATGAGGTGAATAAAGATAAGAATGAATCTTAGGTGGAGCTTTCAGGTTGAATAATATATGATTGTCAAAGAGATGCCTGACTTTTGGGTTTCTTATCCATAATTTTAATTTTGTGCTTAGAGACAATTACACTCAAAATAGTATAATATCTGAAGTTGTGAAGTTGGATGATCTCTAAAAGTCACTTTAGCTTTACATCTTTTTTATTATCTCAGTTCTATTTATACATGGAAAAGTTTCAGTTTTGAAAATTATATTTTAAATTGGCAAAATGTATTTAGACAATTGTATGTATGTTCAGCCTGTAATTTACATGAAAACAGTTTTCTCTCATTCTGTTGACATGGTATGTTGCATTAATATTTAGAAAAAACTAGCTTTTTAGTGATCTTGGACTGCTTCTGCAGAATTTAATACTAAATACTATATATTCTTTTGAGTTCATCTTAAAGTAGATCTAAAAAGAAAGGTTATTAGGAACACTGAAAATACTCAACACATCCATGAATTAAGTTCTGTGTAGCAATGATAGAACAACCACAAAATTTTACTTCTAAATGAAAAATTCCAGGTATTAGATATGATATTGACCAAATTAAGAGTTACCTGTGAAGTCTGGAAGAGAAAACCAATTTAGGCCTCTTCAAATATAAACTATAGTCTGCTTTAAGCTAATTCACTTTGATTATTATTATTTAAAGATTCTTCATGTCTATGGCAATAACACTACTATTTAGAAAAATAACACTGCTTTTAACCTATGACAATGTTGGGCTTATTATCTAGTCTATGAAGTTAAGAATTTGCATATGGTGCCATGTGCATGAAAGTTCTTTTGTCAGACAACAGAATCAGCTTCTACTTTCCATTCCTTAAGTTAATAATTGAAAAATTCTTAGCAAATACTTTATCTGAGTTTCACTTTCTTCTTCCTCTAAATTAATACAATTAAGCCTCAGCCATCTGCTGCAACATGTGTTTATGAGGGGAAAGGGGGGATTTTAAACATGAAACATTTAAGTAGTAATGTAAGAGAGCAGTGCAGGTAATTTTAATAATAGCAGCAATGTTAATAGCATGAAATAAGTTACAAACATAAGGACTGACAGCATTTTACAGAAAAGGTAAATTTGGAAAACAATCTTCACAAGCATGCATTTTAATTCAAAAGCAGGATTAACTAAACTTGCACTGCAAAAAAGAAATCATATTGCCCCCAGGAAAGTGAAAATTAATAGGAAACTATCCTTATCTTTAAAGTTTTGCTGTAGAAGAGAACCTACATATAAATAAATATAAATTTCTATAAGATCTGTAATACAGAGTAAAAACTTCCAGACTATTAAATTTAATGATGCAATAGTTTGTTTTCTTAATTAGATGGCTTATGGTGTTTAGTTTTTTTTTTTAAGGATATTTGAAATTGTGTCATAGTTTCACACAAGAAAGAAAATTGATATCTTAAAAGAAGCATTATTGCCTTAAGACAAAGAGTAATATTTGCTATAATAGGGTATTTTCAGCTGATCAACTTTACATATAATCAATCATTGACTTTATTAATTCTCATATTACCATAGAATTTTGAAAACATATGGATAGGAAAACAGATCAGAAACTGAAGTTTAGAAAACCAAAAGAGGTTTAAAATACAGTGTTATGGTTTGGATATGAGGTGTCCCCCAGTAGCTCACATGTGAGACAAGGCAGGAAGGTTCAGAGGAGAAATGACTGGTTTTTTTTGTTTTGTTTTGTTTTGTTTTGTTTTGTTTTGTTTTTGTGGTGCTGGGGATTGAACCCAGGGCCTTGTGCTTGCAAGGCAAGTACTCCACCAACTGAGCCATATCCCCAGCCCATGACTGGATTTTAAGAGTCTTAATCCACAGTCTTTCTCTTTCTCTCTGCTTCCTGATGATGCAAGCTGCTTCCCTCTGCCACGCTTTTCTACCATGATGTTCTGCCTCACCTCGAGCCCCCAGGAAAGGAGTTGGCTTTCTTGGACCGAGACCTCTAAAACTGTGAGCCCTCAAGTAAACCTTTTCTCCTCTATAATTGTGTTGGTCAGATCATTTAGTCACAGCAGTGAAAAAACTGACTAAAACATACAGTGAAATGTTTTTTTTAAAAAGTTGCATTCCATTTGCTCCATACAGTTAGTGTAGGTACATTTTAGTAAAGGTATTATGAAAGAGATCATTGACTTTATTAATTTTCATATTACCATAGAATATGGTCTCACAAACTGAGACCTGGAATATGCAAGATAATAGAGAATGGAGTAAAGGTGAAAAACTGAAAAGTATTATAGGATTATTTAGGGAATAGTGAATGTGGGGAATCAAAAACTTATTGGAGTGATTGTGAAAAAGGAGGACTGAAGATTTGAAGATAAATTTCAGACTTCTTATTCAATAATGCTGTATACCTTGGTAAACAAATTAGAGATGTTGTAGATGAACTATTTGAGTCATATTGAGAGTGTATTATTTTTAAAGTGCTACTTTGATCTCTAATATTCAATGAAACATAAAGTAAACCTGATAGTGACTAAAATACACCATAAGGTGGAAATAGTTGAGATTAAAATGCTTTGGTTCTTCCCTGAGGGGAAAATTAAAATATTGGATGGTAAAATAGTGCAATACTTGCATTGTAGTCTAGTTTTAAGGAAAGATTACTGGCTTAGTTGACTATGGTTATGTGAGGTTTATTGATGTAAATGGATGGTTTTGAAATAAGGCCAACCTAGGTCAAAAACAAATGCAAGCACTGCAGAAAGTAAAATTCTAGAAGACCTCATTGACAGGAGAAAGTATGCTGAATGGCAGCTCTAGTTAAGGAAATGATGAATGGAAGCTTCAAGTTCTGGTCTGGAAAATAGCTTTATTAGCTCTGCAAGTAACAATGTTAGCCACAGAAAAGCAAAGCTTTCTTTCATTTAAACTTGAATCTTATGCAGTACTACATATTTGTCAATTCAAGGAAAGAATTAGAGCTTTAGTAATTGAATAAAAAGGCTGAAATAAATATATAGTCACTGTTTATTGGATTGTTAAGAAAATATTACTGTCAAGTAGGTCAATGGCAATTTTCCCATTTTAATAGATGCAAGAAGTTAATCTATTTTCCCTAAGAACTATGAGGAGATGAGTGAGCTTAAGATGCTAATACGATCTTCAGTTCTTAAAAGAATTCCAAAATTGTTTACATGCTAAAAGATCTGGATACTTTTTACAATTATATTTTATTTCAACATGTATCACATTTATGTCACTGAAGGAACAAACTCCTAATCCCAAGGACAGTAATAATCAATTTTATTGCTTCTGTTAGTTCCTTGGTCCTCTTAGAATCCCATATAACACTGGAAGATTATTATTCACCTTTCCTGACTAATACCCACAAGAGATGTAGTGCAACAAATGATACATGGTGAAATGGCAATTAGGGGACTTTGCCTTTTCATGACCAAGTAACTTCATACCGCTTTTAAATCTAATTTAAATAGGACAATTGCCGCTTAAAGGGTAAAGACAACTTGGTCTAATGAAAAGAATTACTGGTTTCAAGTCCTTTGTCCATTCTTTATCTGGTTGTTGATGTCGAGTTAAGGAGTTTCTTGTATATTTTGGATATTAACTTCCTACCGCATGCAACATTATTTTCTTCTTTTGACCACATATTTTAATCAACATGTGAACAAGGGTCCTGCCTGTCATTTTCACTTTATTTATCCCCAGTGACTATCATGCCTTACATCATTTAATCATGAGCTTTCCATTATAGATGTTTACATTTTAAATTTTATATAAAGAAGAAAATAGTAAGTAAAATATGCCAAAATTAACTGATTATGTCATGCTAGTGAGAATAATAATTTGGAGGGGTGGTATTAGGGATTGAACTCAAAGGTAATAAGTCACATCCCCAGCCCTATTTTGTATTTTATTTAGAGACAGAGTCTCACTGAGTTGTTTAGCACCTCGCTGTTGCTGAGGCTGGCTTTGAACTCGAAATTCTTCTGCCTCAGGCTCTTGAGCTGCTGGGATTACAGGCATGTGCCCCCATGCCCAATGAGAATAATTTATCTGAAGCTTTTTTTCTGAATTTTACAGATTTTATTTATTGAAGTGTACATTTCTATGGCAGAGAAAGATATTAGTCCTTTCTTTAAAAACTTTTGTATAGAGAAGAACTTCATTATGTAAAGATAAATACAACTTGAAGGTACAGGGTGACCTCACTGGTATGTTCTCACAACAAATCTGTGGCACCTTAATATTCCTCAGAGTGTCAATGCCAGGCAGAGTGCAAAGTTCTCTGTGTAGATTCATACTTACATTCACAAAAGCCTTTGGTAGAAGGTACTATAATTACATTACTATTTTATGAATGGAGAACCTGAGATTTAAAGACATTAAATAAAACCCCACAATAGTGATTGCAGCTAGAATCCAGTGCAGAAAATCTTATTAGAGTGCCTGTCTCCTACTGTACTAAATTTTACTGTCTTCACAAAATGAAATTTGCTCTATATAAGGTATCAATGAAGATCATTACTGTTGTTTTTAATTCAATTATAGTAGCTCTGAGTGAGTCAACACTCAGATTAATTACTACTCATCATGAAACAATCAGATGAAGCAGAATGTTCCAGTAAGAAACAAATGACATTTTCTATCAAAGGACATTCATTAGTTAGAGTTACGTGAATTATCATTGGCTTACCTGTGCTTAAATAAAAGAATGATCTTAACTGATAATCATTTATTTTAAAATTAAATGATTTTCTTTCAATGACAAAATATTTGTAACATTTATTGTCAAAATAAATGTTAAACTTAAGGAAAAAATAAGTCATTAAAATATTCATCATGAAAGTATATAAATAAAATTTACCAACATTTCAGTTGTTATAGTTTTCTGTGAACTAAGCAAAGAAGGAAATATTAAAAGTAATGTTTCTATCAATGTTTAAACAATAAAGCATGCCAATTATTTAAGGGAAAAGTTTTTCTCTATTTCTAGCATGTATTGAACATGCAGATTATTACATAAGCATCATTAAGTAACATTAATAAGTAATTTCTCTAACTGCAGCTGGGCTGAGGATCAAGGACTCTTCTGATGGACAGTACTTATTTTTCTTCTTAAAAATAGAAATTGTATAACTTATTCTATATATAAACTGGGAATATTTATATAGTGGCCTTGAGTGTTATAATCTAGAAAAACTCAGGATGCAATAATAAAGAGATAAACCTTATATAACTTATAAAAGTATTTAACATATGCTTCCAATGATTGTTTATCATAAGAATTACCTTGGAGATATTTCTAAACTTTAGCTTCTTACTTGGCAGTATGGTACCTGCCTGTCATCTCTGGAAGTTGAGGCAGGAGGATTCCAAATTCAAAATCAGGATGGGCAATGCAGTAACACCCTGTATCAAAGTAAAAAATAAAAGGGGCTAAGACTGCAGCTTGGTAAAGTGCCACTGGGTTCAATCTCCAGCATCAATCAATCAATCAATCAATCAATTCTACTTCTTAGACTTTAGAACCACTGAATAAGAATTTCAAATGTAGGATCCCAAAATGTCCCCCAAACTATCAAAAGTTTTTGTTGAACTTTTGAAATGCGTGTGTATTAGTCATTTCATCATTTTATATTGTAGAACTTCACACGTTAATATTTCACATTAATTAAAGAAAAAGATCAAATTTTCCAAGCAAAATCTGCAGATACCAGTTTGATATAAGGCTGTAGAAAGGTAAAATTTAAGACAAAAATAATGAAAATGTTAAGAGAAAAAAAAAAAAACCTCTTTATTTCTACACAACACTATTAGCTATTTTAAAAAGAAAAAAGACAAGACTGAATCTGCAAAAGCATGTGGACAGCTGTTTATATGTCATTGTTATACAGAATAGCAGAGAAGAGGTGGTATGGCTATCTCAGTTATAACAGAATACCAGTGTGGTTTCTATAAGAAGTATTGGCAGTATTAAACATGACAGTATCATTTTTATAAATGTTGCATTCATGTCTCTTTTTCAAACAATATTAATGTTGAATGTGATCACTACGAAAATCATGGAGCAACCTTAAGAACTTCCTGAAGCCTGCATTTGTAGGACCCTTGTTACTGAAGAAACTGAAGCTCTACAGGACATATTGAACTGAGTGTTTAAATGCGTCCAGTAACTCTGAGTAAGCAGACCTTGGTTAAAGGCAAAACAACAGCAGCAACAAAAAATAGCCAAGTGTTAGCTGATGTTAGAGAGTTAGAGATCATTGCCCAAAATTCACCTTAGGTCTTTGCAGAAATGACATTCACTAATGAAGTAAATAAGTACTGCACTGTAATTAACTTTATAGTTATGTAATGTAATTCATTTGACTTGGGAATGTGATGGATGATTACACTTTTAACATTTACTGATACACAACTCCCATTTCCAAAAGGACAAAGAAAAACCGAATGAGCCTCAATTCCACCTGTTCATCAGCAGAAGCAGCAGCAACAACAACAAAGCCAGCAAATCAGTAAATTTCTAACTGTTCTTAAACACATCAAGGTGCTCATATTACAGACCTACAAGCTAACCAGTTAACCCCAAATCTATGGAAAAACAGGTATTCACAAGGACAGATGAAGTATAAGTACTTGATTACCTGGGACAGACAGCACTAGACTGCAGTAAGAATAATTTAGTTTTTTTTTTTTTTTAATTCTTTTGAATAGTACTGTGGTTTGTTGTTTGTCCTCCCAAAACTCATGTTGAAATTTGTTTTCCACTGTGGCACTTTGGGGTGTGGGAGCTTTGGGAATGATGGGGTCATGAGGGTTCTGTCCTCATCTATAGGATTAATGTCATATAAAAAAAGAAATTTTGTCTCCACTTGATCTCTTGCTCCTCCACCTTCCACTATGTAAAGATACAGCAAATAGTTCTTTTAAGGTGTGAGTACTTTAATCTTGGACTTTCCAGCTTCAAGAATGAAAGGAATCTATTCTATATAAATCACCCAATCTGTGATGTTCTGTTACAGCAGCACAAAACAGGCTAAGACAAGTGGAGCATGGCCTAGTTGCAGAATGTATGTAGAACCCTGGGAGGAAGGATGCAGACACATGGGAAATTCACATTTACTTACAACTATTCTCCATGGACTGCTCCAGATGCTTAAGAAATCATTGTACATAGTTCTGAAACAGCATGCCCTGTGGGATAGGCCAAGAAGATATGAACAGTAGACAACGGGGCAAAGAAACACCAAAACTTCTCAAGGAAACATTTCCACTATTTTTTCTATAGAAGGAAAGGCTTATACTAAGGGGGAAAGCCAAAGTGGGGGTATAAAAACTGTCTTTTCTTAATGGCACTAGTGAAAGCCATTTGCACCTGGAGGAAAAGAACAAGAAAAAAAATAAAACACCTCTACTTTTGGGAGAGGGATGATCATTTGTGGTGGATCCAGGCATTCCATTGCAGGGAGGGCTGCACAATCATTAGGAGAGCCCTATGCAAGGCTAAGTGTCTGTCTAAGGCCCAAGCTTCATCAGGAGAGACAAAGTCAGCATCTGCCCTTCACCCACTCCCAACCTCCCAACTCAGTAAGCACGAGGAAAGAGGAGAATGGGTACAGCTGTCTATTCCTGGGAAAGGGGTAGCAACATGGAGCAAGACCTCTCTGAGGAACAGTACAAAGAAAAGACCCAAGGTTGGGATTTGGATAGTCATTAGGGTGGGATGGGACAAAAAAATATCTCTATCAAACCCACCCTATATTCTGGGAAACCCCCCGGGGATTTGAACCTTCTGGGGCACTGACACAGCCAAACCCAGGCAGCCAGGCCTGGCTTGAGACCACTCGTCCTCTCCCCTTCCTGCAGAAGGCTGAGTGGGAGCTCACTATGACTTCCTGGAGTCAAGGTTTGTCTAGTAAGCAGAAATATAGAAGAAAAGTCTTTTAAGCTTGATTGTTTTTTATATGAAGAGTTGATAGTTGAGGTGTGGGTTAATTACTGTTTTGACAATAAAACAGGTAACATTTTTCTTAATAAAAATATATAACCATTATGGGAAATTTTACTGTTTAAGAGGCAGGAGTTAGTAGTAACATTGCCAATTTTCTCCTACTAATATGTGTTATCTCCTCAATAATCTTCAAATGATTCTAAAGTTAAGTGGTTGTCAATGTATTGACTACTTTGAAAATTGAATCACAAAATTTTAAAGGAATTTCAACAATACAGAAAACATTTAAGCATGCACAATAGGGTTCATTTTGTTGGATCATGGTGCTTCTGATAGGTTAACTCTCTACTGGTTAGACTAGTATTTCAGGTACATGAAAATATCAGAGTTTGCTGAAACAGATTGGTTTTTATAGTGTTCTCATATTGCTGTTTACAATAGAATATTTTAATATCACTCCCTATGCATATATTTACTTTAGCTACCTCCTAAGTGGAAGAGTGGTTAAAATAAGTCAAAGATCTGGATTTTCTGTGTCTGCTGATGAGTTATACAGGTGTTCAGGAGGCAATATTTTGTATTTCCTGGTTAAGGCATTTCTTCAAACCTTAGAACTTTTCCTCCACATAGGATCAGCTTCACATTTCTTATCCACATTCATTCTCCCCCCTTAAAATGAAATATTTAATATCCCTGTGAGGGAAGAAAGAACTAAGTCAATTCATTATCCTTATCTTTCAATGTAAGGCAATATTCAATATAAGAAGGTTGCATAGCAAGCTGCCAGAAGCTTGGGAAATTGAGTAGAATATCAGGAATAAGGGTAAAATGGAAAAACCTTGTCATCCAGTTTAGACTGGTTATCTGAGTTTAGTTCAAACTCTACAATGTTATCACAATGTTAATATTTAATTATTATTATTTGTGACTTATTTTTTACCTTTAGGAACTCAGAGAATAGTAGACAAAAGACACACACACACATATACACCTATCATCATCATCATCATCATCATCATCATTATCATCATTATCATCACCTTAATAGCATATGGTAGAAACACTGAGGGAACCATGCAGAGGGTATTTTGATAGCATAAAAATTGAGATGATCCAGCGGCGGGTTGAGGGTAAAATGGGAGAGACAGTGTGTCTGGTAGGACTTTCTGAATACCTAATGTGAGTTAAATGCTGCAAAGCACATCCACAGTACAATAGAAACTATAACTTATGTACCCAACTCACACTCTTTCCAGTTGATCCAATAGAAAGAGATTTGATGTGGTTTTTGTAGGGTGATTAATAAGATCAGAAAAGTGATCAATGCCTTTAGTGTTCACTTTCATTCACAAACACATTCACAAATGAATTCCCAATTGGGATGAAAATTGTACTGAAACTTGGGCATTAAAAATAATTAAAATAGAATAAAATGTATCAAGCTGTTTCACATTTGGTAAGGATGAGTATATCTTTTACAATATTTTATTCAGTTAAGTGCGAGGGTGCACACACATGCAGACATATGTCTGCTCTGAGCCCAGATGTAAATATATTTCTTAATAGTTTTGCATTTTGAAGGTTGGGAAATTATAGTGCTGGCCTACCTTTGCTTTCGGCTTTAGGCATTGATCATTGGAACAAAGTTTTGTTTTTCTACTAGAATCCTGTTATGGTTTGGATATGAGATGTCCCCTGAAAAGCTTAAGTGGCAATGAAGGAATGTTCAGATTAGATCATGATTAAATTCTGAGAGCTGTAGCTTAATGCAAATTCTGAGAGTGGATTAATCCATTTGATGGATTAAAAATCTAAATACACTACTGTGTGGTAAATGTAGGCAGGTAGGCATGGCTAGAGGAGGTTGGTTATTAGGGTTGTTACCTTGAACTTGAACTTCTCCCTGGTTGTTTCTCTCCCTCTCCCTCTCCTTCTCCCTCTCCCTCTCCCTCCCCCTCCCCCTCCCTTTCCTTCTCTCTCTTTCTTCCTCTCTTGTCTTCCATGAGTTGCTCTGTTTCCCTCTACCAGGCCGTTCTGCCATCATGTTCTACCTCATCTGAGGGCTCAGAGCAATGGAATTGGCCAATCATAGCCAATGTATGTACCTCTAAAATTATTAGCCCCAAGTAGTCTTTTCCTCCTCTAAGTTGTTCTTGTCAGGTATTTTTCACCTCGATGAAAAGATGACTAACACAAGCCTGTTCTTTGAATCTGCTCTTTTCCACTTGTGAGAAGAATGGTAAGAGCAGAGAAAAGAAATTTGTAGTCAGTCAGTGTTAAGGTCTATTTTGGTCATTGGACTTACAGAGCATTAAAATAAAAATTCCCAAATTCCAAAGTGGTTCACTGATAATCAACAGCTAATAATAAAACAATTTTATACCCCATTTCCATTGCCTCTTATATGTATATCTGTGCTGGTTGCCTCCCTAATGGAACAGTGACTAAAACAAGGCAAAGATCTGTTGTATCTGTTGTTAAGTACATATACATAATGTAATGAGTCAATAGTATTGGCCATACAATATACATTATTCTTATCCCCACTATAACCCTGCACTAATGGGGTTACTAATTCTGTTTGAAATATAAGGAAATTCATGTTCAGAAAACTTAAGTAACTGTGGCTGAATTTAACACCTACTGTGATTTGGTAAACTATTCTCACTTGGATCTAGCTGAATCTAAACTCATGACAGCATGTTGTCTAACTATCCATGCATCCAATTTTAAAGTTAATTATTTATTTAAGATTAGTAGGCTTGTTATTAATATCTATGCCTATTAATAAAGGTGACAGTGGTGTCACAGGAATAATTATACTTTTACAAGTTTTAGCTGACACATTGAAAGAGAACAAGTTAACCCCTCTTTGTACATACATTTAATAGAAAAAAAAACCCAAATAGTTAAGAGTCAAAAAGATGTAATCTACACATAATATATATTGTTTTAAATGTGAATTGGTAATTCTCATATTTTTCTATGTCTCTACTAAAATATGCCACTTACTGTTTTAGAATTTATGTTTACAACAATAATATCACTAGGCAATGTTCCCAGTCAGCATGGTTTTGGAAATTAAGTATATTATTGTCACTGAAATTGAGAGCAAAAATGCTACCGTCATTCTTTTCCTAGTTCAAGTAAGTTCTTCACTGAACGTATATAAATATTTAGCTTATCTATGTAAGTAATATAGTAAATGGAAGACAAATTTAAGCAAAATATTGGCAAATCTGAAAATTTTAGGAATTTGTACTTGCTTCTTGTTACCTAACTTCAATTGTTTACTCCTACCGCAAGTTTTTATTTTATTTAAAGTTTTCAGGCACGTACACTATTAATTTAAGGGCTCCTTAGTATCTCACGTTCAGGAACGCTGAGTTAATTAGCTTCATGAACTCCACAGAGAGACTGAGAGTCTAAGACTCTCAGTTGTTTGCTGTCCTTATCCTTATTGCAAAGTTGCAATCAGCTCTCTTGCCTTGCCAGCTCTGTTCTCCTGTGTTCATTGAAACCCACACTTATGGGAGTGCTTCCCATATTTTAGTGTGTCAAAATCACACTAAAATCACATATTTTCTGCATCAAAAATTCTGGCTATGAAGCTTGATATCCAAGCCATAAATTCACATTTTGAAACTCTTCCAAATCCTTTGCTATAGTAAGGCCTTGGGTTACTCCTTGAGAAGCGCTCATCATCCCTGGCCTCAGAGAGCACACTGCAGATCACTGTAGCCAGTCCCCAGGGCTGGTTCAAAATTCAGGCCAGGCCTCCTTGCCCACAGTTTTGTAAAGCCAGTCTCACTGGAGATCTTACTCTTCTTTACTTGCTTCCTAATTGTACCTCTTAACCAAGAAGAGATGAAAATGAAGTGACTGTTTCTCTATTGTTTTCTGCTTTCCAAAAATAAGTAGACAAGATGAAATCTTCAAGTAACACAACGTTTTCACACTCTGTTCTTAATGATTGATTTTTGCTTAATATTTTTTGAGATGGGGTGTGGAACAGGAAGAGGAAAAACCCTCTTTCTAGACTGGTATATCACCCAGGACCCTTTCTTTATAATGCTTTAGGGGTTGAATTTCCTTAAACACCACATTTTCAGCAATATAGGTCAATTTCATACAATGAAAATGGTCAATCTTCTGTTTCTGTAAGTTTGTACTTGCTCTGTCTACCTAACTGAAGCTAGCAGCAATTTTTAAATAGATGAAATCATCTTTTGGGCAGTTTCAAGTATTTTCCACATAACTTTGAAGCGATTATGCAAAAGTGCACACTTTTAACACACATTAAAAGTATACTTATGTATGTTTTATTCACTAAGTATCTAAACATGCATGACACTATTCTAACTACATGGGTATTACTGGAAGTCAATGTTATAACTTAAAGTAGGAAGAAATATGCAATGAAGATGCACACAGAGTTATGTCTCAGACTCTGTCCTTCCAGGATCTTCTAAATAATTAATTTACTTTATTTCTGATCCCCAGTTTCTTCAAACCAGTATTGGGTGTAGTAGGAAATGACAACATATCTACTAATAAAAATATTGTAATTATTTCTACTTGTTAACAATAATGCTGTAATTAAGGTCAGTGAGAAAATAAATATCTATATTGCTCCACTTCACTTATTAGTGGAAGGGAAAGGGCATAAAAATCATCTGTGATAAGCAGTTAGACCCAAAGTATATGACTATTTGTTTACTTGAGTATAGTAGTTAATCACTATGCAAAGGGGTTGTAAGCCAAGAAGAAAATAAATGCTAGGTTTTCTTTATAAGAGAGAATAAAAATTCAGCTCTCAAAGGTAATTGAGAGGAAGAGACATTGAAAGAGGAAGGTGAAGAGGAAAAAATGAAAGCAAGTCACCAAGACAGCATGGAAGAAAGAAATGCACATTCAAGGAGCAGGAACGACCAAAGGACTTTAAAAACAAAGATGTTTAATATTCAGCTTTAAAGAAAGCACCAACCAAATATAAATATATAACCAGGCCAACAGGAAGACATGAGCTGCAGAACAGGACAATGTTCTGCATTGTTAAGTTACTGGAGAGAACAGTGACTGGGAGACAGGCACACTTTTGAGAATTCTGGAAGGTACTAAGGCTGGGTTTCCCTGCCATGCATGACATGTGGAATTAAGTAATTTTTCACTTAAATAAAATTCAATGCATAAATTCTGAGGACCAGGGGATTTGAGGCAACTCTTATGTGGATTTTATAATACCCACTTATTTCACAGAGCAAAGGGCTTTCTGTGGACTTGAACAACACGTTGTGTAAGAATCTATACTGCGCTCCATCAGGTCATACACAAATATATTTATGAAATCACACAAGTAGCATAAAAGTCCTAAGATATTGGATAGGGAAAAGAGATTGGCAGATAGGTTGCATCAGAAAGCACACTCTAATCAATTAACAATTTATGGCTTATTATCTTGTTTTTTAATGTTAATGCATTTGTATATTAACTCAGAAAAAAATGGCCTAGGTAGTAAGGGTGAAAATACATAGACCACTTTGTAAAGAGGTAGTGTGAATTTAGTGAAGCGTCAATGACCACTGTTTTAACATTAAAGACAAAACAACTTTAAAAAAATACTCTACAGTCACATTAATAACAAAACTAAAATAAATTAATGTTCAGTTACTTAAAACAAGGCATTAATCTTCTGCTGCAACCATTATTGATTAAATACATGACAGGGTAGACAGAGAGGTCATGGACCATGACTAAAAGTAAAACTCTCTTGACAGGTCAGTCATCTTTAAAAATTGATTTTCAAATTTCCAAATGAACTAGAGACAACTACTGGCTTATCATGTTGGTAATGCAAACTTTAGAATAAATAATCTATTGATGATAGCATAATAAAACATTTTCTTCTAAAATTATAAATAAGGTTTGTTAGAGGATATTGAATAAAATAGAAGCATTAAATTGAAAGGACAGAAATTTTTACACACACTTTGAAATTCCGGTCCTTTAATTTGAAAATAGAAGAAATTAAAGTTGATGTGATATATGTATAAAAGAAAATATGTAGCAAACATGATTGAGCAAAATGACTCTTATAAATTTATTAGAGTTAAAAATGGTAATTTAAAAATTAGCCAGGTACGGTGCACACGCCTGTAATCACAGTGGCTGTAGAGGTTGAGACAGGAGGACCTCTAGTTCAAAGTCAGCCTCAGCAAAAGCAAAGTGTCAAGCAACTCAGTGAGACTCTCTATCTAAATAAAATACAAAATAGGACTGTGGATGAGGTTCAGTGCCCCTAAATTCAATCCGTGGTACCCCCTCCCCTGCAAAAATTAAAAATGCTTAAAAGACACCAATACTGATAAAAATTATTTCAGGAAAGATGATTTGAAATTCAAAACCAAAGAAATGTAAAGTGAAGAGCCAATTACACTTTAATACACAATTTATACATTCAAGCATTTACTGTTACTTTTGGTATGTTACAAATCTCACAGTGATTTAAACATTAAAATTGTGGTAAATTTTTCTCCTTATTTGAATAGATAGATAGATAGATAGATAGATAGATAGATAGATAGATATAGATAGACAGATGATAGATAAATAGATAGATAAATTTATGCATGTAGTATAGGGATAGATATAGGCACTAATAATTTGAAAACAATGATTTTTAGCTCCCTATCTTATCAACTCAAACTAATAAACAGAAATAGCTCTAATGTAGACAAAGCATCCGTTTTCAAAAATTACTTTTAAAAAAGCTTTCATTAGTTCTGGAAATATTTCTTTTTTTCACCTTTTAAAGCATATCTTAAACGTTTAACAACAATTTAAATGGCACATTACTTGTCATTAAAGGACTATCCTGCAAGAAAAGCATGAGGTTTAAAGTCAATTTCTTTTGCTGATCTCTCTAATAAAGAGGCTCAGACTAAGATTAAGGGCTATGGGAAAAAAGAATCACAGCAGTAAAAGTAAGCCAGCCAAAAAGAAGCTCTAACTCAGATGAGGGTCTCTTCTTGCCTTAACAAGCTTCTTTGCAGTGTTGCTGGCACTGCTCCCAGCACCCACTGCTCTCTGCACATCCTTGTGAGGTAGGAGAGTGTAAAGGTTAATAGAGTGGCCTCTGGCACCAACTAACCTGGCTTTGCCTCCTGACTCGAAGCAGTCCAGTGAAGAAAGCAAGATACCGAATTATTCTGTGGTTGAGATAGTGCCTCAAAATTAGACATTGACCTTACTTTTAGTTTCCAAATATTCAGAGCTTGACTTTGAGATAGGAATCTTTTAGTAATTTTGTGTCTTCTATTTAACACAATGTATAAACTGTCTTGTTGATGTTCATGAAGGAAAAAAAGGTAGAGATATAGAATGAGAAATCAGCAAAGCCAAATTAGGTAGAATAATATAAACCTAAATTGTGCGTGTTAAAGAGTTGGCATACAATTGGGTCAGGAGATAGTTTAGAGTAAATTAGAACATTGAGAATCCACATCTTAAATTAAGGGTTGATATAGTAACTTACAGAACCAATTAGACAAATAGAAGAAAGTCATTAGCTTTGACTAAGACAAACATTTTGGTTCAAAGAAAAAAAAACTACAGAGTCATCTTTAGAAATTAAAATGACTGTGATGTTTTGTACTTGCCAGGGAAATAGTATACGAAGAATTAAAGAGTTTTCATGAGGGGAAGAACCCATTAAACCAAATTTCCCTATAAGTAGTTCTTAAATAAAGGATGAGTGTAATACAGTTTAGATTTTTAATCTGAAAAATTATTCCACAGATGTTATGGGATTTACAGGAAATAGAAACTATCTGAGGTTCTGAAAATGGACTATCTGGGATGTAATTTCAGGATGGAAAGCTGCCCGCTTCAGTCTGAAAAGATGTATCTTTTATAAGGAGAAAAAAATTGTGATTTAATTAGGTTTTTCAGTGCTTTTAAAAAAAATGCAGTCATTTAAAATTAACATGAAAAGTCATGGATCCTTGAATATTAATAAAGATAATTATTTCCTTAACAATTATTTTTTATTCATTTATTTGTTCATTCATTAGAGAACAGAAGACAAGGATCAGCTCTGTTTAAAATATTATTCTATGTCTTACAGAAACAAAGATTAAAAAGTCAAAATATATTTTCAAGAAACAGTTTAGGTAAAAGGAAAAAATAACTATAATCACTTGCTGTTTGAACATAGCACAGATTAATTGAAAGGGTGTAGAGAATAATTGACTCATTCAAGAGTAAGGAAGCAACTCGGTCAGGAAATGCCATATGGTTGTTGTAGCTTCTTAACATGCTTAAAGGAAAAGATGGAATTCCACAAGTAGGAAGACAAATTAGATTGTTTCAGTCATAAGGAGTAATGTATTCTAACAAAGGAGGTCAGAAACCACAGAGCAAAACATAATGCTTATTCATTAATTTTTAAAAATCTTTATTAAGTACTTCCTATTAGGCACTGTTAAGGAATAGAAAAAAATGCAGACCAGCTCAAGCTTCATCTAAATTTAATGTGGCAAATAGACAAATAAAATGAAGTTCAGTACTCTCCCCTTATCCACACGGGATTCTTTCCAAGACCCCTAGTGGATGCCTGAAACCATGGATAGGTAGTGCCAAACTCTACATATACTATGTTTTTTTCTTTCTTATATATACACACCTATGATAAAATTTAATTTATAAATTAAACAGAAGGGATTAATGAATAAAAATAGAACAATTGTAACAATATATAATAAAATTGACAGCATCTCTACTCTTGTGTTGTGGAAACTTTATTAAATAAAATAAGGGTTAATAGGACACAAGCACTGTGATACTGAGATAGTAGGTCTGGTAATTGGGATGGCTATTAAGTGACCCATCGATACACAGATAGCATACATACAATGGATACACTGGACATAGGATCATTCCCATCCTGAGCAGGATGGAGTAGAAAAGCATAAGATTTCTGCATCACTGAGAAGGAGAACAGTGAAAAATTTAAGACTTATAAATTGCTTACTTAGGAAATTTTCCATTGAGTTTTTTGGGCTGTGGATGATCATGAATAACTGAAACCATGGAAGGGAAACTGTAGAGAAGGAGGAGCTTTTGCATATACCATGCCTATTGATAATTAGGAAAGAGTAATACACAGTTTTAAGGATGGACAGAACAGGGTACAAATAACTTTCTCATTTGAGAAATAGTTCAAAAGGCATTTTTTTTTAAGTTACAAAGAAATAGAGTTCCTTCCATGGTCACTACAGATATTATTTTGACTATTCACTTTCCTTTCTTTCTTAGACATGAAGTATAATGAAATAGACATTTTGACTATTCCACATTATCTTTCATATATTTAGTTCTGCATTACTTACTATAATTTTATTTATATGCTTCAGTAATCCTCTGTTTTGTGTATATTTGTATATATTGTTAAACTCATTGGAGTTTTTAATTTTAGACATATGTAAGTTCCAAAAGGTATTTGATTCTTTGATGCAAGTTATAAAAATATATTAAAATTCTCTATTCTTTTTATTTTTGCAGTTTTCTCCACTTTGTGTATATTTATAACAGTTATTTTAAGATATCTGCTTTCAATATCTGAATCAATGACGGGTCTATCCATTATGTTTTTGTTATATCATATCACTTTGCTTTTTTCTTCAAGAATATTTCCAAATTACACAAATCATGGTGTAGGGAGTAGACTACATGAAAAAAGTGGGTTATTCCCAATTTTTAAAATGTAAGTTTTAACTGAATAATAGCACTGTGGACAACATTTTTAAAAATATGGGTATTTAACTTTTTCTAAAGAGAGATAAACTTCATTCTGGTTTTCTTCCTCAATTGAGTAGTAATTGATTCTTATTTGTTTTAAAAGTGTGTCTAGTTTACCTTTCCTCTCACTCTTAAGGTGCCTCACTTATTCCTCCAGAGGAAAAGTTACTTTTATAGACCCTTAACAGAAACTGAAGCACAAATTGGTTAAAAAGCAAGGAGAGTTTATTTGAACTGATCAAATTGCAACTCAGAGCACATAAATTTCAGGCATGCTGAAATGAGCTCCAGGGTCTTAAAATTTTCAAACAAGTTTCAAAGGTAAAAACCAGAGGTGGGGAAGAGAAGTTTTATCGGTTGTCAAGTATTCAGATTGTTGCAGGCAGGGTAGCAAGCTATCTTGTAGGACTAGGAATACATGTAATATAAAGCTGTTTTCAGAAAAGAAGGAGGAAAGGACAAGAACAAAGAAATTCATGGGAAAGAAAGTGAATTACTAGTGACAGGAATCCACTGGCTCTCTATAGGACTAGAAAATTCTGTTCAAATGAAAGCTATAGCTCTCAACAGGTAAAATAGAAAATGCAGCAGGTTACATGGAATCAAATGTATATTTAGAGATAGAAATGACAGAACCATGGTCTCAGTATCCTCTCAGCCTAGTGTTTTGGAGCACTCCAGTCTGCTTTTATATGCCTTATTTAAACTTTTCCATAATCTTCAGGTACATCTCTTAATATGACTGATACTTTCCCCAAATCTTGGGTTCACAAAAAACTAGACAGAGTGAAAACCTTTGTTCCATAGCCAGTTAAGGAGGGAAACAGGAGTCTCTCAAATCATGGCCCTCAGTAAGCAAAAGGAATAGGATTATATAGATTAGAGTAAGGACCAGGGGACAGATGAATGGACAGAACGTATTTATGATTTTACCAGGGAGGCACCACTGTGTCTCTGAGAACTGAGAACTTGCTTCCTTCCTGCCCACAACCACGTTTTGCAAGTTCCAGGGGTTGCCATAGAATTTGTAAACTATCATGGTGGTGGCTGGTTTGAGTTCCACTCTGGAAATCAGTTAAAAAGAAACTTGGAGGGCAAATGCTGCTGGTCACATAGCCTCCAAATGAGCTTAGATTGGTTCATTTTTGCTGAGCCCAGCACCCTATTTGAGGATTCCCTGGCTACATGTCTTGATTTTCTAAAGTACAGATGTCTCACACCCCTGATATAGATCAAGTACCCTCAGTACACATGTTAATCATGAAACAGTAAAGACATGGGAAGAAGGTCAACAGATGGCAAGGCAAGAAGGGAGACAGGAGGGTCTCAGAGGGCCCTAATGTTACCCCAAGTGTGTGTTCACATGGGTTTTCAAATTAAAGCCCACACTATTTGCCACAGCTACTCCATACTCATGTGACTTTAATGTACATCCTTCCTTTCTTCCTACAGACTGAAATCTCTGTTCAGAATTTTATTCTCCCAACCCTTGTGTTCTATTGCATATCCTAAATTTATGCTTTTCATAGATAAAACTCAGGATCAAAGGCTGGAGTGGTATTTGCACATAGATTCCAGGGCTCCTTCTCTTTAGTTTCTCCCTCTATGGGCTTGTGTTAAATTGTAGTCATTTGTGAAACAACTACAGTTTCTCCCAGTCCAGTAAGATTGCTAATTTTTACATACACTCTTCTCCCCACACCATGATTTGGAAATATCCTCCAAGAAACAACGGAAATGAAACTGACTATTCCATCACACATCCCAATTCTCAAGGATCACAGTTTATCAAATCCTGTGTGCATTGACTGCTTTCCTACAACTTCAAAGTATGGTTTTATATAATTAATTTAGGTTAGTTAGTTGTCTTTCTGTAGGAGAAGTCATCTGTTAACATATTGGGGAGGGGAAGACAATACAGTCTTCTTTTAACTGATTCGACCTCACTGGCACACAGGCAAGGTAAACCTGGATTCGAAGGTGTGGACCTCACAATGCTTTCTGTCCTTCCTCCAGTCATAATTCTGGACCTACCAAGTAATCCAAGCCTTTCTTCAGGGACAGAGCTTATTTTCACTTTCCATCTCCCTCTCTCAGCTGCACTGCATTTCTACCAATGTCACTGGGTCATTGGTGTAATCACCTGTAGATTAAGGTCCTCTTACTTACATGAGTTAACTAAGATGCATCTAGTGGAATTTAGCTTTGGATTCCATTTATTCCTTATTATAGCTATAACAGGATTGTACCTGGCTACAGATTTTTTTCCTTTCTTTTTTTTATTTTTAAATTAGTTTTCTACAGATTTTGATGTATTCTCTCTAGAGTTCCATATTGGAAATAGGTGAAGTGAGGTAGGGCAGATTTTAGTGATGTCTGCTTTCCCATACCCAGTACTCATGGAGGGAGAGTTTCTAGATTGTCCATGATTCAGTCTGTAAAATTCTGGTGAAGCTCCTAGAAGGAGAAATCTGCAAGAGTGTGAGAACCCCTGTCACCTAGGGAGTCTTCATACTCTCACTTTAGCACACACTTGGCCTTCAACAATTCTTTAACATTTTCCAGTTTAATCTCTTTGGTTCTTTGGCTTCAGGAGACATCTGCCTCAGGTGATCAAATGTTCACTTCTTCCTCCCTGTAGTTATTTTCTCTTTGCAGACATTTGTTGCTTGTTCGTCTTTCAACCTGAATTCTCTGATAGATTTTAAAAAGTTCATATTTTGTCCAGCTTTTTAGTTGCTCTTTCTTTTCATCTCTCTACTTCTCTGAGCTAAAAACCAAAATCTAGAATATGTGATTTTAAAAAATAAGTTTCCTCAAAATCAAGATGAAAGAATGGTTCAAAATATTCTTACCCCCTAAAAAGACACTAGTAGTATATACAATAGAAAATAAGATTTTAAATTATTTATTTGATAGGGAAAATGCATGCAAGCACTTTTAGTATTTGTAGCTTCATTTAACTTTAATCAATTGTTTTTGTTAATACACTGCCCAAAATAGGACAGATTTTTGGTTAACTTTAACCATTCTCACTAAAACACTGTTAACTCTCCCTGAACTTAATTTGTTTTGAAAGTTGGGTTACAATCTAAAATACAAATTAATGCCCAGATTATGAATATGTAAAACATTAAGGATTGAAAGTACCTTAGATGTAAAATCAAGTGTTCTCAACCAGGATATAAATTGCTTGCAGAATTATGTCTCTAGATAACTCTGAAATAGTCTGAAGAATGGGTTCATGTATTTTATTATATTCACAAAACTACTATTGCCTGAGGTTGTTACATGTCACTGACGAGACTATTTATATTCCCTATTTCTAAAGGAATTTATCCTGGGGACCACAGCCTTGATCCCTGTAACTCCCTTTTAGAACTCAGTTAATATATCCTTTTGCAAAGACTCAAAAGAAAGAAAAAAGTAAAGAAACAGGATTTCCTGTATGTGACTCATGTGGTAATATCAAAATCCTCAGGATCTTCCTTCAAGGAGAAGTCTCCTTCTCATGGTTCTTGTTGATGATTGTTGCTTGTTTTCTTGTTTTGTTTTGCTTGTGTGCTCGTGTTCAAGCCCAGGGCTACTGAAATACTGAGGCACATCTCCAGCCCTTTTTATTTTTTATTTTAAGACAAGGTCTCACTAAATTGCTTAGGGCTTTGCTAAATTGCTGAGGCTGGCTTTGAACTTGCAAGCCTCCTGTCTCAACCTCCCAAGTTGCTGGAATTATATGTGTGCATTACTGCACACAGCACACAGCTATGATCATTGCTTTGATTTGCCTTATTGATGAGCTTCCATGCTAGGACACTCTAGTATCACCATTTATAATATTGATAAATGTATTGATGATTAAAAAATACTTTCTTACAAGTCAAACTTATATAATTGAGAGCATTTAATACTTATTCACTTTTCTTCTTTATTAAGATGAAGCTTTGTAAACCTGTCACAAATAGGTACTTTAAGAGTACTTTTATTCAAAAAAGATAACATTTAACAATACAAAAATTAATGTATATTTGAAGCATTTTGCTGAAAATATTATTTATTTATTTATTTATTATTTATTTATTTTATTTTTATTTATTTATTTTTTTGGTGGTGCTGGTGATTGAACTCAGGGCCTTATGCATAGCATGTGAGTGCTCTACAACTGAGCCAGATTCCCAGGCCTAGATAGCTAGATCATTTTTAGATTAATGAGAAAATTATGAGCTGAGAATATTAATAATAGTAAAAATATTTGTAAGATTAGGAAAATGAAGTGCTGTAAATGAATTCATAAATTTTCCAATATCAAAATATTGATTATATACAGATTTGAAATAATATATTTGAAATAATATATATAATTTATAAATTATAAATTTATATAATAATTATAACTATAATTATAATTATGATTAACTAATATAACTTGAATAATATTGCTTTATAAAATATAGTCCCTGATAATTTAATTGTAAGGGAAGTTCAGCTTAACTACCCAACGATAAGGGTGTTTATTTTCAATGTTACTCTGCCCTTATTTGTTCATTCCTATATACCTGTTTAATCAATTTATCCTGTTGAATTATATAACTATTTTATCCCCATGACCAAGCTAGTACACAATAAAAGATGATGTTTTAACGTACTTGGTAATTTGATGAATGACATCAAATGCTTACAGTCTATCATTTGTGTGATAGTTGCATTCTGAAACTACCTGTCTGGGTTCTCTATTATAATTACAATGAAAATTTCTTCTATCTCATTAACTTTCATTTAGAAAGAAAAATTAATGAATTCAATATAAAATGCAATTGGTTAAGCTGATTTTAACATGCTGAATTTTTAAGAAAGTGAAAAGCATGTTTATATTTTTAAACTCTTTACAACATTTTTTATATTCCCAGATATTTGGCTAAGTAATGGAAATGGAGTTTGGGTGTATGTATGGGGAAGGTTGACTCATGGTTCTGTGGATTATAATATATGAACTATCAGTTGCATCTCAATGTACCAATCTGTCTGTATTTTCACTGTTTGTCAAAATGGTGTTTTCAGAATTTGTTATTTGTAATGTTTTAATTTGTTATAGTTTTAAAATATTTTAAATTCCTTTTCTTAAAAAAGGGTAAAACGTGATTTTTAAACTTAGAATTAACTTTTCATACATCTTCTCTCTTCTGTAAAATAATCAAATTATTTTGAGAGTATCATCAACTCTGAAGTCTAAATAATGCTTCCTTTGAAATGGATTTTTTCAATGTTCTAAACAATTTTCCACAATTAAGCCTGAAACATTGAGTTGAAGCTTTTGATTTGCTCTTCTTATTTCTTTTAAAACAAAGATATTAGTATAGGCACTGAAAAACTCTAGAAAATATAATTTAACTATTTCTTAATGATTTTAAATAATCATAGCTATTCAACCTATCAAAATTTGCAAGTTCTGAGCTTTTATTTCTACAATAGAACAATCTTATTACAAAAGATTAATTATGAGTATGATAGCACTCCAGAAACAAACTATGCAAATAAATGTATTAAATAGGGAATGATCTTCAGATAAATTATAATCTCCTTGAAGGTATCATGTACTTTTTCTTAAATTTCAGTGTAATGGACCAGAACAGGTTATTAATAAATCATTATGTGGCATTTTAAGGTAATTATCATAACTACCCATGTTAATAAACATCAAAGATGAGATAAATCAGACAGTCAAGAGAAAGGTTAAATGTCTCTTGAAATACAAAATACATTTATCAAAACAGCTCTGCAAATGTTCTCTTGCTTCTCCTCTGTCAAAACAATAACCTGTCAAATTAAAATTAATTCTTTGTGGCTAGGGGTATAGCTCAGTGCTACAACATATGCTCAGCATACACAAGGTCCTCTATTGGATCCCTAGCACCAGAATCACACAAACAACGAACCAAAACAAAATGCACAAAAATACCTGAATCCCTCATAGACTGGAATTGAAGACTCTTCTTAAGTTACCTGAACCTAAGTATGTAAACTCAGTTTTAGGGGAAACACTTCTATTTTTGTTAATGGGAAACAGCTTTGCATGCATAGGAAACATACACTCTTTCTTTGATAATAGTTTATAAATACATTATAGGTGTTGTCTCAAGCATTCTACCTATATCTATTCTCTTAATGCATTATACATCTATAAGGTATATTTTTATATTCCTATATTTCTTAAGAAGAAACTGAGACATGGGAGGTAATTTAACCTAGGTCAAGCAAAATGTATAAGCTAAGAAGATTTGAATACACCCAGCTCAGCTCTGCAGACTGTGTTCTGGATTTTTTCCGGTGCTGTCCGGAAACCTCAAGAGAGTCCATGTGGTTTCTGTTGTGTTCCTTCCTTCCACCAGAATTCTGTGATATTGTATAGGAAACATGATGAAAAACAGATAAGAACTAGACCTTACCAGTTAAAAGAATAACTATTCTTTAAAATGTTCTGTGTGAATAATAAGTACCTCAATGTCTAGGTGAAAACAGTGGCAGAATAGATTTTGTAACAATCAGAGAAATAGTACTCTATTTTCCAAATTTATTTTTTACTCTGCATAGTTTCCTTACTTAGTTGGGTTAAAGAAAACCTCAATTTATTCTTTAAGGAAAATTGAATAAACATTCACAAGTAAAATTGTGAAGTATCTTCTGCGTTTCAGGAAATCTTTTAAAGTATTTTTATCTGTGCTGACTTCTGATATTGCTATTAGTTTTCCAACATAGGATATGAATACTCCTCTCTCCAGCCAACCTTCTATGATATATAGGTTAAACTATAGTATTAATAGGAAAAGCAATGGCAATAATAATTAGTTAACAGAATCATTGATAAAATGTCAATAATTTTAGCAGAAGAGGGTGTTGTCCAATAAAGCTCTTGGTCCTATCATCTATACTCAATTCAAAACTCTTCTACCAGGATCTGCATTTCTTCCCTGAATGCTTTCTCCAGTTTCTGAAATATGCTGTCACTTCCTGTACTTCAGAATTGTTGGAGAATCAAGAATACCCAGAAAGCATTCCTCAGTAAATAGCTAATGGGAGTCGATGTATAAACTCAAATTCTTTCAATCCACAAATGGAATAATTTTGAAATATATGTTCTACACTAGCACCTGGGTCTCCTTTGGCCCAGGGTAATAATTAGCTCAATAATGAGCTCCTATTTTTCCCTCCCCTCCCAAATGTCTAACTTCTGAATTCCCTTGTCCTTTATCCTTAACCTCCAAAATTAATTGCTTGCACTAGATTCCTTCTATCAGGGTATGCTTCTGTGGGAACCTATATGGTCATCTTGAGGTTAGTCTATTAACCTTCACAAACATTCACCTTGAATTATTAGAGTTTAGTGGAACACTAAACCCCACGATGCCTGATAACATAAGAAGATCCTTGTATCAGGTGATTCTGAGGTATATTTAATATATCTATCAAATGCCTAACTTTTAAAATAAAGCATTGTAGGAATGATTGTTTTAATGACAACTTGTGGAAATATTTTTAAGATACAACCAAAATTCGTATCATCTATAGTTTGAAACGACATATTGCTTACATTTTTTAAAGTTCTTTTTATGAGGAAGGAGATGATGTGCTTATATTTGAGTGTATGTGTTTAGCAATATTTTGTTTAATTCTTAACTTTCATTTTTGATTTAATCATTTTTATTTTTTTCAAAAATTGGCAAAAGTGTGTCTCAATTATGTTTTTGGTGAGAGAATAACATGACATCTAATATTCTCCCTTTCAAATTCATTTCGATACCAATAGACAAGCCAGTCACTGAGACTGCCTAGAAAATTCAGTAAAAACAGAATTAAAGTATAACTTCACTATAGATACACAATTGCTGAAAACATCAAACTTGTCAGGTGAATGGAATTAAATGATACATATTCAAAGTTCTTAAAATGCACTCCCTTCTGTGGCAATATAAAGAATACGTTAAGGATTCAAAAGGAATATATGAAACATAGGTATATATACACATATGTACACATTTGTATTTGTTTCTTGTTTTCTTTTTCAACATACCCTTGTTTCTTGTTTTCTTTTTCAACATACCCTATTGCTATACTTTATCTTTGTATACCAATTTTAGGTTTACTGAAAATTTAGAAAGCACAGAATTTTCCTTCTTCCTCAACTTGATCTTCCCTACTCACACACAATTTTTAATCTTTTAATGCCTCATTTAGTGTGGTATATTTGTAACAAGTGAACAACCAATATTGATACATTCTTATTAAAAAATCCAGAGTCAGATTATAGTTGTTTGTACTATAGAGTCTCTGAGTATTGACAAATACATAATGTCATGTCATATTTCAACAATGAAAGCAACGTAACAGAATAGTATTTTTTGTCATAAATATGTGATACCCTCCATCTAATTTTTTAACTTAAAAAGTTTAGTCCTTGGTTAAGGGCAAATCAAGCTATTTAACATAATAAAACAAAACTGTATTGTTATATGCTCCTATGTTATCAAATTTAAACTAGATTTCTTTTTAAAAGAATGAAATGTGTGGCAATTTGCTGTACTTTGTGTGAATAATGTTAATAAACTATTAGAGATGAGTAATTCTTTATGAAAAAGAAATGAGTTTAGCAATTGTAGAATTTACTAAAATAATTTAAAAGGTAGGATGGAAAGGTACTTCCAAGTGGGGTGGGAAACTCCTTGGTGAAATTGTACCTGGGTGAAGCCTTAGACAGGAAAACTATAAAATGGGGTTTTATGGCCACATGCTCAAAAACATGCTGCTCTGACAAGGGCAGTTTCTTTATTGTAGGGAGTTTCAAGTTTTAATTAAGCAATGTCCACCTTAAATAACCAACAAACGGATGTCATGTGCAGCATTTCCTAAACAAATTTATTAGTGGTCTCTGTTACTTAACAATTTCTCTTGGAATTAGCCTTTCGCAGGACACACTAAAAATACTACACTAAGGAATAGTTAGCTCTGATGAACATTTCTTAGACTTCTTTTTTTAATTACAATATATAAACGCAAGGTTGGCACACCATAGATAGCTACCCCATGACTGCAGGATGAATTATACACAGAATCTATTACATCCTTTCACAGCCTTGAAAGAATTTCCATTTCTATTTTATAGACCATTATGTTGAGGATAAATAATATCACCTAATATGCCCAAATAACATGCATAAAAAGTGTAGTTTTTGTGAAAAAAATCAGCATAAAAAAATTGCCAGACATCACCAGTACTTCCAGAACTTTTTAAATAAACAGAAACCCTGTATTCAGTAAGGACTAACTCCCATTGCTCCTTCCCCAAGCCCCTGGAATCCTCTATTCTACCTTTGTCTCTCTAGCATTTGCACATTCTGTATAATTAATATGCATAACAGTACAATATTTGTCCTTTTGTGCTTGGTCTATTTCACTTAGAATAATATACATGTTGCAGCATGTAGCAGAATCTCCTTCCTCATCAAGGCCAAATAATATTCCATTATTTATGGATCTACATACAATCAAATATTTGCTTTTTGGAAAGTTTTTTTCCAGTACATGAACTAGTGTGGAAAGCCTAAGTCAATTTGTCCAATTTACTGCTCTTATATTTAGGAGTTTCTACCATTAGAGAATAAGGAGATGACAAAATCATACACTTATTTCATCCAAAGCAAAAAACTCATATTCTATCATCAATTGATTTTTATAAACACCAATTTCATTCTCATAAATTATTATAAAACATTATATGTATGATAATATCTTCATAGATTTTTTTCTGATGAAATATTGTGATTTTCACATTCCAAATTTGAAAAGACTGAGCCATAAAATCTCTAAGAAGGTGGAACCTGACTGCCTTGTGCAGCACAGTACTTCTATTTATAAGCAGAACTAGGCATGAGGTTGGCACCCAATAAGAGGATCTTAAATAGATAAATGAATGAATGGATGGATGCACATTCTGAATATCACTATCTGGGTATTCTGAATATTCTTTGTATAATCAAATTGCAAATATACAGAATAATGTAGGGTTTCTGTCACATCCAGCTTGGATAAGAGAAAGTGTTTCTGTCAGAGGAATGTGCTGACTGTAGATCAATCACTAAGAAACTTATTAAATAGAATTAACACAGGAAATAATTATCTTTTTAATCCAAGGGGCCATGACGGATTGAGCCATGCTAAGATCTGGCTTCTAACAACATGGAGGAGCCCACCTTCCCTTTTTTATAGTGGTACAGGTAAAGGGGGACCAGGAGGAGTTGCTTCTGTGAGGAACACGATGGGTTGGAGTAAGAAAACCATTTGCCCTAGCTGGACATCCCAGCAGGATCAGCATTTCCTTAGGTGGTGAGTCACTCCACACAGAAGTCACCTACCCCAGGCTATCTGAAATAGTCTCCCTCCAGAGATTTCCTACATATTTCAAAACAAAAGTCAGAAGGACTATACTGTCCTAGAAGATCAAATACAAATGTGATCACCTGGCAATTTCCCTGATTTATTAACTGAAACATTTTCCCAGTGTCACTTCAACTTGGATCATTGGTTCTTGGTCTTTCTCTAGCTGGACTGTTCTTTTCACATAAGTCTGCCTTTCTCTGGTTTCCCTTCTTCTTGGTTCATGACAAAATACCCAATTCATCAAAGGGCCATTTTATGAAAATCCTTTGTAAAATCGTAATGTTTCCTTATCCCAACATACCCTATGGCCTGCAGTATTTTATCAATATCTGAAATGCTGTGTGTTTGCTATGTATTTTATTTTATGTAGCTCCCAAATGTCTTTGAGGGCAGGATGTTTTGTCTTTTTATTCTCTGTTGAATCAACACCTTCCAGAAGAGACCCTAGTACATATTAGGCATGCAATAAATAATTCAAAACAATAATAATAATGGAGGAAGGTCAGATATCATGGAAAAAAGCTTAAAGTATAGAAAAACAATGAGGTAAATGCAATGTCAGCATTCATCAAGTTGGTGAGAATAAAACACAGTACTCTGTCATTTAATATAAATGCATATTCAAATTTTAAAGTCCCTTGAGGGTCAGTATTATAAATTTCTAGAAGTTAGCAAAAATTTTATTTTAATTATATATTTAATGTGAAAGAATTAAGAAACAAAAAGTAAATCAATCAAAGGAACTACATTATTGAAATGTGAAAAGATGAAAGCAACCAAAAGGTCAAAATGCTTTTGAAGCTATGTTTAGTGCACTAAGCATCAATTTTCAGATAGAAATCTAAATATTATCTGAATTTAAAGATATTTAGAAATTTTTAAACTTTTTAAGTTTGCAAAGATTTTTCTTTATAAAATTCTCATACATGTTTTCATGAATGGAAGACAAACATATATTCAAGATACCAAAAAATAAGTTTTTGTTTACACAAAAAAAACAGGAGATAAAGAAATGACAACAATAAGAAAATCAGACCTAGAGAGAAGTCTGATTAATAAAATACTAATATCATGACTTAATGTTAACTTTGTTTTAAAGTGTATATATACATACATACACATATGTATACAGATATACACACACTTACAATAAGGATAGAGTTTAATGAATACTTAATCCTGAACACATTCATATGACCTAGGTTTTAAACAACAGAATATTTACAGCACCTCAAAATATCCTCACATTTTGTTCCCTCTGGCCATTTATCTCAAGTTAAATCATAATCATTACTTTGACTTCTTTTTTCTCAAATTTTTTTTACCTGTTACATAAGAATTATACCTAATTTGGGAGTAATGTCATGCTTTGATACATGAATACATCATATTATGTTAACTCTGATTAAATATATCTCTCTCCTGAAGCACGTATAATTTTCATATGTTTATGATGAAAATATTCAAAATGCTTTCTTCTCATTTTTTGAGCTATGCAGTACATGTTAACTGTAGTCACCTTACTGTACAGTACCACATCAGAACTTCTCATTCCTATCTGTAACTTAGTACTGATTTATCAACATTTCACCACCCTTCCCTCACCTCTACTCTTCCTAGTTTCTAGTACCATTCTATTCTCAATTGCTATGAGAACAAAATGTTTAGATTCTGCACATGGGAATTTTTAGTTTACACACATGGGAGTTTTGTGCTGATTTTGCTATTAACTTTTTGAGTTCCTTATACATTCTGAATGTGATCCCTTGCCAGATGTGTAGTTTGCAAATATTTTCTCTCATTTTGTGGTTGTCTCTGCACTCATTTCAGTGTTTCCTTTGCTGTGCCGAAGCTGTTAGTTTGTCTATTTTTGTTTTGATTCATGCGCTTTTGGTGTATAGATTTAAATACCCTTGCCCATTCCAATGTGCTGAAATGTTCTGCCTGTTTTCTTCCAGAAGTTTCACAGTTTTAGGTCTTACATTCTGAGTTGATTTCATAACTGATTAGATCAAAGACTTAATAAATGCAATAGATGGTGCTGGGAAAGTTCTTATCAACATGGAAAAGAATAAAGTGACTTTCCCAGCACCATTTATTGCATTTACTGAAAAGACAGTACTCTCTCCAATGCATGGTCTTAGTACCTTTGTTTAACGTCAATTTTCTGTAAGTCTGTGGATTTTCTTCTAGGGTTTGTTTTTAGTTCCTTTGGTCTATATTTGCGTTTTTATGAAAATGCCATACTATTTTTTATTGCTACAACTTTCTAGTATATTTTGAAGTCAGGTAATGTAATGTTGACTGTGTTGGTATTTTTTTTTTCAATTTTGCTTTACTTATTTGGAGATATGTGTTGTCCCATACAAATTTTAGGATTCTTTTTTTCTGATTTTGTGAAAACCATTATTGGTATTTTGATAGGAATTGTACTGAATCTGTCGGTTGCCTTGGTTAACATGGACATATTAACAATACTGATTCTTCCTATCCGAAACATGGGAGGTCTTTTGTGTGTGTGCATCCTCAATGTAGTTAATAAAAGAAGAAGTGTTTTCATTGTTGAGATATTTCACATTTGATTAAATGTGTTCCTAAGTATTTTATTATTTTCGTAGCTATTGTAGATGGGATAACTCTCTTTATTTAGATAGCTAATTATTGTCTTTTGGTATTATGCAACTTGGCTGAATTTGTTTATTAGTTCTAGTAATTTTGGGTGGAGTATTTGAGGTTTCCTTTATATATACGATCAGGTCATATGCAAAGATTGACAATTTAATTTTTATTTTTTCAAGTTAGGTGCCCTTTTTTTCTTTCTCTCGCTGGATTGTTCTGGCTAGGACTTCGAGAACAATGTTGAGTAGATATGAGTAAAGTGAGCCTCTTTCCCTTACTCCAGATCTTCCAGAGAAAGCTTTCATCTTTTCCCAATTCAGAAGGATGTTATCTGTTTGCTTATTATATATGACCTTCACTATGTTCAGGCACATTCCTTCTGGGTCTGCTTAGGTGTTCTTATCATGAAGGATCATTGTGTTTTATCAAGTGCCTGCATCTGGTGAGATCATTGTGTGGTTTTGGTCCTTCATTCTATTGATGTTTTGCATCACATTTCATCAACTCACTTACACTAAATAACTTGTGTCCTTAGGGCGAATTTCAATTGAACACAGGAAATAATATCTTTACAATGTGCTTTTAAAAATTTTTTAAAGTTTTTTAAATTTTTACAGACTTCATTTTGATTCATTGTACACAAATGGGGTGCAACTTTTCATTTCTATGGTTGTGCATGATGTAGATTCACACCATTCATATAATCATACATGTACATAGGGTAATGACGTCTGTCTCATTCCATCATTTTTCATACCCCCTTTCCCTCCCCTCTCATTTCCTTCTAATAATCTAAAGTTCCTGCATTCTTCTCTCATCCCCCACCCCACTAACCTGATTATATATCATCACCCACTTATCAGGGAAAACATTCAGCCTTTGGTTTTATGGGATGGTATATATACTGTGGTATATATACACAATGGAATATTATTCAGCCATAAGGAAGAATAATATTACGGCATTTGCAGATAAGTGGATGGAATTGCAGAATATCATGCAATGTGCTTTTGAATTCAGTTTGCTACTGTTTTTCTTGAAGATTTTTTTTAAATCTGTATTCATCAATGGTATGGGTCTGTAGCTTTCTTTTTTGTTGTGCCCATGTCTGGTTTTTGTTATCAAGGTCATTTTGGTCTTGTAGTATTAGCAAATATTTAATAAATGTTTATTATTAGGTCAGATTACCAAATAAATATCCAGCAATATCATTAAGAAGTTAAATTCTTGCTAGGCACAGTGGCACTCACCAGCAGCTTGGGAGACTGAGCCAGGATGATCAAGAGTTCAAAGCCAGCCTCAGCAAAAGTGAGGCACTAAGCAACTCAGTGAAACTCTTTATCTAAGTAAAATACAAAATAGGGGTGGGGGTGTGACTTAGTGGTCAAGTGTCGCTGAGTTCAATTCCTGGTACCTCAAAAAAAAAAAAAAAGTTAAATTCTTAAACTTCATATATGGATAGGCTCAGATCAAAATTTTTATTGTGTCACAGTCGGAGCGCTGTTACTTAAAAATATAACCCTCATTTTATTTACTATAAATGTACAACACCATAGTATTATTCATGTGCTTAAGAAAAAAGTACATGTAAATATGAGTCCTGCCACTGGATAAGCATGTAAATGATGCTCAAAAAATGTTATGAATTATTTATATTCTATGTGCTCAATATTGCAGTTAGTATACCATCCTGTTCTACTATTATTATGTTGTAATGCTCCTATATAAAGTAATAAGTAACACTTAGTATCATAGCTCTTTTTTAGATACAGAGATGCATTCTCAAGGAACCAACTAACAGCTTAGCAAGTTCTTATAATAATTCTCTTTTACTTGAGTTTTGTCAGATCTGAGGCTGGATCTTTCTGAACTTCTACATCAGCTTATAAGATCCAGGTAAAAGAGAATTAATATAAAATAACTAGATTCAACAAGGATTTTATTTCTTCATCTTTAAAATATATGATAGACCAGGTAGCTTATCATGTTAAAACTAATAATAGGTATATCTGAAAGTGGAGACTCAAAACACTCAACACTACTGACAAGTACATCCCAGGGCTTATAAGTCAATTAAAATTCTGCCTAAACTTTTACGTCAAGTTACATATTTACACTAAATTCATTGGAAATGAAGAGGCATAATTCTTTGTTTAGCTAAAGTGCACTGTTGCTTTTTCCTCAAAGGAAAATTGACAATGTGATGTCCTTTAGAACAAATCCCTTGGATTTTATTAAGGCAGCAAAAATACCAATATATATGACAGTGAATTCTTGAAGGGAATGTTGCTTTTTCTCTTATACACTACTAAAGAATTGAGGTATACATATTTCTTGAAGGAGTTTGTGTAGAAGAGAAAAAAAGAAAGCATAACTCCTGGAGTATATCTTATTTACACAGGTGCCAAATTTTTTCACCAGCTTCTTGTCTGGCAGAAATGGTGCTGTGCATGAGTACTTTTGGTTTTTAATTAAACATCCTATCTCTCAGAAAGTAAAAAATGAACTAATAGGAATATATTCAGATGAAGATGTCAGTGTTACTTCTAAAATCTGTTACAGATGATGGATCACTTGTGCTAATACTGCTTATAGAAACAGATCTTACAACACAATTAGGCACAGACATACTATACTAATAATGGTTTTTTCAAAGCACACAGGACAGTTTAAAAAGTCATATTTGAGATAGTAGTTCACGCACTAATTCCTGACCCTATTTGTCAAACTTTAACTATCCAAACCCTAACTGAAAGATTTAACTCCAACATGAAGGGTATTGCCATGTTTTAGGAGATATACAATATACTTTTATGATCTTTTCATTTCCTTGTGAATGTATCAACTTCAAGAGTGTGGTGCCTACTTATTAAGTATAGCTTTTCCAATATTAATGACAAAGTTATAGGAGATATTGTCCTTTTATGATACTGCCAAAGATAAGTGTATTTCTTTGTTTAATAATAAAACCTACAAGATTTTTTAAAACTTCAGTTAATTGTTATAAAATGTAGCATCAAAATATACTAAAATAATAAACTTACCACTAGATTTAATTTATAGGTCATGATGTTCAATGAATATTGGAAAAATTCCTTTTGCATTAGGCAGATTCCCTATAGAAGATGATTTCCTGATGAACTTATGCCTCATTTAATTCTTACAGTAGATTTGAGAAATGATCATATCTCAGTTCAAAAGTTCCTATTTCTATGGCTTAGACCCTCTCTCTTAGGAAACATCATGTATCATCTTTCCATCCCAATTCACTGATGTATCTCCCATAACTGAACATAGCCCCATCCAACTTAAGTAAAACCAAGCACAGAATATCTCTTTTTATTTTTATCCCTGTCTATCTGCCTTCTGTCTTCTTTGCCTCATTTCTATGATTCTAATAGGATTTAAGTGTATCTTACAGGAGCTGTGGAGTATAGACTTGATTGTTTTACAGCAAAGGTGAGAGGAAACACTTCCAAACAATTATTCTGCCTGCAAGTTTGGAGAAGTCAAATCACAAGCACACACATTGGACAAAGGTCTTGGTGAATTTACCCACTAATGGATTAGATGTTTCAAAGGAATTTTAAGAGAAGCAGCATAAAATTAAAGATAACTTTTATTCTTTTTTCTTGGGAGGGTACCCTCTTCTATGCAGCAATACTGCTGTCAGGAAAGGGAATACTAATGTCAAGCCCTCGCCCAATCCCAATCATTCCTTTCTCCTGTTCCATTCCAGGGCAATGGGCAGTAATTCCCTTTTGGACTTCCTTTCTTTGAATGTAAAGTCATCTGTCCATCTTCCTAAAGAAGGTTAATCTCAACACTCAGCTTCCAGAGGGAGTAATTCACAGGCACCCCAAGTTTATTGAATCTTTTAAGTTACATTCCTCAATGTGATACCAATGGCTTCTACTTACTAGTTGGGTGGATTTAATGATTTCAATGTAATTTTCTTTCTCATTTAAAAAAAATCTAACCTGGTATCCCACTATATGAGCAATCTCATCTTCATTTTCATTAGCCAACTATTAATTTAAAATAAAATTTTAGCCTCGATTTTAATCAGATATAACACTAATGATGTATACATTATCTATATAAACATTTATGAAATTAACAAGCTGAACTATTTACTAATGGAGGGTATTATCATCCTTCAATATTTTGAACCTAATTATGCACCAGTCTTTTTCTGTATACTATTGAGATAGAAAAAATACATGATTAGCATGCATACAAGAATGTGGATATGTTTGGCTTATATGTGCATGCATGTGTGCATTATAAAATAGTATAGTACAAAATAAAAAAAAAACTAGTACTTGCATTCTGATTCTTCAAATGGAAAAGATGAGGCAAGGCATCAAAATCAGGAGCAATATAATCTGAAATAACAGGCTTCAGACCTTTCTACATTTTAAAAAATTTCAAAAACAAAAAAATATGTAACTATTCATAATGTAAACATTGAAATTAAAACAAAATAATCATGGCTATTGATGACATACAGAATGTAATATTTTGTAATGCATTAGGTGGAGTAAAATTTTTTCTATGTCTGCAAAACATTGAAATCCATTCTCCATAATTGGGCTTTTGTTTTTACAAGTCATGACCCCCTTCTCAGCTAGCTATTTACCCATCAGTTCTCTGATCATCAGTGGTAGAATATTTATAGTTCCAGACCATATTGTTATTATTACTTTTTACCTAATGATTCTCAACCATCAGGGTTCTCTCCTACCCACACAGATATCACCTGAAAGAAAGTAACCAGGGGAAGTAGCTGAAGTCAGCATTCTTCACCCAAGCTGAATTTTCACATGCAAAGGACAATTAAGACTAAGGAGTATTTACAGTTATAGTTAAGAAATGTGGTTTTTTATCTAAATACAGTGGCAAATGAGCCACTTCACTGAGGAGATTACTTGAGCTGTGTCATAGTCAGCATTTTTGTTACTGTGACCAAGAGACCTGACAAGAACAACATGCAGGAGAAAAAGTTTATTTGGGGCTTATTGTTTCAAAGGTCAGTGAGCTCCATTGCTTTGGGCACAAGGTGAGGGGTTGGCAGAGGAAAGCATCATAGAGCATGGCACCAGGAAGCAGAGAGAGAGAGAGAGAGAATTCCTCTCAGCACAGACAAAGCATATACTGCAAAGGCTTATTCCAATGACCCAACTCCTCCTGCCACACCAAACTTGCCTACAGTTAATCCCTAACAATGGATTTGTTTAACTTAAATGTACGTTAAGTATGTGCATCATTCTGAGAGTGGCATAGCTATGAACAAACCACAATTAGAACCTGAATCTCCAAGTTCCTTACCACCATGGTTCCTGTTTCCATGCTACCATACAGCTATCATCAAAATCCATGAATTGTTATATCTAATTTGCAGAATATTCAGGCATATACAATGGGGATCGTCACTTACATATGTTTATTTTGAAATATTTAAAAACCATCTTATACCTGTTTGGTGTTGTATCATATATTTTACTTCATAACACTACAAGCACTGAATTTATAAAGAGGTTTGCTTTCTTTGTAATGTGAAGTTGACTTTTCTTGAAATTATAGCAAAGCCATAATCATGAAAATCCCAACTTTTTTGAAAAAGAAAGAAATTTTCTAACTTTCTCCAATTCCCATTTTAATACAAAAGAATCAGATCTGAGAGTCTTGAACTTACAACTTTATAATTATTTGCAGGGTTATATGATCTAACGAAACTGACAAACAGCAGGAAAGGTTCTTTGTGATAATATAGGGGAAATCAGGATGGGAATGAAGATGAAATTTGGGATGGGTGCCAGGGAGGCAATATAAGAGAGAAAAGTAAGGAAGATACATTTGAGGCTTTCTATTTGCCCCCAGATATCCAAATATTTAAAGCATAGATTGAGGTTTAGTAAATATCCAAAGCAGAGAAGTTTAAACTTTATTATAATGACCAAACTGGAGCAATTGAAAGATACTAAAAGAGCTCTCTTGATTAATTGTGATGTCAGAAAAGTGTGTCGCTGCTCAGAATGAATATTCAAAATGGGTGCATATTGTGAAAAAAGACCTCATTATTTTGAAAAATTTGCAGATAAAGTGGATGATTAAAACATTGATTCTGTTTTTCCAAAACAAACTATACTCATGAGAAATAAAAAGACCTGGAAGTTTCTTTTATTGAAACTTCAAAAGGAATGATGAAATTAGAATAGCATCACTGCACAACTGCTAATGGATCTAGACATAGGACAATAAAATATAGTAACATCATAAAGAGAAACAGCTGGACATCACATGCCTACAGATGAAAAAACAAAACATTGCCCATGGAGTGGTATTTCTGAAAAAATTGACTTCAAATCTAACCAATATTTGACTCCCAATGCCATGGACAAAAGATCTAATAATCTATATCATAGCACATGCAATTAGTTAAATCTAAATTATGGCAGATAGAACAAACCACCTCGTTTCTTTAACAATCACATTATAGGAAGAGGCAGAAAGAGAACACAAACACAACAACCAATTATAACCATATGGAACTTATTCCAGTTCTTATTCAAATTTTAAAATATACATTTATTCTGACCACAATAGACTCATTGGTAACAGATCATCCCTCTCCCCATAAACATATAATACTGGAAAAACATATTTGAGCAACTGTTTTTTACACTAGGGAAGACAGGCAGCACAAAACAATGAGAGATAGGAAACTCATGACTTAATCTTAAGAATACCCTGAAGCTCAGCCCTCTGTTTTTGGACAGTTACTAAATGTCTTAGTTCATCTGTGCTGCTATAATGAAATGCCATATATTTGATAAGTAATGAATAATAGAAATTTATTTCTCATAGTTCTGGAGGTGGAAATCCAAGAGTAAGACATTGGTAGGTTTGGTTTTCTAGGGAGCATTCTGCTTCCAAGACATCTTCTTGAATGCTCTGTTATCTAGAGAGAACACCATTCTCACATTACAGAAGGTGGAAAAGTAGAGGGTATTAGTCCATATTGAATTCCCTTCATCAAAACCATTTATGAGGATGTCTTATCCCATTCATGAGCCCTTATGACTTGATCTCCTCTCCAAAGATACATCTTCCTACACTGTTACTTTGGAGATTGAGTTTGAACACAAATTTTGGAGGTGACAAAAACATTCGAGCAACAGCATTCAATGTCCATACAAGAGCAGTGCACCTGCTCAGTGCCTGAGCAGTGTACAGAGGTCTTTCAATGCACGGAGGTAGTGATCTTGCATTAAGTCAATTGAAGTGGCTGGCATCTGTGGGATGAGATCTTAGAGAATAAGAAGCTGAAATGCGATAGGACTTAGAACCACATGGGAGTTTGCGGCAGAACACAGGTTGTGCATATTAGTGAAGCCCATCCAAGGTTTATAAGTAGTAGTTAGTACAAGGCTGTGCATGGAGCACAGGTACTATAAAGATACTAGAGGTTTTTCAAGATAGAAAAAAAAAACATTTAAAATCATTGCCAGGAATGTTTGAATTCTATTCTATCCAGAATGCAGAGATCTTCTTAATATCTTAATAACAATCATGGCATCTAGCTAATGTAATCTACAACACTTTTGGAGTAAAGGTAATGCCCTAGAATCAGACCTATTCTCAACTCTTTAAAACAAAGCATGAAATCAAGCCTAATAAGATTATTGCAGGAAATAGAATTTGTACACTGAGTTAAAGGGGCTTGAAAAATGCTTTAGGCATTCTAAGATCTTCACTTAATATGGGGTAAGACTGAGTCAAGACAAGTTCAGGGTTACCAATCAGTAATTGAAAAGTTCAGGGCTCTCAGCCTATAGTAAATCAAGTTTCAAAACCTTCAAGGAAAGAAGCTTACAAAGCCTCTTAACCTAAACACCTATGAAACTAAAAAGACGAGTAATCTATCCCCATACACAATGGTGGGATGGTCATAGGGTGATCATTACATTATTTCTGGTCAAAAACATGGAGTGTGGAGAAGACTCAAAACCACAAGGCAATGGTAATTCTGAAATTTGGCCTGGAAAATGTTAGACCTTATGTGATTTGGTCTCATAGATCACACACAGCTCTGTGTTCTGGTCTCATGGTTCTGTCCTCTCCATCATTCTTTCCTTTTTGTGAAAAGTAGTACAAACTGACATCTCAGTAGTTTTCTTAGTTCTTCCTGAGAGTTTCAAGGTTGAAAAAGACTCTTCCTTCATTTTGTACTCTAAGTCCAATATAGTACTTTCAATATAATTATCTTCAAATATTTTCATTATCTTCTGAGTCATTTTAGGTTTTACTTGATAAGATAAAAAGTATAATCAAATATCTATTCAAGGTGAACCTGCAGTCCTAGTGAAACAGCCCAGATATTTTAAGTTTCCAAGAAGCATTCTTTGATTGAGAGGATCTGTGAGGTATACTCTTAATTTCTTTAAACAGGTCTTTTTCTTTCTAAAAGGTACTCTGAGTTACTGTCATTGATCTTTTTGAGGGTTTAATGAAATATTTTATAGCCACATCTTAGCTTCATATTTGGAGCACATTTTTCTTGCACTGCCAAATTAGATCTTTGATTCAGAATCATTTCTTAATTTAAACATCATATGTATTCTCAAAAGGATAAGAGAATTCAAAATCAACCAGTTCTGGCATCTTGGTATTTAAAGTTTGTTGCTTTGTCTTTCATCATTGTTTATCTCTGTTCTCTTGAATTACTCAAAGCTGCAAGAAAAAAATCAGGTCATATCTCTCAACTAAAAAACTCCTAGATCACTTAGTTCCTGAATTATATTTTCTGCTTTCTATGTAACTGCTGGAGTGTATGTTGCTAAACTTTATGTCCTACCATGATGAAGGTTTCATATTTTTCAATTTCCAGTAACATTTTCTTTAAACAATCCTCAAAGTCCAAATCTCTACAAATGGAATTTTGAAGGATTTTAAGTTTTCAATAATCTTTCTTCAAATCCCACTGCAGTTTCAAAGTCACTCACATACTTTAGCTCATAGTTATGGCAGCGCCCCTTTTCAGTTAAAAAGATTGGCATAAGTCATCTATTTCTTCATTAAAATCTATTCCAAAATTTTGTGATTTAAAACAATAAACATTAACTTTCTCCAGGTCAAAGTTCTGGGAGTGGCTTAGCAGGGTGGTTCTATTTTGGTGCTTTTATGAAGTTGCATATGTTGATTCAAATAGCGTTATTTGCATGTGTATTAGTGCATCTGCTTCCAAACTCCTCAATATGGCTTTTGGCAAGAGATTTCATTTTTCTCAGCATGTGGGACTCTCCAAAGTCTAATGATGATATGAATTCTTCCACAGGGAGATATTAGATACAGAGAATAAACCCTAGAGATGGAGAGCCGCAGACCTTCATAACCTCTTTATGGTAATGGCTTGCATTCAATTCTACTACATTCTATTCATTGGATGTGAATTATTAAGTCCAGTCCACACTCAAGAGAAATTAATCTCCACCTTTAGAGGTGGGGAGTTCCAAAAAATTTGTGGCCATATACTGAAACCATGACAGCGAAGGGTCACTCTAGATACTATAGGATTAAATATTTGGGATCACTCTGTCATCAAAGGCATCAGGACCATTTGGAGGTCAATACCTGAGAGAAAAGGGAATGTTGAGTGAAGAAAAATATAAATAACTGTTGTTCTAGGAACAAGTATCACAAATGGAGACCATATTTGTTAGGAGTATTTATTCCTAATTCTTTATGTAATAACTGATACTTTTAGTCTTTTTTCCTTCTCTCATTCTCTTACCACAGAACACAAGCTGCATTAATAATGGTTGAACTTACACCTTGATATGTAAGTTACAAGGGTTATAGAGAGGAGAGTTATTTATCTAGAAGACAAAACATCCTTTAAGGATAAATAAAATGGTACATGGACCCCTGTTTTCCCCTTTGGGAAGAGGGATGGCATATTTTCAGTTGTACAAAGTAATAGTTGGTTCATGTGAAATGGAAGCATGTTTTTTGCTTTTGCTTTGTCTTTGGAGGTTAAATGTGACTAAAGGATTTGTGTATGGATTCCATGTGGACAAGCAGCAAATAGTGAAAATTTCATATCAGTCCTTAGCTAAACCGAAACTAAATGACCTTGTATTTCCTGGTAATCTCTAGGTTAGGTGGGCCATGAATGAAACTGAAAAATATCTGGAAGGTGCAAATTATGTAGCAGACATTATGCTGCTCGAGTAAAGTCATTGTCACTGATCTGTTTGTTGGCTCATCTTTTTACTGCAGGGATTAAATCAGGTCTGAAACTCCTCTGGCTCCCCCTAGATTTCTTTATTTTCTCCAAGTTCAGGATCAGACTTATGTGTATTTCTGTGGAAAACAGCACTGGTGAACTAGAGAAGAAGCCAGTGCTGTTTTCCACAGAGGAAGAAGAGGAGGAGGAGTTTGTTCCAAGATCAATAATTTGAAAAAAATTAACTGAAATGAGTGGGGTATATTATCTATTTGATCTAATTGTTCACAATTAAAAGAAAATTTACTATATTCTCTTTCAAAATGAAATCTAACTGATAAACCAAAATACATCATCTCTCAGCAGTATTTTCACATGTGTGTATTTAGACTCAACGATAATGCTCTTGTGCCTTTTGGGACATTATATTGTTAAAGCATATCACTCATATAAACTTTCTCTCCTCTGCCTGATGTCATCTTTGACTCCTGTTTACATGACTAATATCTTCTAATATCAAGAATAAAATCATGAAGGCTTGTTACCTGAGTTTTATCATCTTCCTTTTTCATTACATAACATAGTTTCATACAAGTATTTATTGCTTGCATTTTACTTTTCTGTCTTCTTGGTTGTGATTGCAAAATGAATGGGTAAATGGAGTAATTTACATGACATTAACAGTAGGGGTAAAATATTAATTAACACTATGTCCTTGGAAACTTACAAACCATAACTTAATCAGACAAAATGTGTAAGTTTGCTGCCTCCCTAAGCAGCTCGTTAATGACAGCCACCAGGTGGTGCTTATATTCTCTCTGATGCTTAGGACATTCCAGGCAGTGGGTACATATAACAAACAGAAAACAGTTTTAACATCAACAAGAGTGAAGAGCTAGACAATAAACTTTTCCTATAACACTGAATGAAACTAAGAAAAGTAAAATATTGCTCAGAACACGAAATATAACAATTTCCTTTATTATATCAAAATGTGCTGGGAAGGCTGTTGATATTTTGGTTTTGGTAAAACTGGAAAATAGAGAAAGACATTACGGGAAAGGAGAAACTAAAAAATGTATTTTGTGGCAAATAATAATGAATATGTTCAATTCTCTTTCTAATTCCAGATATTTTGTGACTTATAGTTTGCAGCTGAGAGTGAGTCTAAGAGTAAACATATAATATGGATTCTTCTCTCACATAGCTACACACTCAAGAAGGTATAGCTGTAACTCAATATGTACCTTTGGTACATTATAGTGCTTTATTTTCTCAGACATATATCATCATTATCACTAAAACAAAAACAAATTCAGCCTAATAAGGTAGTTACTTATATGAGATTTAGAGTACATATAGCCTATTTGTCTATACCTACATTTTAACACAAATATGAATATATTATGTTAAATATATCTTGTTATGATAATATACTATGTACAGCCATAGAAATGAAAAGTTGTACCCCATCTGTGTTCAAGGAATTAAAATGCAGTCTGTAAAAATTAAAAAATCAAAAGATAATATACTTACACTTAAAAACCTAATAATTGCATGAAATATATAAAATGGAATAGATAAGAGTTTTATATATTTTACTTAGACACATGCCTATAACTTTCAATTTTATACTATTTTGAGGATACCAAGTGGCATCATCCTAAAAATTTTGTATGATCACAGAGAGCTGATGTTCTTTAATTAATTAACATATGAAGAATGATATAATGAAGTCTTGTTATATGTAATTTTAATTCTAGATGATTAATTGGCACCATAGAAAACCATTGTGGATTTTGTTTACTCTGGAAAAAATACAAATGAAGCTATTAACTAACACATAAACTCATGCGAGAAGCAAATGTCATAAAATATGAGATATGTTTGTCAAACTCCCCTTAATGAGAAGTGATATATTAGTTCTAATATATTTTAGCTCCAAATCTTTATTTGCATCTAAACATTCACCATCAGAATCTGGAAAGCAAGCTTGAACTGGAGTGGAAAGGAGTGACAATTGAGATGCTATCAGAGGAGGAGAGCACAGTGGGTGGCATGAAAAGGAAGTCTTGTACCAGGGGTAAAGTCTGAAAACATAAGAACTGGCATGGGACTGCCAGGACACAGAGATCAACATGGATCCAAGTGTTGTGTTCTTGTAAATTTATTATGCACTTGGAAGCTCTTGTTGTCTAGGAAAATAAGAATAATATACATTTCATTGACTTACCTACATAATAAAAGCAAAATTCTTATCAACAAGTCAGGGTCATGACTAAAGTGTTTTTAAAAATAAGAGATAAATTGTATAATCATCCTTTGCAAGATGAAGAACTTAGCTTAGAAAGTTGAAATGATGACAGTATATTATAAGCTTCAGGTGGCAGAAAGTATGATTGTCAGGTTGTCTTTACATCTCTGTCTTCTGGTACATTGGCACATTAATGGGAGTCTGTAAGTATTTAATTATTTGATGAATAAATAAATGAATGATTTCTCAAGGTCTTGTGCAGGGTGCCATCCATGGCCTGCAAACAAAACCAGACTTGGTTAAATCATTAGACATGGAAATCTGGTCTCAGGTTTCCCTGCAGATCGGTTCACCTCTGGAGTTTGCAGCCCTTGGATGTGGAAATAATCCACAAGAATAAAATGGCTTGCTTAACTCCACCCGACCCTGGTTCTCATGGAAGAAGCTCCAACAGATGCCCCTTTTATCTTTACCACTATAAATAAAGAAAACATGGGCTCTTCTGTTTTGTTAGAGTCAGACACTTCTGGATGGCTCAACCCATCATGCCTCCATTCTAAAGATAATTCTGCCCTGTCCTTCTTTCTGTTAAATAAATTTCTTAGTGATTAGTTCACAGCCAGCCCATCCTTCGACAGGAACCCTTTTCCTTGCCCACATGGGACTTGTGGCCAGAGTCAAGTTGTAATTTGGTTTCTAAGCAAGTCTTCAAACCCATGACTGGCAGTTGGCACCCTCTCTGTGTCCTTGAATCTCCATCATTTGACTCTCCTCCTCTTCGTCTTCTTCAGCATCTCTCTCTTTCCTTTTATTATGTAGGGGTTGAAGCAAGGAATTTAAGAAGATAAAAACTTATTAAATGGAAATTCCAAACAAAGCCCATTGAGTAGGGGATTTTGTCATGCAAATGGTAATTCAGGTGTCTGTGCGAGCGAAGAGGAGGCAGGTAAAGTATATGTCCCTTGCAACTGATGTCTGTCCTAGACCAGAAAGTGGGATTATGACATACAAAAAATTATTTTAAAGAAATCTCAAGTTTAATGTCTTAAAATATAAAACAACACGAATTTTTAGTCAAGCTTCAATAATATACAATAACAAACAAATTGAAAACTTCCACTTTGTAAAAACATCCTATTTATGACCAGATCTGCTTTATTTGTCTAAGGAGATACTATTCCGACTTTTTTGTTCCTTCCTAGATTCTGAAAAATCAATTTTAAAAACGTTAACATTTTCTAAGAAGGCACTTAAGCTCTTTTTAAGAATTAGCACATTTGTGTTTAGGACAGAGGGAAAATAGCTGTAAATGTACCCACACTATTTAAGGATTTGTCTCTGTTCTAAACACAATTTTAAGAGTGTGGTTATTTCCCACCTGGAAAGTGAAACTGAAAAGAATGTTTGATTAGACTGACACAATTCTGAGATAAATCTGGAAATAAGGTATACAAGTTTTATAGTGTTTTCTTTAAGAGGAAATGGCTATTCTACTTTAATTCAAAGAATGAAATGTTCTTTATAAAACATGCTTTTGGAAATATAGCCCTTTGGTAGTCCAGATATAATCGATCCTCGAGTAAATGGTATTTGTCATATCACATTTTTATATTGTTTTTCTGTTGTTTGCAAGCTAAAGGACAATAAAAGATGATTTAATTATTGTGATTCTGTAACTATTTTAAATATGATGTCAAATGATGTGTAGTTAAGAAGTCAAGTTAACTAAAGAGAGGACTGCCCTTTACCCTGTTACTGGGAAACTGTCTTCAAGCTCCTAATATGTCATTCTGCATTACAGTTTCCCCTTTAATTACCTGGGCACTTCATACACTGGATTGTCTAATGAGTCTAACAAAGTCATTTTTGATGAAGGATTTTATACACATGTCAGTTTCAACCTCCTGAAAACTTGGAGTCATTGGCCTAAACCTCCAGGAAGGAGGAGTACTGAAGGTCAGCCACACTGTGTGCTCAAGACACAATTAAAAACTACAGACATCAAAGGCTCTGGGAAGCTTCCTTATTTGATCATACCATGGGTGTATTTTCACACATGGTAGCCTGGAAGAGATATCACTATCTGTGATTTCAAGCACAGAAGATGACCTAACACTGCACATTTAGACCTTCCATACTATACCCTACTGGTCCTTTACTTGACCAATTTTAATTTGTATCTTTTTACTTACACAAAAATCTATATAGTAAGGGCAGCTCTTCCATGAGTTTTGTCAGCCATTTGAATGAATTATTGAACTTGAGGGGTCATACATAGCCCCAACTTCAGTTTAAATTGGGGATATTCTACAGACACCCAAACTTGTGATTGGTGTCCGAATAAGAATAATTTTAAAGGGTCTGTTTTCTCTTTGCAGTCTGACTAACTCATATATATACCACAATATCATTTCCTTCTCTGGACATCCAAACTTTACTGTTATACTAATGAAAAGTGCCTATTAGTTTTTAAGTGACTTTTTAAATGTTTTACACTCAACAATCGCTCCAAATTATGGCAAATTATAGTTTTTTTTTTTTCCATATCGAGGACATTCTTTTTATACTCATTTTTGATGGTGTATCTAGTTCCTTTCTGTTTCTGATACACTGAAGTCTTTGTTAATGGCCCCAGGAAGGACCTAAATTCAATCACATTCTAGATTTATCACTTCTGTGTTAATGTAATTATTTGCTTTTCTAAAGAAGGATCTAAAGGAAGATCCTAAAAATATTCTGTAAAAAATAAGCATTGAATTTTTCTAAATGTAAAGTAACATTTTGCCCTCATTTTTTTAAAATTTAACTAAATATCAAATTCTGTATACTAACTTATTTTTCCCTGGATCATTGTAGTTCTTGTTCTGTTATTTTATTAGATATGAATTATCTTTTCTCAAAATATTTCTAATTTTTAGCCTTTGTTCATTGATTTGGGAGACATTCTTGGCTTCATCTTCGAGCTCTATTAGTGGCATTTCATGTTCTCTATTTGATCCCCAGCATGTAGAACAAGTGTGATGTAAATATGCACAATAAAAATCTATTGATCATATTCTAAATTGGTTCTATGCACTTTTAACCTTTGTTTTCATTTACAAGAAGTTTATTACACAAATAATACATATGTTTTTAATTAGAGAAAGATAGACTTCTTATGGAAGACTTGCTAAAATAACTGCATTTTTTCCATTTTGTTCATTTTCATAATACACTCTGATAACTATTTGAGGATATTCTTCTGGAATTACATTCTAGTCTGATCACTTCATTCAAAGAAGATCCATTTTAGAGTGATTTAGTTCATAATTTTTAGATATTGTGATTATTCTAATAAAGACAAAACACAATCTTATATAATCTTGCCTATGAATATATTGTCATTTAAATAGGTGCTACACATGCAGTAGTCTCTAAATGAGTAAAAAATGAATTCGTGTATTTTGAGTATTAGACACAAAAGAGAAATTAAGTTGTCATGAGAAAAAATACCTGGGGAATTAAAAAATAATCAGCACTAACAAAAATTAACATTTAATATTTGAGTTTGAATTTCACATCTTCAATAGCAAATGAAAATCTTTTGTTCCTGGAAAGAGATTTCTTACTGTGAAAGTCAGTAGACATAAGAATCAAATAGATTTTACATAATTGCTTGTGATTATCAACAATGTTTCCTTTTAATTTGCGGCATTTTCTAGCATAATTATTCTTATAAAGGATGAAAATTTTATTGACTTCTATCAATCAAGTGAAATAGATTTATAAAGGAAGAAATATTCTAGCATGCAAACTGATTTCCTAATATTTTAACTAAGGTATAGCTCAGTCACAATATATTCTATTATTGAAAAACATTTTATAATTATAATAATCATATACTAATTTTTGAAGATTCACAAAATTTGTATCATCCAAATATTTCTCTGAAAGCCAAGATCAAATAATTAAATGAAATTGATCACAATTATGCTACTCCAATTACTAAAATGGACAAAGTTATACATAAATACATATAATTATGTCTATACAAATATACATTATATATTTAGTGTGTGTCTGTGTGTGTGTGTGTGTGTGTGTGTATAAAAATCTGGTTGAAGACTTAAAAAGAAGATAAGATGGCCAAAGCTTAGGGTAAACAAAATCCCAGAAAAGAGAGAATCATTTAGAAAGGATGACCTTATTGATAGTGTATTCAATAACTTCGACCTTCAGGTTATTTGTCAATTTTGGGCAAAGAGTAAGAATTCAAGGGATTCAAAAAGAGCCTAGACCAAAATCTGCTACTGAGGCAGGAAAATCTACAGAGATATAGCATTCTCCCTGGGCTAGAGAGAAAAGAGTTAGAGGCAAGAGGATAGGACAGGAAGAAAAAGGACAGAGAAATGAGTTCAATACTTTGTGGATTTTTCCATCAAAGCATTTGCTTGATTCTGATGCTTGCTGGATCTAGAAGTTAAGACAGCAAGTAGAAAGCATTATAGCAAAGAGTGTCTCTCTAACCTGTGATTCTAAGGGGAAAATGATTAGTGGGAGAGATTCAGATAGAGTATCTATGAAGATACATATTAAGAAGAGTAGCAAATCCAGACAAAGGAAAGAGTTTGAGATTCTCAAAGGCATTTCAGGTCCTAACTGAAAAATGTAAAAAGACCTCCTCTATCTGCCTGAGCAAGAAAACAATCAAATGCCTGTGAAGAAAAATATAATAGAAAAAAATCCCAACTTTTAAAATTTAATCTTCAGAATTTTTTATAAAAATATGAAATATTCAGAGAGACAAGGGAATGTTATTTATAAGAAAACTCATATAAAATGACTCATCAATACAGTTGATAGTGTACTTTAAGAAAACAATTTTAAATATGATTAATATATTTAAAAATAGGAAAAATACATGATCTCAATGTTCTATGCCAATAAATCTGACATCAGAAAAGACACAACAGAAAAAAATCAGTACATTGAAAGAGGTTAAAAGACAGGATCATACCAATTAATTATATAGAGTACACAGAGAAACAAGAGTGGAGATTAGAGAAAAGAGCATTGATGACATATACAACAGGAGTCACAGAAGAAAACAAACGATTGGAACAAAAGCAATATCTGATGAAATTTTGGCCAAGAAATTTCCAGAACCAAATACTGAAACCAAATAAGAAATACATTAAATTCTGTATACTCCACAAATGGTGAATACAAAGGAATCTACATTTAGTCACATCAAACAAGTGACAATCAAAGACAAAGAAAAATTTCAATAGCAGCTCTAAAAAGTAACATGTGCCGGGCGTGGTGGCGCCTGCCTGTAATCCAAGCGACTTGGGAGGCTGAGTCAGGAGGATCACGAGTTCAAAGCCAACCTCAGCAATTTAGCGAGGCCCTAAGCAACTCAGTGAGACCCTGTCTCTAAATAAAATACAAAATAGGGCTGGGGATGTGGCTCAGTAGCTGAGTGTCCCTGAGTTCAATCCCTGGTTCCAAAAGAAAAAAAAGTAGCATGTAAGCCAATCCCCAAGAACTGAAGTCCAAATGTTCTCTCTGATACGCGGATACTAACACACTACAAGGGGAATGAGAAGGAAGACTAGAAGTTCACTGGATTAGACAAAGGGGAATGAAGGAAGGGAGGGGACATGGGAATGGGAAAGACAGTAGAATGAATCTAACTTTCCTATGTTCATACATGGATACACAACCAATGTAACTCCACTTCATGTACAACCACAAGAATGGGAATTTACACTCCATGTATAAATATACTCCATGTATGTAAAATATGTCAAAATACACTCTACTGTCAAGTATATCTAAAAAGAACAAATAAAAAGCTGACAAAAAGTGGTATTGCATGATGGTTCATAGAAGTTCTGGGAACCAGCCAACAACATGAATGCATTGTCACTTACAGAGAAAACAAAATTCTTGGAGTTTTATAACCCGCAAAAATATCATTCTAAATGAAGACAAATAAGACAGATTGCAGGCAAGCAAACACATAACTAGAACATTTGCACTTAAAGAAATACTTAAGATATTTTTTTCAAGCATAAAGAGAATTATTCTTGCTGGAAGCACAGATGAAGGAAACGAAAAATATCTGAAAACACATGCATGGGTAAATATATTGGACATCAGCTACACACAGAAATATTTGCAATGTAAATATTTACTGTATAGAGAATTAAAATGCATAACACAAAAATGTGGGAAGTGCTTACCATTGTTGAGACATTTTTAAGGTAATAATTTAAACTAGATTAAGTCCATAATCCATGTTTAATTTTCTACTGCAATCACTTAGTAAAATAATTTACATGAAATAAGCTGATCATATAGTTAAAAAATAAAAAGGACAATTCAAAAGAAGTCAGCAAGAGGAATAAATATAAAAACAAATAGTAGGAGGGTAGAAATTTCCTGATGATGGATAAATCTACATTTTGAAAAAATAGAGACAAAATTTATATTTTAATTTATATTTATGTAGTAAATATAACAAATCTAATTCCTCAAATAAAAGAATGACATTAGAATTTTATAAAGATTCTACATTTTCTTTACACAGATACCATTTTATTATATATAAATACAGAGACAAAATATAAAGAATAGAAAAAATACACAATTCTGTGAAAACCTGAATCAAAACAAATCTAGCAATTCTTTATTAGTATATGAAAAAAATCAAACTTTAAAGTACTAAGTGTTACTGGGGGTAGTTGGAACAATGTATAATGAAGAAATGACATATATTCTTCAGTGAAATGTAATCTTTAAAAAGTTTTTAATACCCTTTAACTGCATATTAGGTGACTTACATCACAGGAATTTATTTCTCACCTTCATTAGGCTGGGAAGTCCAAGATTAAAGTGCTAGACAATTCTGTTCCTGGTGAGGGCGCTCTTCCTGGCTTGCAGAGAGCTGCCTTTTCCCTGTGTCCTCACAGGACTTTTCTTCGGTACATACACAGAAAGAAAGATCTCTCTGCCTCTTTGTCTCTCTGTGTGTCTCTTTGTCTCTGTGTCTCTTTCCCTCTTTGTGTAAAGTCACCAATTCTACGAGATTTTTAGGACTCCATCCTATGATCTCATTTAATTGCACCATAAAAGCCCTACCTCCAAATATTAGCACATTGGTGGTAAGGCTATATTTATGAATTTGGGGGGATAAAATTCAACAAATACACACAGAATAAGATGGCTTCATATACAGTAAGCAAAAATGAAATATCTAAAAGAAGAAATAGATAAAGGCACATTCATAATGGAGAGCACATCTCCCAAAAGCAAATATTAGTAATAGGGAAACAATAGAAATAAAAATCTAGAAAAGTGAAACCAAAGATACAGTAGAAAAATCAAAAACATCAATAGTTTTTTGAGACTAATAAAATGAAAGATAAGAAGACTGGTGAAAGGAAAAAAGAAAGAAAGATAGAAAAAAGGGAAATTGGCCCAATTATAATGTATGTTACAAATGAACAGATTTGTAATACAATTACAAATGATAACAATGCATATCATCATACCCTTAAAACATGGCAATACTATTCAAAACATGGCAACAAAATGAAGAAAAGATAATTTAGAGTTAATAATTCCATTACAGTAGATGCAAAGATTCTAAGCAAAATTTAGTAAGAATAAGAATACCATGATATATTATGAACATAGTGCTTGGGACCAAGTTGAGTTTGTTCCAGAAATCAAAATCACAAATCTGCTAATGTAGTTAACTAATTTTCATTACATGAAGATATTAATAAAATCCTGTGCTCCTTTAAGTACAAAGTTTCAGAGCAATGGGCAAGAATTTCTTTATCTGAAAAAGTTTTGTGTTAGACTGTTTTAAAAATATCTCCCAATAATTTCTGCCTCCATCGTTGTGTAACCTCTCCTCCTGTGTGTAGACTTCAAGTAGGGTCTTCAAATTAGAAGATAATGGGATGCTACTTCCAAAAATTAATTTATTTTATTCTCTCTCACACCTGTTCTCTCAATCTGTCTTGATTTCTCACTTTGATTAAACCAATATGTTGCATTATAGAGAGGGCCATACAGGAAAGGAATGAGAGTGGCTGCCAGCCAATATTCAGTAGCTACTGAGACCTTTAATTCAACAACCTATTAGAAACTGACTTCTGACAAGGAACACTAAGTGAGCTGGAAGCAGGATCTGCCTACACAGAATGACATTGTGATTGCAGTCTTGGGAGAGATCTGAGACAAAGAAAGCAATAAAGCCACAACTGTGTTCCTGAGATGTAAGTGATAAGAAAAATAAATATTTTGTGATAGTTTTTGGCTATTGAGCTATGTGATAATTCTTAAAGCAGCAATAGATAACTACTTCAGGTATCTACCAAAAAAAAAAACATATAGCAACTTCAATATTAAAGATTAGCTGCTAAGTTTTCATTGCTAAGATAAAGAGCAAATTAAAATACCAGTTACCATCAGTTTCTTGGAGATCATTTTTATTGAAGAGTGCAGATAGTGAAGCCAGTAAAGAAAAAAATGAATACATATTCATTTAGATTAGGTAGAAAATTGTCATTTTTTGTATATGATATTATTAAATAGAAACACAGAAGAATCTTCATATAAATTATAGTAAAGGATTCTGCTAATATTCACTGGCTATAAAGTTCAAGGATGGATGGCATTTCTATAAATGACATCAAAATCTAGATAAATTATTTTGAAATGCAACATTTACAATAATTTGAAAGCATCAAAAACTTAGAAACAAATCTTGTAAGTTATATTCAGAGTCTCTAAAGTAGAAACTGTAACACATTTCAAATATAATTAAAAATGAATAGAAGTGATAGGACAGAATTTGTTCACAGTTGTACCAATTTTTCAAAAATTATAGTTCTCCTTAAATTCACCTACAGACTTATGGAAATAGTAGGCAGAGTTCCAGGTGGAACTTTTAGATGCTGAGAAGCTAATTTAAAGTTTTATATATTTCAGTAAAGGACTCAATAGCTAAGATAATTTTGAGAAACAATTTGCAAATAGAGAATTTGCACTATTTGGATCTCAAAGTATACTATAAATAAAGCAATTAAGCCATTGTAGTATTAGGTGAAAAGGTAAATATATAGACCACTAGACTAGAAGAGAGTTCATGAGCTGACCACATATATGCATCTCACTTAAGAAAAAAATGAGACTGTGGTGCAGCAAAGACACAATGACCTTTTCACCAAAATATTGAAATTGTTTTATTGTATACTCACATGAAAAAACGGCTCTTGTCTCATAACTCATACCATAAACAGAAGTCAATTTCAGAGGGATTATACACCTAATTATAAAAGGTAAACCATATTTTCTTCAGATAAAACAAGGAAATGTCTCTTAAACTAGACACATACACATAAAAATATTAATAATAGAGGGATTTTTTGAAAAATTAGATGACATTAAAATTAAATCATTCTTAACATTAAAAATCAATATTAAGAAACTGAAGTATAAAGGCAAGACCAGAAGAAAAATTTCACAATATATACATCTGATAAAGCATTCCAATACATAATATAGAAATAATTTTTTCAAACCAAGGAGAATTGGACAACTTCAAAATATTATCCAAGTGAGAAAATAAAAAATAAAATACTGATTAATACAACTACATGGATGACTCTAATAACCATACAGTGAACAAAAGAAGACAAATTGAAAATCCACAAACTGTAAGAGTCCATTCACGTCAAGTTCAAAAACAGGCAAAACTAGTCAATGATGATGGAAATTACAGGATTCATTTGTTTGGTTTGTTGATTACTGGAAGGTGGCAAAACAAGGCTCTGCTGTTCTGATATTGTATTGTTTAGCCCATCACTGATTATGTAAGTGTGTTTGACATATAAAATTAAGCAGCGTATACACTTATCCATTATAATTTTTATAACTAAATATTCTAAACCTTTACTATTCTACATCTTTTCAACCTAAATGGTCTTTTTCCAAGATTTGCACTCACCACAATATTTTGGTAAAGCTGGGCCCAAGTCAGTCAAATTATTACACATTTTGTTCAAAGTATTTTGTGTATTTATAGATACTATAGAGAAAATAATTTCACTTTGATGCATGCAAGTTGGAAGCTTAATTTTTAAAGCTATTTCTCCAGGCCTTACAAGACCTAAAAAGTACAGATTGGATGGGGTCATAATAAAAAAAAAAAAATCTGTTAACTTTCTATAGCTCCAGTCCCCACCTGCTATTCAAATAGTTCCCATCCTGTGCAACATTGTCTTCCCTAAGCCCTTCAAGTTACATCCCTCAGTCCCCATGTGTTCTTGTCATCTTACAAAAGCTCTGTCAGCTCACTTCCCATCTATTATTTTCTTCCCTGTCTCTTGCTTTAGTAAGGTCTTATGAAATTTCATAAGATCACCCACAGTGGCTACTTCAGCAGGCACTCATTCTTAAGAGCTCAGCAGCTTCCCTATGGTGTTAAAGCCACCATGCTGTGACAAACCAAGCAAGCTGACTCCCTCTGATGTACTAGAGCCAATAAGGTACTAATGCTCATGGCGTTTTCACAGATGCTCAGTGCTAGACTCTATACCATGCTACAGAAATTTACCACTTGTGTTTAAGGGTGATAATAAATATGTACACAGAAAAATTTTTCAAAAATCTCTACTGCATGTGACAAACCACATGTATATTTGTGCATTTTTGCCAAAATTCTGAAATATAAGAAAAATAATTTTGGAATGTTTAGATACAGAGCTCTGACATTTTAGAAGTACAATTCTATGTGTGGATTTAATACATAAATATTGACAGAAACTGTTTAGTGTTGGTTTTCTGTGGTGCATCTTTGTTTTTCTATTTGACTACTTTTACATTCCACTATATTCAAAAGTTGTTTAAAAATTAGAAGCTTTAAAAGGTAGCAAAAAGAAGAGATATTTAACTCTAATATTTTAAATCAAACTCTAAAAGCAAAAAAAATACATATCTAAGATTTCCGTTTTGAACAATTGAAAGAAGATGTATTCTAAGAAGGACCGTGAACACAGAAGTCATACATCATTCCTGTATCAATGATCTTTTTAGTCATATTTGAAAGAGGAAGATGAAAATAATTAGTATAATGTGACATTTAAAAATATTTAAAGAATAAAAATAAATTACAACAATTGTTATTCTAATAGTGAATTAAAATTATTTTTGTAAGAAATACTTGAGGGAAGGTAAAAGTATATGAAAGTATGTGTGACCAAAGAAGGTTGTCATAGCTTAGGTGTGCTTAGGAAGAATTTCATTACACTGGCTAAACCAGATATTCTTCCTGAATGTCTCATTTGTTAAATTATTTTAAAATATCAAGACTGTAAAACCTTACAAACTTTTTCCAAATGTTTGGAATATTCAAAGATCTGTATAATGCAAAATCTTCAAAACAGCCAAACCATTCTAGGGTTGAAGCAAGATAAGTCATATTAACAATGGGTAGCTTGGAACTTGCTACAAAATTGTATGAATAGAATCCCTGAAAATGAAAGTTTTGAGGTTATGTCATTGGAATTACAAATATCATGGTTTATTCTTTCAAGAAAGCAAGTAATTTCAGTAATTCACCAGTGAATATCACTTCATCAGAGATTATATCAGTACCACCATGTACATCTGTGCTAGTTGCAACTCTCATGAAAATGAGGTATTAAGAAAGTAAGCAATAGCTGGGGTAGGTGTGCTCCCACAGGAAGAGAGATGTCCGTAGAATTAACTCAAAAGTATAGTCTACGTATGGCAAAAGGTATCATGAATATTTGTGTGTGTATGTGTCTGCCTGTGCATGTGTGTATTTTGGAAGATTAGAGATACATATAAAATCTTTTAAGCCTCTATCATACATATAAAAAGTAGTAAAAAATTTTAGCATCTCTTTTTATAAAAAATGTCAGTGATTTTCACTTCTGAAAAATAGAAGAGAAATATTTCATCTAATAATAATCTACATAATTTTGTGTTTCAGTTAACCTCACATTCTGTCCTAAACCAACTGTGTCAATCAAAACAAGCAAATGGCATGGGTTTTAGTTTTCATATATACTCAATGATCTCATTACCATGCTTGCTGAGAGTCAATGAAGTCTACAAGCTTCCTGGGAATTTAGATCTTTGGTGGCTTGCGAGTTCTCTCTCCTAAAATGATTCTTCTCTGGGGCACTCCACCTCATCTGGAGTGTTCCAAGCAGTGGACAGAGCTAATGCTGGAACAAAGGAGCTTACCTACTCTTGGCCGACCAGAGAAAGAATGCTCTTCTTCCCCCAACGACTTGTACAGCTCTTTTTGATGACCCAAGTATTCATCCTCGTTCTTTTCTTTTCTGAGAAAATTGTGAGTAATTCTTCCAATGAGGAGTTGAGAAAATAAATATTAATAAGGAACCATACTTAAAAAGATTCTATTTTTTAAAAAATATGCAAAATGCTCCAAAGCAAAAATATAACACACTGGGCTATCATTTTGAAAGAGGGTGGAACAAAATAAAACAAGCACACAAAACTCAAAAAAATAAAACTTTAATCTCATTCCCTGATAGTAAACAACTTCCCATTCTGAGCTTATTTCCCCCTTTGTTATAAAGAAAGGAACAGGAAATAAGAGTTTTCAGGGAAGTACCTCTAGTACACAGTTGCTAACTACTTTGTTTTGTTTTCATTATTTCAGTTGATTACAAGTCTTTAAGGGTAAGCAGTGACCATTAGCCTTAGCACAATGCCTCCGACCAGTTCCTTTAATTGCAGAACTATTTTCGGTTTCAAAGCTTATGATATTGGAGGGGAGGGGAGTGTGAATTGTTTCAATTTGAAGATCCCCTGGCTGGAGATCCAGACTATTCTAACAAGGTAAAATGTGAAAATCCTGTCGTGGTCACTTCCAGGCTTTGCCATGAAAAGTATCCCATCCTTCAGTGAATGATTTATCCATTTTTTTCTTTTTCTCTCACCACTGGTTGACTGAGTTCGATGAGTTTGGAGATCCATGAAGGTGCTGGCACCTGGATTCTTCTTTTGATTTCTGATAAGGCTTTCCATTATTTCAGTCTTAATAGACAGCCTTCATAAATAGTCAATGAGTGAATGAATACATGGATGAGCGATCAAAGACGGATACATCTGCTGGTTGCTTCTTAAAAAAAAGGCTAAGTCTTCATCATCTTGATGAATGTGACACAAAATGCATACAGATTTTCTGGAGAAAGTAACTCAAATAAAATATTTTGAACACTAGCCTTAAAGGTATTTATCAAGAATATATAAAACACAACTAGAAACACACTTAAAACTCTAAATTTATCTGGTGATCTGTTCCATACCACTAATTGAACATCTGCATTGGATCACCCAGGAACATTTTAAAGTACCCAGACCATTCAAGTTGGAAGGATAAAATTTATATTTGTATGTTCAACAGGATATGCTGTGCTACAAACAAAACACAAATCTCAGTGTTTACTCAACGAAGGTGACTATCTTGCTGAACTACAAGTCCAAAGTTGAACAGCTTCACATGTTTATTCTGGGTCTCAATCTGACAGAGATGATCATCCCGTTACTGCAAACCCTCTACGTCCTCTGACTACATGGTGAGGAATCTGATGTCTATACCTGGAGTCATGTACATCATTTCAACTCACAGATCATTGACCAAAATTATCCATGTGACTCCAACCAATTGCAAGGACTCAGGGAAGTGAAATTTTCCTTTATTCCTGGAAGAAAACAGATATAAATTGACTTCAGAAGTAAAACAGATCATTATAATATCATGGTTATATGCCATAATTAAATTAACAAACCTGGGTCCACACACTTTAGTACTAGCTTTTACATGCTGCATAAGTTGTAAAGTTACCTTGTTTCTCTAAGTTTCCTTCCCCATCTTAAAATAAGAATAATGAGTTCATGTGGTTCTTATGAGGATTATATAAAATACCGGAAGATATGAAGACCTGACACATACAAGCTTTTCTGTAAATGGCAGTGGTTATTTTTCATATTGTACATAACACAACCAGGACTTTTGAGGTATATAGCAGTAAACATCTCTAGACATATATCAGATTTACCTGGAAAGATTAAAAATTAATGATACTTAATCCTGACCCTTCGATTCAGAGAAGTGAAGCTAAAGTATTGGAATTTTAAAACATTATCAGTTTATTTCAGCATGAAAGTTGCACTGAATTCTCTGTTGTATGATGAAAAATAAAACAGATTTAGTTGGGATAAATTTAGCTTTCTTTCCAGAGTTTTATCACCTTTTAAAATATATAACTCAATACCCCACTACATTTTCTGAAGAGGGAAATAGTCATGTATTATATAGTGAAGTATGTCACTATTGTATTTTAACAAATCAAGGTTATTCCTATAACAAATGAATAAGAAAGTAGATGCTATGTAAATAATTGTTGTCTTATGCTGAAGTAAAAACAAATCCAGAGAAATATAACTCCTCAATGTACAGTAACTAAATGAAGCAGGAAAATCAAATTTAAATTTAAACAGGAGATATGGGTTATGTTTCACACATACCCTTTATAAAAGCCTTTCAGAACACTTTATTGACGAAGGTTCCCTAATGAAGAAACTTCTTACCACCTGGCTGCAGTGACTGACACAAATGATAAGAGTGAGCATTGCTTGAAATGGTCTAAGAAGAAAATAAATAAATAAATAAATAAAGTTTGAATGCTTATTCACAAATGAAAATGCTGCTGTATAATATTATGAGGACCCAACAAATCATCACTGGTAAGAGCAGAAATCGTACTTTAACAGCAATTTGGGAAACCATACTCAGATTTTTAATTTTGCACATGGTAATAACATAATTGATGACACTTCTCTCCCTTTGTCCTTATTTTTATACTATTAAGGACTGTAAATCACGCGTCCTTTCCCATGGTCAGCACAGTTATGTTGACCATTTCCATGAAACCTATGTGACACACCCAAATTTACTTCAAGTCACCATGAAGACATTGGTGAATGAACAAAGTAGTTTGAGTACCAATATATTTCCCATGGAATACTTATTTGAGGAGATGACCTCCTGGTTTCAGTAACCCACGCATACATTCACACCATCTATTGTTCTTTTCATTCATTAATCCATTGTGTTACAAATTAAATCAACAATAAAAGGAAGATGTATTTTATACAAAGCACCATGTTTGCTGTTTTATTACTCTTAAATATTTATTGACCTCAAACATTATTTTCCTAATGTTATAACCCATTAATAAATGTATACACACAGAGTATATGAATATGCATAATTTATTCTTTTAGCAGTAAATAATTATTGACTACCAGCTATATAAAAAATAACTAACCTAGGTCCTGAGATAGTATGTCTAAGCTACATGTGCAGCATTTTGTTTGCATTATTGTTATTTATTCTTTCAAGTCTTACCTATACAATAGGAGTGATCAAACAAAAGGAAAATACTCTGAAATCTTAAAAATATGTCTACACAAACTAATTTTATTTTTATAACAGTGAAACTTAGTTATGTGAAAAAGGGCAATAATAGAGTTTAGATAATTATTAATTTGTTAAACAATTTCTAGGATAAAGGAAAGTTGGTGGTATTGCTATAATTTAATTGAAGAAATGGTATCCACATGTTGTATGATCAAATTAGAAGTCAAATGAGTTTTAATAAATTAATGTGATTTAAATGTATTTAGGAAAACTTATAGGAAAAGAATTATAGAATGAAATTTTATATATGAGTAAAACAAATGATGTATTATGAGTGTGTGGTATGTTGTTTTCTTGACTGTTGTTTGTATATTTGGAAGGAAATTGTGTGCAACTGTCAAAACAAAAATTTTTTTGATACAGATGGCATATCCTCATTTGAACTTGCTGTAAAACTCCTTAAATATTCTCTTTTTTTAAGAATTTTTTTTTATTTCTACAGACTGCATTTTGATTCATTGTACACAAATGGGGTACAACTTTTCATTTCTATGGTTGTACATGATGTATAGAGTCATGTTTTAAAATTCAATTGCTTTGGAGCTCTCACTCTTTGGGCATATAATCTCAAATGCTTAGGTTTATGCCTTGGTACATCAACTGTAATAAAAAAATGTGTCTCATAAGGATGTAAGGGTAGAGGATAAAATATCCATAAAGTGCCTAGCTAATTGTTTAAATAGAGTATAGAGTCATTGAATAACTGCTGATAAAAATGCAATCAAATAATTATTATAGAACATTAAAATTAAAGCTAACATATGAGCTAGACATGCAGTTCCATGCCTGTAAGCCCAGCAATTCAGAATGCTGAAGCAGGAGAATTGCAACTTCAACACAAACCTAGGGAACTTAGTGAGGCCCTGTCTCAAAATAGAAATCATAAAGGACTGGGGATGTAGCTAAGTGGTAAAGCTCTCCTGGGTTCAATCCCCAGAACCAAAAGTAAAAAATTAAAAATAATGAAATTAAAATTAAAATTAATAAAGGTAATAAATGAGAAGAAAAACAATTCTGAAACTTAAAATATACATCACTTCAAGAACTGAAAGTAAAAGCTTATTGTCCTGGACCTCCTAAACAGGGAAGACTCAAAGTTTAAAGTCAAATTTACAAAGAGCAATAATGACATAATAAAATAGTTAGATATGATGCAGTGCTATTAAAATCACCATAGTTAATATTAATAGTCAAGTTGGAAACTGATCAGCATTAGCATGTTAACTTTTTTGTATATTTCATGATGAATGGAGATTTTACAAAATTTTCACTACTATCTTTTCACATTTTTTTATATTTTTCTTTAAAAGTTAATAGAAGTAGAACAGTATTTACTGAGGACTAGATAAAACAATATTGGATAATATGGTGTATGTAAATATTTTTTCTTTCTTCAACCTTGTGAATAATCAACATTCATATCTAAAATAGAAAAAAGTTATCAGTAGATGCATTCATAGTTTCCAAGGTGATTCAGAGCACTGCTTCCAAGATCTCTATTCGCTCTTTTCCAAGAGGACATAAAGATACATTTTAACTTTTTCTTCTCTGGCCTTGATTTTCTCTGAACTGAGTAGTGCCTGTCTGTTGAGTGAGACTAGGCTTTGTGGCAGTTAAGAAATGATTCTTCCAATCTACACTACATCTACTTCTAACACTGTGTGGCCATGAGGTAGTCCCTAAGGTAAGTTACATTTAGGATTTTCTTCTAAAGATTATTTAGATTGATACATAAAGCAGTGCTATATTGATTATCACATTTTTTTTAATTTTCAAGGATGATTCAATAAAATTATTATCACGAGGTTAGACAGCTGGTTTTCTTTCAAATGTCCTTTCTGAATCCATAGAGACTGAAACAGGGTTTGAATGTAGAACAAATAGAAAAAGTTAAAAACAAGAAAGACAAATCCAAGTTTCCAATCTTGAAAAGGAACATCTTTGTTGCAAGCAAACTCACTACCAAGTTTTGTCAACCAGGATGTAATAAACAAAAGCCAAGTTCAGAAACAGAACCATATTGATTTGGAACTGAACCCCATACATCTGGAAAACAGAAAAGGCCTTCTAGTGTAAAAAACAATTAACAAGAGTTGTTTCACGTCTCCCCTGGGATTGATTCCAGGTTCATAGCAGACACCAATCTCCATGATGCTCAAGCCCTATATTCAAAATGTATAGTATTTTCTTATAACCTGTGTATCCTCCCACATACATTAAATAATCTCCAAAATAAGTATAATACCTCATAGAACGTAAATACTATGTAAAAAAATGTTATATTTTTTGGTTAGTGAGCAATTGTAAGAAAATGTCTGTACATATTCTATATATGGATGCAATTTTTTTACAAATGTTCTCCATTCATGATAGGTTTAATTCATAGATGTGAAAACCATAGATATGAAGTGCCAATTGTATACTGAACATGAGCTCAGAGATGCTGAATTGACCTTGGGATATGAATGAAATAAGATGCACCTAAAAGAAAATAGAATCCCATCCAAGCCAAGAACTTGACAGGGAATTGATCTGTAACATGCAAAACAAAACAAAACAAAATATATGAAAAAAAAAACTAATCTTTCATACTACATTCCTACAAGGTGAATATTTTTCCAAACTAAGTAACAATACAGCAATAACGTGATTTTATGTTAGAATTCTCTAAACTGGCGGCGTCTCCTGGGCGGTCTGACCTGGAGGGGCTAGAGTCTCTGGCTCCGGCAGCTGCCTCTGCCCAGAAGCATTGATCATTCCAAAACTGGAGGAAGTGGGACAGCAGCTTTCTTGGGTCACCGCTTGATCAAGCACCTCTCAAACATCAGGTGAGTTACTGGAAATCTGCAGGGACACTCTAAGTCTTTACAGGAAAATTGCATTCCGTCTGATTCCCACTACTAGAGGGGAAGGAACATGAGCAACATGAGAAAATACAGGAAGAAAGTGTCACAAACAAATCTAGATAATATATCAAGAGAACCCAAAGACAGCATGGTAGAAGGAATGACAGAAAGGGAGTTCAGAATGTTCATAATTAAAATGATCCGAGAAGAGAATGATGTGATGAGAGAGCAGATTCAGGCTATGACTAATCAGCTAATAGAGCAATTTCAGGAAGCAAACAATCATTTCAATAAAGAGATAGAAGTTCTGAGAAAAAAACAAACAGAAATCCTTGAAGGAAACAAGGAAATGAAGGAAACAGTCAACCAAGTTAAAAACTCAATAGAAAGCATAATTAACAGAATAGATCACTTGGAAGACAGAACCTCAGACAATGAAGACAAAATATTTAATCTTGAAAACAAAGTCAAACAAACAGAGAAGATGGTTAGGAATCATGAATGAAACCTCCAAGAAATATGGGACACCATGAAAAGACCAAATTTAAGAGTTATTGGGATTGAGGAAGGCACAGAGATACAAACCAAGGGTGTGAACAATCTGTTCAATGAAATACTATCAGAAAATTTCCCAAATATGATGGATGAGATGGAAAATCAATTACAAGAGGCTTACAGGACACCAAACACACAGAATTACAACAGATCCACACCAAGGCACATTATAATGAAAATACCTAACATACAAAACAAAGATAGAATTTTAAAGGCAGCGAGAGAAAAACAGCAGATTACCTACAGGGGGAAACCAATACGGATATCAGCAGATTTCTCAGCCCAGACCCTAAAAGCAAGAAGGGCCTGGAACAACATATTTCAAGATCTGAAAGAAAACGGATGCCAACCAAGAATCTTATACCCAGCAAAACTTACCTTCAGATTTGATGACGAAATAAAATCCTTCCATGATAAACAAAAGCTTAAAGAATTCACAAAGAGAAAGCCTGCCCTACAGAACATTCTCAACAAAATATTTGAAGAGGAAGAAACGAAAAATAACAATCTTGGTCATCATGGGGAGGAATTACCCTAAAGAAAGAGTCAATCAAAGGAGAAACAAAGTTAAACTAAAAACCCAAAAAAGCTAAAATGACGGGAAATACAAGTCATATCTCAATAATAACCCTGAATGTAAATGGCCTAAACTCATCAATCAAAAGGCATAGACTGGCAAACTGGATTAAAAAGAAAGACCCAACAATATGCTGCCTTCAAGAGACTCATCTCATAGAAAAGCATGCCCGCAGACTAAAGGTGAAAGGTAGGGAAAAAACATACCATGCATATGGACTGAGTAGACAAGCAGGAGTTTCCATCCTCATTTCAGATAAAGCAGGCTTCAAGCCAAAGTTAGTCAGAAGGGATAAAGAAGGACATTTCATACTGCTTAAAGGAAGCATAAATCAGCAAGACATAAAAATAATAAATATTTATGTATCAAACAATGGTGCATCCATGTACTTCAATCAGATCCTTCTCAATTTCAGGAACCAAATAGACCAAAACACAATAATACTGGGGGACTTTAACACTCCTCTCTCACCGTTGGCCAGATCTTCCAAGCAAAAATTGAACAAAGAAACCATAGGACTCAATGACAATCGCTAATTTGGATTTAACAGACATATATAGAATATTCCATCCATCAAAAAGCGAATACACTTTCTTCTCAGCAGCTCATGGTTCCTTCTCTAAAATAGACCATATATTATGCCACAAAGCTACTCTTAGCAAATACAAAATTATAGAGATACTACCTGTTATACTATCAGATCATAATGGAATGAAATTAGATAACAATGAAAAAGTTAAAAACGGAAACTACACCAAGACCTGGAGATTAAATAATATGCTATTGAGTGATGCATGGATAACAGAAGACATTGGGGGGATATTAAAAGATTCTTAGAGGTCAATGAGAACAAAGATACAACATATCAAAATCTCTGGGACACTATTAAAGCAGTGCTAAGAGGAAAATTCATTGCATGGAGTGCATTTAATAAAAGAATGAAAAATCAACAAATCAATGATCTCACATTACAGATCAAAGCCCTAGAAAAAGAGGAACAGATCATCACCAAAAGTAGCAGAAGACAGGAAATAATCAAAATTAGAGCTGAAATCAATGAAATTGAAACAAAAGAAACAATTCAAAATATTGACAAAACAAAAAGTTGGTTCTTTGAAAAAAATAAACAAAATTGATAAACCCTAACCCATGCTAACGAAGAGAAGGAGAGAGAAACTCCAAGTTACTAAAATTCGTGATGGAAATGGAAATATTACAACAGACACAATTGAAATACAAAACATAATAAGAAGCTACTTTGAAAATTTATACTCCAACAAAATAGAAAACCTGGAAGACATCAACAGATTCCTAGAGGCATATGAGCCACCCATACTGAATCTGGAGGACATACACAACTTAAATAGATCAATTTCAAGCAATGAAATAGAAGAAGTCATCAAAAGTCTACCAACAAAGAAAAGTCCAGGACCAGATGGATTCACAGCCCAGTTCTACAAGACCTTCAAAGAAGAGCTCATTCCAATACTCCTCAAAGTTTTTCATGAAATAGAGGAGGAGGGAACCCTTCCAAACTCATTCTATGAAGCTACTATCGCTCTGATACCCAAACCAGAGAAGGACACGTCAAGGAAAGAAAATTTCAGACCCATATCTCTAATGAATATAGATGCAAAAATTCTTAACAAAATTTTAGCGAATCACATACAAAAGCATATTAAAAAGATAGTGCACCATGATCAAGTGGGTTTCATCCTGGGGATGTAAGGTTGGTTCAACATCCAGAAATCAATCAATGTAATTCACCACATCAACAGACTTAAAGTCAAGAACCACATGATTATTTCAATAGACGCAGAGAAAGCATTTGATAAAATACAGCACCCCTTCCTGCTCAAAACACTAGAAAAAATAGGGATAGTGGGGACATTCTTTAACATTGTAAAGGCTATCTATGCTAAGCCCACAGCTAACATCATTCTAAATGGAGGAAAATTGAAAGCATTCCCCCTGAGAACTGGAACAAGGCAGGGATGTGCTCTTTTGCCACTACTATTGAACATTGTTCTTGAAACTCTAGCCAGAGCAATTAGACAGACCAAAGAAATTAGAGGAATACGAATAGGAAAAGAAGAGCTCAAACTATCCCTATTTGCTGATGACATGATTCTCTATTTAGAAGTCCCCAAGAATTCCACCAGAAAGCTTCTGGAACTCATAAATGAATTCAGTAAAGTAGCAGGATATAAAATTAATGCTCATAAATCCAATGCATTTTTATTTGTAAGTGATGCATCCTCTGAGAGAGAAATTAGGAAAACTACCACATTCACAATAACCTCAAATAAAATAAAATACTTGGGAATCAATCTAACAAAAGAAGTGAAAGACCTCTACAATGAGAACTACAGAACACTAAAGAAAGAAGTTAAAGAGCATCTGAGAAGATGGAAAGATCTCCCATGTTCTTGGATAGGCAGAATTAATATTATCAAAATGGCCATACTTCCAAAAGTGCTATACAAATTCAATGCATTTCCAATTAAAATCCCAGTGACAGACCTCATAAAAATAGAGCAAGCAATCATGAAATTCATTTGGAGGAATAGACCCAGAATAGCTAAAGCAATCCTTAGCAAGAAGAGCGAAGCAGAGGGTATCACAATACCAGATCTCCAACTATACTACAGAACAATAGTAACAAAAACAGCATGGTATTGGTACCAAAATAGACAGGTAGATCAATGGTACAGAATAGAGGACACAGAGACAAACCCACATAAATACAGGTATCTCATACTTGACAAAGGAGCCAAAAACATACAGTGGAGAAAAGGCAGCCTCTTCAACAAATGGTGCTGGGAAAACTGGAAATCCATATGCAGCAAAATGAAACTAAACCCATATCTCTCACCCTGTACAAAACTCAACTCAAATTGGATCAAGGACCTAGAAATTAGACCAGAGACTCTGCACCTAATAGAAGAAAAAATAGGTCCAAATCTTCATCACGTTGGCCTAGGACCAGATTTCCTTAACATGACTCCCAAAGGGCAAGAAATAAAAGCAGAAATCAATGATTGGGATAGAGTCAAACTAAAAAGCTTTTTCTCAGCAAAGGAAACAATCAGCAATGTGAAGAGAGAGCCTTCAGAATGGGAGAAAATCTTTGAAACACACACTTCAGATAGAGTACTAATCTCCAGAATCTACAAAGTACTCAAAAATCTTTTCACCAATAACACTAATAACCCAATCAATAAATGGGCCAAGGAAATGAACAGACACTTTACAGAGAAAGATCTACAAGCAATCAACAGATTTATGAAAAAATGCTCAACATCCCTTGTTATAAGAGAAATGCAAATCAAAACCACCTTAAGATTTCATCTTACCCCAATTAGAATGTCTTTTATTAAGAATACAGGCAACAACAGGTGTTGGTGGGGATGTGGGGAAAAGGGTACACTCATACATTGCTGGTGGGAGTGCAAGATGGTGCAGCCACTCTGAAGAGCAGTGTGGAGATTCCTTAGAAAACTTGGAATGGATCCACCATTTGACCCAGATATCACACTCCTTGGCCTTTACCCAAAGGACTTAAAATCAGATTACCACAGTAATGCAGCCACATCAATGTTCATAGCTGCTCAATTCACAATAGCTAGATTGTGGAACCAACCTAGATGCCCTTCAATAGATGAATGGATAAAGAAACTGTGGTATATATACACAAGGGCATATTATTCAGCCATAAAGAAGAATAAAATTATGGCATTTGTAGGTAAATGGATGATGTTGGAGACTGTTATGCTAAGTGAGATCAGCCAATCCCAAAAATCCAAAGGCCAAATGGTCTCTCTGATTAATGAATGTTGATGCTTAATGCGGGGGGGGGGGGCAAGAATGGAAGAAGGATAGATAGCATAGAGGGAAGGGAAGGGCGGGGTCAGGTTGGGGGGGTAAGAATATTAACAGAATGTGTGATAGACATCATTGCCCTGTGTACATGTATGAACGCACAGATGGTGTGATTCTGCTTTGTGTACAACCAGAGAAACAATAGCTGTACTCCATTTGTGCTCAATGAATCAATAAGCAAATAAAAAAAAATTCATATGCACATAATCAAGAAGACAAATACTTGAATATGTAGATTTTAAATATCAGAGCAAGAATCCCACATAGCAGAATTTCTAACCTACTAATCCCTGGTAGTAAGTCTATGGTAAAAAAAAAAAATTGTATGAGCAGAAGCAAGTTGAAAATAAAGAAAATGCTATGAAAAAAAAAAAAAAAGAATTCTCTAAGCTTGTATTGAGACATATGAGAATGCTTATAGCAACATTTGTATTAATGGTCAAGCTAGAAATAACCCCAAAATTATCAAAAGTAAAATGTATATATAAATTTAGTTATATTTATATAACAAAATATTTAGAAACAAAAATATAAGTAACTACCTCATATAAAATATGATTAATATTAAAAACAATATCGAGGAAAGCAAGGGCAATGGAAAGACTGTGTAGTATATGAATTCAACCTTGTAAAGTTTATTTTAATCAAAATGGCAAAAGTAAACTATAAAGTTAGGGATATACAGTTATGATGTAATTTTGTGTGGTTGTGTGTGTGTGCATATGTGTGTGTTTTGGGAATAAATCCAGGGGACTTTTCCACAGAGCAAAATCACTAGTGGAGTCATGAAGCAGCAGAGTGGTGGTCTGGAGTGTCAGAATATAGCCATGTGGAGCCCACCATGCAGGCGAATCAAGCCAGCACCCAGGCTGGACACCCAATGGATGCCTGCCCACTCCAAGCAGTGCTGCAGCCCCATGCTATGACCTCAACCTCCCACTTCCTGATCTGCCATGAGAAAATGGAAGTGCAGCAGACCTGAATGAAAGTTAGAGCTCAATGTTCGGAAACATTCTAATGTTTCCAAATTAGCATAAATTTGGGCCAATATCATTGGTAATTTTTTCAAAATCTAATTAGCATAAGTTTAGACCCATAGCTGTGAACCATGTGCTATATTGAACTAGCACACGCCAATGGAGAAAAACTTCTACCAGCTCCCTTCTTGCAATTTCTAGTTCTGTTCCTGGTCTTTTTCTTCAGTAAACATACTCTTCCACTCATTCATCCTAGTCTATTGATTTCATTCTTTGAATTCACAAGACAAGAATCCTGAAATAAGAAGAAATTGATGGTAAACTGCTGGGGTCTACTTGAATACTGGAAGACATGACCTGCCATTAAGAACTGCAATACTTCTTGCCTTATGCAGACCCCTCCCGCCAGCAGAAGCAGTAAATTCTGTTTCATAACTCCAGTTTCATTAGGGGGAAATAGTTGTGATTGAATTTGTTAAATGTGTTTATGGGAGGCCATTATTTTGGATTAGCTTCCTGCACTAGACCCCAACAGACCAAACTAAACCAGAATGGAATCACTCCTGCAGGCCAATTTTTATAAAACAGGAGACCCAGCCTGTAGATTCAGAGAAATAAGAAAGTTCTCCTGCTTTGATATTAAATATATATACATACATATTTGTATATATATATGTGTGTGTATATGTATGTATGTGTGTATATATATATGTGTATATGTATACATACATATATATATATATATATATACACATACACGCTTGAAGTAACCTAACACTGAACAAGTACCTTTTTACCTTTTTTTCTATCTGTGGCAGTTTTACTGTGTCACCCCAATTTGATTCTGTTAGGAACTTAATTTCCAAGGCAACTCTATTAAAAGGTAAGACCCTTAAAGACCCTTAAGAAGTGATTTATTGAGTACTCTGCCCTCATGAATAAATTCATGGTGTTATTGCAGAAGTTGCTGGTTATCCTGGGAGAAGTGGATTGATGATAAAAGATTGAGTTTGGACCCCTCTGCTCAGCTCTCTGACCATCTGTCTCTCTATCTATCTATCTATCTATCTATCTATCTATCTATCTATCTCTATCTCTATCTCTATCTCTATCTCTATCTCTCTGTGTTTCTCTTTCTCATACTTTCTTACCACTTGAGACTTTCTGTCATGGGCATGTTATAATGTACCAAAAAGACCTTTACAAGATAAACCCCTTGATCCCAGAATTCCCAGCCACCAGAACTGTAGAATATAAATTTTATCCCATGCAAATCACACATTCCCTAGTATTCTGCTATAGTAGCACTAAACTCTATTACTGTTTTCTTGTTCCCACCTTACAAAACCCCCTCTTCTGTAGTTGCCCAGTAGGAGGTCTCATTCTGTTTTGGAGAATGAAGAATGCCCCGATTATAAATGATGAATAAAAAACAATCTCATCTTTAACAAAAATTGTTGTAAAAATAATAAATAAGTGAATAAATAAATAAGTAAATGTGAAACCTATCCTCTAGAGTTTTTAAAAGATAGGGATGGAGACTCCTACTTCCAGAAGTGTGAATTAGGCACAATATGCCCTATATATCCTGGTACATACAACAAAGCCCCTAAATATTATATACAAACCAACACTAAGGATATTCTTGAAAAGGGAGAAAGCGTATTTTCCAGGGACACTAGGATTAGAGAAACAATGGGTAGTGAGAGTCCTCCTTTTCTTTTTGTGTCCTGTATCCCCAACTTAAAGTTGAAAAATACTGAAATCTTGCAACTTAACAGGCATGAGGTCCAAACAAAAAATACATAAACAAATTCTCCTATAAGAATCTGTTTTCTCTAACCAGAAGGAGCAACAAAAGAGGAACTGGAAAGGCAAAATATTTAGGTAACTGCTGTACTGAAGACAAACACCACAGAAAAAATCTGGCTCACCAGGGCAGAGTGGCACATGCCTATAATTCCAATGATTCAGGAGGATGAAGCAGGAGGATTGCCAAGTTCAAAGCGAGCCTTAGCAACTTAATGAGAGCCTCAGCAACTTAGTGAGGCCCTCAGCCATTTAGCGAGATCATGTCTCAAAGTATAAAATAATAAAAAATAAGGGGTTTGGGGATGTGACTCAATGGCTAAGCACCCCTGGGTTCAATCCCTGGTACCAAAAAGGTTTTAAAAGGAAGAAGAAGGAGAAGGAGGAAGAAGAGAAGAAAAAGAAGAAATGAAAGAATCTGGTTCTACCCAACAAAAGGAGGGAGAGGCCAAATAGGGAATCTAGATTTATGTCCTTGTGAAGCATTGAAGGAAGACTTCAATGCATCTGTGAGGATGATGTCAGAGAGAGGAAGTACATGTCTGAGAATTTCATTCTGATGGCTTGTTAATGAGTCCTCAACCCTAGCCTGTCATCAGAATCCAGTGGGGCAGCCTAAAGGTAAGCACATTCAGCTGTAATGGGTTACCTTCTAACTTGCATGTCCATAGAGGGTGAATAAAGATTTTAACTTCTGCCTCCACCTGGCAGTAACAAGAGGGTTCAGAGAGCATTCATCCTTCCTTCTGCCAGTGTACTCTCAGAAACAGGTAGCTGAAAAAGGTCAAAAGAGTTCAAGAACTTCCTAAAATATCCAGGATTCAATTGAAACTGTTCATCATACCTAAAACTAGAAAGATCTAAAATTAAATGAGAAAATAGCAAAATATATGCAAACATTGAGGAGAAAGAGATATTAGATATATTTACAAGAATTTTAAAGCAGCAATGATAAAAAGACTTCAAGACAATATTATGAACAAGCTTGAAACAATGAAAAAGTAAGAGGTTTCAACAAATATATAAATGACTCAAGAAAAAATGTAGACAATATAACCTAGCACAGTGGTGTACACCTATAATCCTAGTGATTGGGAGACTGACATAGGAGGATCACAAGTTTAAGGTCAGCCTCAACATCTTAGCAGTACACTGAGCAACTCAGTGAGACCCTTTCTAAAAAATTAATTAATGAATTAAAAAGATGATGTAGGTCAGAGCTAAAACATCCCTAGGTCCAATCTCCAGTACATAAAAAAGTAGAAAATATCAAGAAAAAGCAAATGGAAATGTTAAAAATGAAAATATAAAGTTACCATAATATACTGTTCAACATCCGGATGGAAGAGTTAGAGTTAAAATCAATGAAATAGAAGATAGGAAGATAGAAAATACTAAAATGTGCAACAGAGATCAAACAGATGGAGAGAAGAAAAAATCCTCAGGGACCCCTGGGGGACTACAATAAATTGTTTGCTATTTTGAATCCATTGGGTCTCAAAAGGCAAGAAAAATGAAGATCACATTGAAAATGCACTCAAAGAAATAATAGAAATAATGTTAGAAAACTTTCAAAAATTTTCAAGAAACATACAACAAGAAGCTAAGCAACCCACAAGGAATACAACCCCATAAAGTGCATGCCAAGATACATCATAAACAAAACTGTTTGTGTACATGTATGTGCATTTGCATAAAGAAAACATCCTGAAAGCATTAAGAGGGAAATTGGGCTCTTCCTAAAAGGGGAAAACAATTTGAATGACAAAGTTTATAACAGAAACTGTGAAATCCAAAAATGGCACATTATCTTTGAAGCACTGAAAGGAAAGATCTGTCAACAAGAACTTATATCCTACAAAAATATACTTCAGCAACAAAGGAGGATCCGATTTTCAGATGAAGGAAGAAAGAATAGTTTGATGCCAAATGTAATTTTATTTAAGTTAAAGAAATGGCTAAAGGAAGTTCTCTGAACAGGGAACACAACAGAAGAAACTTGGAGACACAGAGAAGGAAAATGTAAAGAACATGGCAAGCAAAAATATGGGTTAAAACAGTAGACTATTTCTTCTCTTGATTTTCTAGTTAATATTTGGTTGTTGAAACAAAAATTATGGCACTGGCTGATGTTGCTCTGAATGTAGGTAGAGGAAATATTTAAGAATTTTTTCTATATCCTTTTAAAATTAGAGAATTATAATTAAATGTGGTACATTAAAGAAATGCAGAAAGAGGTAGATGTTCTGAACTTCACAGAAACTTTAAAATGGTGACTCTAATATATTAATTTTTGATTTATAATGTAATACTAAGAATAATCACTAATGTATAGAAATTAAAAGGTATAGTTTAATTAAAATGGAAGTACAAAAATGTTCAAAATGGAAGCAGAAAAAAAGCAATCAGGTACACTAAAAGTAGGAATAATAAATAGGAAAATAATAAAATATAGATTTGAGGCTTAAATCATAAAAAAATCTCATTACATACAATCACTGTACCAATTAATTGAAACTGGTAGAATATTTTTTAATTGACCCAATTACTAGTTATCTACAAAAACCTAGTTATCAAATCAGATACAGAATGTTTATAGTCTATAAAGAAAATGGATGGAAGATATATATCATGCAAACCACAAACAAAAGGAATGTTTCCACTGATATCAGAAAATGTAGATCTTAAAGAAATTTACAAGAGATAGAGTGGTGGCTTTTATAATAACAACAGGTTCAATCTGTGAAGAATATATGGCACTGCTAACTACACATGAACAAAAAGTCATGGGCAGGAAGTATATTAAGTGAAAGCTGATAGAACTGAAAGAAGAAATAGACAAAATCACAGATGTATTGGAAGTCATCACTTTTCTCTCAAACACTGATAAAACAAGTAGAAAATTAGTAGTAATATAGCATAACTCAACATCATAACTAACCATTAAGATAAAATAGACATTAGTAGAACATTCCATTCATCAAAGAGCAGATACTATATCTTTTTCAGTTACTAAAAGAATATGTACAAAGATGAGCTACAAACAAATCTCAACAAATTTAAAAGAACTGAAGTAATATAGATTGCACTCTCCAAACACAATGAACTTAGATTTCAGAAGTCCATGAAGGTAAGACAAGAAGAAATTCTCCAAATATTTGAAAATTAAATAACAGATTTCTCAATAAATTGGTCAAAAGAGAAATTCCCAAAGGAAATTTAAAATATATTGAACTGAATGAAAATGAAAATACAGCATATCAAAATGTGTGGGTCACCACTATAGAACTGTTGACAGAGATATTTTTAGCTCTGAATGTGTGTAATAGAAAAGAGGATAAGTCTCAGATCAATAATATAGTTCGTATCTCAATAACCTAGAAAAATGGAGCAAAATAAACCCAAAGTAAATAGAGGAGGGACGTAATAAGAAGAGAAATCAATGAGAGAGAAAAATAATAGAGAAAAATATCAATGCTACAAGTCAGTACTGTGAAAGATCAATGAAATTAAAATGTCCAATAAACTGATAAAAAAGGTACAAGTTATCAATATTGTGAATGAAAAAGAGGATATCACTATAATCACTGTAGATATTAAAAATTAGGGCAGTTTTTCTTATAATACAAAATTAGTAAAAAAGAAAAAAAAAGACATTTTTGAGCCCATGTTGTTTCACTGAATGATTCAGCTAATTGTTGAAAAAGGAATTAACAGAAATTCTATACAATTATTTTAATGTGATAGAAAAGAAAGGAATGCTTCCTAAATTCATTTCTTTCTTCTTTTTTGGTTTAACCAGGGATTTATCCCAGGGCCACATCCCCAGCCATTTTGGGGTCTTACTAAGGCTGACCTGGAACTTGCAATCCTCCTGCTCCACCATGACGGCCTAAATTAATTTCTTGAAGCTAGTCTCATGATTACCATAACACTGAAATCAACATGCAGCAAAGAAAATCTATAAGTTAATATCTCTCATGGATACAGATGCAAAAGTCCTTTAAAAATCCAGCACTATATGAAAAGCCAAGGGAGATCAGTAGAATGAAGGGAAGGGACCAGGAATTGTTTGGTGTTTTTGTGGGTTTGCTTTTATGGGTTTTGTTTTGTTTTGTTTTGTTTTGTTTTTTTTGTTTTAGAACTGGGGATCAAACTCAGGGTTTCATGCATGTGAGGTAAGCACTTTACCACTGAGCTACATTCCAAATTATACTGTTAAATTGTGTGCATGTGTGTACTAATATGTATCAACAAATCCCACCATTGTATAGAACTATAATGCTCCAATAAAAATGTAGAGAAAAAATTCAGCATTACATTAAGGTCAGAATTATTATAAGAAGAATTATACAATTATACAATAATCAATTAGGGGTTATTTCAGGTATTAAAATCTGCTTTGATATCAAAAATAATTGATGAAATCTACTGTACCAAGAGCCTAAAGAATAAATATTATATAATCTTATCAATGAGAAAAATCATTTGATAAAATTCACTATTGACTCATAGCAATTCTCATAAAACAATGGGAATATAGTATACCATTATCAAGTTGATGAAAACATTGACAGAAAACCTGCAGTTAACATTATCTTCAGTGGTAAAGACTGAATGTTTTCCACCTGAAATCAGGAAGAAATCAAAATTTTGCACTGTCATGATCCTTACTCAACATGGTTCTTGAAGATTCAGCCAGTACAATAAGGCAAGTAAGTAAAATGAAATACATACAAATTTCAAAGGAAGAAACAAAATGGCTCCTATTTTTAAATGAATGATTATCCACAGAGAAAATTGTAAGAAATCTACAAAAGAAGGAAGAAAAAAAAAACCTTCTATAACTCATTTATTTTGCATCCAGCCACTTAAGAAGATACAAGAGAAACATCCTAAAATCAAGTTTACTTTTACATGTTAGAAGTGAACATAGGAATACAAAAATTTAAAAATATAATACAATATATAATAGCCACACCAGAAAAAGTGGTAGAAAACAATTTAAACATCTATTTTCAAGAACAACACAAATGTAAAGAATACAAAGAATTAAATAACATACGTACAGAGATTTTGAGGAGAAAAATGTTTAAGTTTCTTACCATTGAACCCTAGCTATTTCTGTTAAGTATCTTGACAAGAAAATATAAAGTGTATAAGAATAGCCAAGACACTCTTGGTAAAGAAAATTAATGTATATGGTCTTGTCTATCAGATATAAAAAATATTTATAATGGCATAGCAATTAAGATAGTATAGTATTGGCTCAGGAATTGTAATTGATCAGTGGAGCAGAATAAAGACATACACTTGTGGTATATGAGAGAAATGGTGTTACTGAGAAGTAGGAAATAATGGGCTTCTAAAAATCTTAGACTAGCAAAATGGATTCTGAATATGAAGAAAAGAGCAATTCTATTTGGAATGCAAACCTAAGTTTGAAGGTAAATAACAAAACAAACAAAAAATCATTTTCAGGGACAACACAACCATATATGCTGTGATTTTAGTATAGGGGGATATTTGTCAACAAATACATTTAAAATGTCAACACAAAATGAAACGTCTAAAAAATACTCATTTTGTTAAGATTAAGAAATGTGATTTATCAAATACTACCATAGGAAGTAAATAAACAAACATTTTCTGAAAGAAGATATTTGAAACACATATGATTGACAAAGAACCTATGTCTAAAAATTGTAAAAACATCCATGAAGGACAAATCTGTAATAAATGAACAAAGATATCATTCAGATTCCTCTACAATGAAATATTATTTCATACGTGATAGATTGACAAAGAAGTATGATTATGCCACAATTAACAGAAAGGCAAAGCAGGGCATCTCTTCCAATAGACAGATCTTTCTGAAGAGACACCATTAGCTCAGTGTGGGTAGAGGGTGGAGCGGTCATCTGAATGCGAAGACTGAAGAGGAACAGTGTTGGCTAAACTTTGCAGAGTCATGAATCACATTAGACTTTATCCAAGTGCAATGAGTAGTGGCTCAAGTAAATTAAGAAAAAAGTATCATGTCAGATATATGTTTTATAAGACAATAGGAGGTAAATAAAGGATAAATGGGAAAGAGCAAAAGGAGGCAACTGTGAACATCATAGTGAATAACAGATGTTTAAAAATGGAGACAATAATTGTTAGTATAAAAACAATTTTTTAAACTTAAAGCCTTGGCATTAAATTTATAAGTAGTTTATAACTAAGTTTATAACTAATTACAATTACATCATTATGTAACAGAGGTAATGAAAATCCCTGAAGCAATTTTTAATCACAATCTTGTTTCCTGAAAATATATTATTGGATTAGAGCCATGTTACTAATTTAAGAATTTTTAATTAATGACGTATGGCCTAGAGGATTTTTCACACTAGTATAAAATAAACCAATTGTGTAATTAGTAAGAATTTAATGATTTAAATGATAATTTTCCAAATAATTGCATATTATAGGTTTCCTAAGCCATTATGCTTTACATTTATTTTTTACTTTATTTTGAAATTATGAACCATCTGCTTTTAACTATGAATCATTATAAAATCAATCACCCCTCTAGACTTTATGGATATGAAAATAATATAAAATTATCTTTTTGTTTTCATTAATTATAAAATTTGGTAGAGTTATGTCTTGTATTTAATATTCATCTGCTTTTATATGTCATAACCATTTCATTTAATTATAAGATTTTGGTAATATATTAGCAAAGTATAGAACATTAGCAAAATATAGAATCTGTATGAATAAAGACAGAAAAATAAGGACTTTATCTTCATAAGTCTATTTTTTTTTGTTTCACCATGTTGAGTATTTCGTTTACTTTGGGTTAGTTCTCTGGTTCCTTGTTTGAGAATTGCAAGATGACTGTTTTATTTAGATAAATTGCATTTTCACTGAGTGTGGATAAGGCTAAGGAGGAACAAAGGGCACTTTCCTGATGCAATTCTTGTCTTCTTGTATTAGCACTCTCCAGAAAACAGACCAAGGGAATATTCAAATACAGATAAAGATGCGAGGTGTTAATCATAGAAGTTGGCTTATGCAGTTACTAAAGCTGTTAAGTCCCATACTTCTGCCACCTGCAAGCTGGAGAACAAAGAAAGCCTGTGTCATAATTCATTCCAAAAATGAAGGAATGAGAAGAGCTATGGAGGGTCTAGAGGAAATTGGATAAGTGCAGATCTTGGTCTGGATAGCCAAAAACCATGAAACAATCTCTGATACCAAGGGCAACAGAAGATGGACATCTCAGGTCAAAGAGTGAATTTGCTCCTCCTCAACATTTTTGTTTTGTTCATACCCTCAATAAACCCATTCACATGCACTTTGGGGAGGGCCATCTCATTACCAGCTCACCACTTCAAATGCTGAGCTCCTCTAGAAGCACCCTCACTGAAACATCCAGAGATGATGTTTTAACAGACATCTGGACATCTCTTGGCTCAGTCAAATTAACACATAAAATTAACGTTCATACTTCACAAGGAAGAAAAATCATTTCTAATATCCCTGAACCATAATTTTGTCATTGGGCAGAACTTATTTCTATGCTGATTTCAAGAACAAAAGATAGGGCTACCATGATTGCCTCAGGCAAATTATAACATGTTCTTTGGAACTGGTCACATTATTTCTCAAGAAAAATAGGAATTCTGAGAGAATAATAAGGTATCATTTTGATTAAAAGGATGTTATGTCACATAAATGATGTTGACTTGTGTAGGAGTGCCTGAGGATACAGAGCTCAGGGGCTTTCTCTTCCCTTAATTGGTCTGATCACGAGCCAATCACGAGCCTAGCACGAGCATACTTGGGAGCGTGGCACGGGGGCGTTAACAGCTGTTGGTAATTGTAATTAGTGAATGTCTGCTATATAAGCCTGCTTGTTCCGCACTAAACCGAGCCGGGTCTTCAGAACTCGAGCTCCCGAGGTGGTGTTAGCGCCGTTGCACTCATCCTCCTTACCCCCACAGGCGGCTCCTGTTCCACTTTACAACAGACTTTTGGACAGGAAAGAAAATAATATTTGTTGATAGCCCATCTGTATCAATTATGATCCTCTAAGATTTCTCTAAGGCTAGGGGAGAGGAAGAGGGTCAATCTGACATTTTAAAATTAAATGTCCCTGCTATATTTTAGATGTCTTGTCTTTAACTTAATAAGATTTTTAATATCTTTAAATATTTAAATATTAATTAAATAATTTTCAGTTGTTTTAGAGTATATAGATATTTGAAGAATATGAATGTAAATACATAAAAAGTTTTGTACACATTTATCGGTGGAATAGAGCTTTGAAGACCTAAATTTTACTACAAAAATACAGAAGTATAATGAAAAATAAAATTTGGAAATACTAGTATATACTTAGATGAAATAAACAGTAATGGAAGCTTTCTGGTGTGACAAATTTATTTTCTTTCTGCTCCTGAGGTTCAGAGTGAGTTTACGCTCCTTCATACAACTCAGTTCAAAGTACACTACATTCAAAGGTCTGTAGCTATCCCTTTTATATTCTATCCTACTTTGTTTTATGGTATTCTGCTACATTTTATTTTATTTCTACTTTCCCTCTGTTCTACTTGCCTATACCTCTCTACTGACATATGTACTCACTTTCCTTACTTAATAAGCTCTGAATGATGTGTAATTTGTTACATATGCACTGTTCTTGTATGTGTGTTTTAATTTGTAGACATGATATTAAATGATTCATATTATTTTCCTCCTGTTTAATTCTCAAAACTTTTTTGAGGTCCATCTTCTTCCTTTACATGTTTCTAAGTTGTTGCTCCTTACCTCTCAGTATCCCCCCTGCCATATTTTCCTTGGGCAATCTCCATGTAATACTCCGTCCTGAAGCCTATACTACTCAATGATGGAAAGAAAGGGCAGGTTATTTTAATGGGACAATACTCATGAGTGGGATTAGCTTGTGTATCAATCAGCATATGCTGAGAGACCATTGTAAGGATTTAGGGAAAAATAGGATTTAATACTGGAAGTTAGATACTAATAAAACCTTGGAAGGACTTATAGACAATGTAAGAAAGACTGCTGCTTACTCTCATTCCTTCCTGCTTCCACAAAATCAGGAAGGTCAGGATCTGAAGGAAAGCAGGTCACCTCAAGAAAAAAAAACACAGGCTGCTCAAAATCCCTCGGATTCGCTCAGTCCCGATACTATTGTCTGTTGCTATTTCAGTGTCCATCTGCCTTCCAAACCACATGGGATTTTCTGTTGGAAGAACTAGAATGGCAATACATTTTGGAAAATGTATTTCCATACTTCCTTCTGTGGTACAGAGGAAAATACAGAAATAGTGGAGATTATTTTTTCTAAAACATTATCTAGACTATCAGATGTTGGAATAGAGAATGGAGATAAATGCTGATTTGTTGACTTCTACAAATGGTCTGTCATTTGACACACATCATAGTTCCTAAAAATTCATCTCCTTTTGTTATTACAATTTACTGAAAAATAATACTTATTTCTACCATTTAATGTAGATATCTTACAATCGCTTTGACCTTATTTATTTTCTAAAAATGTAGAATATCTCTTATGTTTGTTGGCCATTCGAGCATATGCTTCTGTTAACTGCTAATTAATATCTCTTGACCTCCCTGGACTGATTTTCTTAATTATTTAATTTAGATGTTTTTTAGCATGTTTCAAGTATTCATCTCTTGGCTATTTCAATGGCATAAATATCTTCACCTACTGACAATATACTCAACATGAATTACCATCTATTGAATAGAAATTATTATTAATTTGAGGCTAATAATTTTAATGTGCTTATAAAAATTATTTCCATAGCCTTTGATAAAGAATACTCCACATTTTCTTCCCTTAATTATGTTTACCTGGAAGAAGCTTTTCATTAATACTATGAATTTGAATAAAACACAAATGAAAATTGATTCCCTTATTCTGTTCAATAATAATATGACTAGAGTATGTAATTGATTTTTTGAATGCCATTTATAGCATAAGGATAATTTTTTATTGTTTCCTGAAAGTTCTGATCTTTGTTTACAAATTTATTTAGTTTTTGATTTTCTAGTGTTGTAATGGGATTACTAAGATTTTGGTTTCATTTTACATATGTTCTTTTATATTTTGTCAATTTGCTTATTAAACTAGAAGTGGACCTGCTAAGTTAAGGTACACTTTGCTTAGAACTGAGGGTTCTATCTCTGAATTCTATGTTTTCCTTTCTGTGTTAGTTATTGGAAAGGGAAATACCCATAAAACTTCCTTTTTTAGCCAGGTGCATGTGGTGGTTGCCTACCTGTAACCTCAGCTACTCTGAAGGTTTAGGCAGAAAGATCATGAATTGGAAGCCAGTTGGGGAACATAGCTAGACTCTGTATTCACGAAACAAAAACAAGCCAGATACAATGGCACACACCTGTAATCTCAGTGAATCCAGAGGCTGACTCAAGAGAATCTCAAGTTTGAGGTAAGCCTGAGCAACTTGGAAGAAGGCCTGTCTCAAAATAAATTTTAATATGACTGGAGATGTACTCGGTGTTAAAGCATACATAGGTTCAATCCCCAATATTAAAAATAAGTGGTGAGAGATATGGGTTTAGTTTCATTTTGCTGCATATGGATTTCCAGTTTTCCCAGCACCATTTGTTGAAGAGGCTGTCTTTTCTCCATTGCATGTTTTTGCCTCCTTTGTCAAGTATGAGATACCTGTACTTATTTGGGTTTGTCTCTGTGTCCTCTATTCTGTACCATTGATCTACCTGCCTATTTTGGTACCAATACCATGCTGTTTTTGTCACTATTGCTCTGTAGTATAGTTGGAGGTCTGGTATTGTGAAACCCCCTGCTTCGCTCTTCTTGCTAAGGATTGCTTTAGCAATTCTGGGTCTCTTATTCCTCCATATGAATTTCATGATTACTTGCTCTATTTCTATAAGGTCCATCATTGGGATTTTAATTGGAATTGCATTGAATTTGTATAGCATTTTTGGAAGTATGGCCATTTTGACAATATTAATTCTGCCTATCCAAGAACATGGGAGATCTTTCCATCTTCTCAGATGTTCTTTAACTTCTTTCTTTAGCGTTCTGTAGTTCTCAGTGTAGAGGTCTTTCACATCTTTTGTTAGATTGAACCCATATCTCTCACCCTGTACAAAACTCAACTCAAAGTGGATCAAGGACCTAGAAATCAGACCAGAGACTCTGCACCTAATAGAAGAGAAAATAGGTCCAAATCTTCATCATGTTGGCCTAGGACCAGATTTCCTTAACATGACTCCCAAAGCGCAAGAAATAAAAGCACGAATCAATGATTGGGATAGAGTGAAACTAAAAAGCTTCTTCTCAGCAAAGGAAACAATCTGCAATGTGAAGAGAGAGCCTTCAGAGTGGGAGAAAATCTTTGCCACACACACTTCGGACAGAGCACTAATCTCCAGAATCTACCAAGTACTCAAAAATCTTTACACCACGAACACCAATAACCCAATCAATAAATGGGCCAAGGAAATGAACAGACACTTTACAGAGGAAGATCTACAAGCAATCAACAGATTTATGAAAAAATGTTCAACATCACTCGTTATAAGAGAAATGCAAATCAAAACCACCTTAAGATTTCATCTTACCCCAATTAGAATGTCTTTCATCAAGAACACAGGCAACAACAGGTGTTGGCGAGGATGTGGGGAAAAGGGTACACTCATACATTGCTGGTGGGAGTGCAAGTTGGTTCAGCCACTCTGGAAAGCAGTGTGGAGATTCCTTAGAAAACTTGGAATGGATCCACCATTTGACCCTGCTATCCCACTCCTTGGCTTATACCCAAAGGACTTAAAATCAGATTGCCTCAGTGATGCAGCCACATCAATGTTCATAGCGGCTCAATTCACAATAGCTAGATTATGGAATCAACCTAGATGCCCTTCAGTAGATGAATGGATAAAGAAACTGTGGTATATATACACAATGGAATATTACTCAGCCATAAAGAAGAATAAAATTATGGTATTTGTAGGTAAATGGATGATGTTGGAAACTGTTATGCTAAGTGAGATCAGCCAATCCCAAAAATCCAAAAGCCGAATGGTCTCTCTGATAAATGAATGATGATGCATAATGTGGGGGGGAAAGATGGCAAGAATGGAGGAAAGATAGCTAGCATAGAGG
>JAJEJO010000641.1:349546-419295 GCA_020662805.1 Glaucomys volans
TATTTGTAGGTAAATGGATGATGTTGGAAACTCTTATGCTAAGTGAGATCAGCCAATCCCAAAAATCCAAAAGCCGAATGGTCTCTCTGATATATGAATGATGATGCATAATGTGGGGGGGGAAAGATGGCAAGAATGGAGGAAAGATAGCTAGCATAGAGGGAAGGGAGGGGTGGGGGTGGGTGGGGGATAAAATTAATAACAGAATGTGTGACAGATACCATTGCCCTGTGTACATGCATGAATGCACAGATGGTGTGACTCTACCTTGTGTACAAACAGTGAAACAATAGCTGTACTCCATTTGTGTTCAATGAATCAATAAGTAAATAAAAGAATAAAAAAAAAAAAAAAAAAAAAAAAAAATAAGTGGTGCTGAGAAAACTGGATATTCATATACAGATGAATGAACCTTCACTGCTATGTCTCACCCTGCACAAAAGTCAAATCAAAGGGATCAAAAACTTAGAAAACTTTAACTGCCAGAAAAATAATAGGGTCAACCCTCTAACATATTGTTATAGGACCAAATTCCTTAAGAAGGCTTCTAAACCTCAAGAAATAAAACCAATGATCAATGGGTGGGACAGTATGAAATTTAAAAAACTTCTGCACAGGAAAGGAAAAAATTAAGAGACCAAAGATGAATCCTGCACAATGGAAGGAAATTTTTGCCAGCTACTCCTCTGGCATGGAATTAATATCCAGAATACATAAAGAACTAAAGATACAAAAACCCCACATAACCCAATTAATAAATAGGCAAAAGATCTAAATAGATATTTCTCAAAAGAAGAAACCAAATTGCCAATAAATACATGAAAAATATTCAACTTCCCTGAAAATCAGGGAAATGCAAATAAAAATCACACTGAGGTTCCATCTGACTCTTGTTAGAATGGCAATCATCAAGACTACAAATAATATATGCTGAACAGGATGTAGAGGAAAGGTATACTGATACATTGCTGGTAGGACTGCAAATTAGAACAACCACTCTGGAAGGCAGTATGAAAATTCTTTAAAAGACTAGGAATGGAGCCATGATATGACCCAGCTATCCCACTTCTTGGTATTTTTTTAAAAGAATTAATATCATCATACTATAGTGATGCAGCCACATCAGTGTTTATAGCAGGATAATTCACAGGAGCCAAGTGGAACCATCCCAGGTGCTCATTAACAAATGAATGGATTAAGAAAATGTGGTATATGTGAACAATGGAATTTTAATCAATAATAAAGAAGAATGAAACTATGGCACTTGCAGGTAAATGGATGGAACTAGAGAACATGATCGTGAGTGAGCCAGTCTCAGAAAGTCAAGAGTCAAATATTTTCTCTCAGATGCAGAAGCAAGATAAAAGTAAAGGGGGAAAAGGGGGTGTGTGTTGGACCTCATGAGGACAGAGAGAATTTCAGTGGAATAAAGGAAGGAAGTTGAGGGGGAGGAAGAAGAAACAGGAAAGGGGAGGAAGTGTTGAATGAATTTGACAAAGTTATTGTATATTTAAGTATAAATGTGTCACAGTGAAATTCACTTTTATGTATACTTATGAAGCATCAATTTAAATAAATAAAAAAAATAAACAAACAAATAAATAAATGGAAGACCAGTAGAGTGGAGGATGTGGAATAGGGAGAGGGAGGAAGGGGAAGGAAAGAAGAAACACTGGGAATGTATTTGGAGCAAATTAACTCCCATGCATGTATGATTATGTCACAGTGAACCCAACTATTATGTGTAATTATACCACTAATGAAACATTTTTTAAAAAAATAATTATTGGAAGAGTTTTAAAGTCAGCAACCTTAAAAAAAATCAATAAAATATCAATGAGTGAAAAATAAAAATAAAAATAAAAATAAAATAAATTAACTTTTTTTGGTGCAAGAGATTAACTTTCTGATGGAGGCATGAGTTAAGATAAACTTGCCCTGAGTGGAAAGAAATTGAGATACCATGTTTTACCTTGGTAGTGCCATAAAAACCCTTCTCTACTCACCACACCTTTATAAATATAACATCTTGGGATTGGATGAGACATTAGCTATTTTTCATAGTACTTGCATTTTTCTTATGCGTTAATAAATCATTCAGAACAGGAATGGATTCAGAGTCAAGTAAAAATATTCCTATAAAAAGAATTGAAGCCATCAAGCTTGGTGGTGCATTCCTATAATCCCAGTGCTTCAGGAAACTGAGACAGGAGGATTGCAAGTTCAAAGTAAACCTCAGTAAAAGTGAGGTACTAAGCAACTCAGTGAGACCCTGTCTTTAAACAACATACAAAATAGGACTAGGGATATGCTCAGTGGTCGAGCGCTCCTGAGTTCAATCCCTAGTAACCTCCACCCCCAAAAATATTGAAGCCATAACTATGTGTTATTCCATGAACAGAACTCAAGTTAAAGTATCATCTTTTAGTCAACATTTTGGAACTAAAATTTTAAGTATTGATGGCCTTTCCACCCACTAGAAAAGATTTGCCCCTGTCTGCTTAGTCCTGGACCTATTATTGGTCTATTATTGGTTATGGGTGGTGGAATGGAACTGGTAGAGTTGAGGATTCTATAAATGAGTTTAATGGTGAGGGCAGAGTTTGATAAGGAAAGAAAAAAATAATGGCAAGATGGAAAAAGAGGAGAAAGCAAAATCAAACAGGATCATATGTGGTCTTCAATTGAGAGTCTCAGAAAATGAGACAATGACACTTTTGACAGCAACTTTTGGACTTAAGAAATATTGAGGGAACACTTGTGAGAAGAGGCAAGAAGAAAGAACTGGAAAAAAAGTTTAGATATTAAAGATGTCCATATCTCAGGAGGAGATTCACTACTATAATGCTTTACAGAATCTTACATACATAAACTGCCTTTCAAATTGCTAAGCAACTTTGGTGATTATTTAATTATAACTATACTTAGACTTGGCTGAGAGTAGCTCAAATATGTGTGGGTTCATTTGATTCATTTTGCCCTTCAGAATAAAAATGTCTAGAAAGTAAATCTGCTATTATGCTCTATTCCCTTGACTTATTAAGATGTGTGTGGCTGTGTTTATGTGTTATTTTAGAATACATTCAGTTTTACTGATAATGTCCCTGCTGATCATTCTGTGTTATTCACTGAAGTACATTTCTAGTAAGTCATGGAAAAGGAATTTTGAAAATGATAGCTCAAAAAGATTTCCACCAGAGGTTTCTAATCCTATAACTTATCTAAATACTTTCTATACCATGAATATATATTAGCTATTTAAATGGATGTGACAAATTAAATTTAGATATGTAAATATCTTTTAAGCTTTATAGTACAATTAGTTAAAATATTCTATTTTGTGAAATGTATAATCCTGAACTTAGTGGTTTCTAGAAGGTTATCCTGGGAATCTGGGTTTCCATTATTTTTCAGAGGGTAAATGAACTTAAACATTATTCACAAGAAAGATAAGATTTACTCAGATTTTTTACTTTCAGTTTTCTCTTGAAAATAGAGAGGAGTTTTTCAATATACACTTCCCATTAGTTCTCAACAGATTAACTGTAGTGGCATGTATGCAAAATCATCCATATTCTATTAAGACAAATAACTACAAAACAATACTATTCTTTTCACTGTATATGTTATAAAAGTGAAGTTATTTTATTATTAAAATGTTATTTCTCTAGCATTTCTTCTTATGTAAGTAAATAAATAACTATGTAGTTTACATGTTTTTTGGTTTTAATTTCTTATATGGTCAATATTGATAACATAATCAATAACAATAAAATAACTTTGAAAATGTTAATACATTTTTAGAGTACAAACATGTCTTGAGCCTGTAATGTTTGAGAACCTTAATGCTAAAATCCATTAGAATAAACTTATTTTCAGAATACTGTCTATTCCTTATTTATTTACTTTTTTATTTTCTTAGTTTTGAGTTTCATATATATCATTACTATAGAAAAAAAAATAGGAAAATTCGGAATTGTGGTTCATTGATTGAGTGCTTGTGTAGCACATGGGAAATTCTGGGTTAGATCCCCAACTGCAAATAATAATAATAATAGTAATAATAATTTTAATAATAATAATAGAATGAATAATTATCATCAGAGCAAGATGTTAGCTGAGTAAGATCCATGCCACACAATTACACAAAATTGAACAGCTATTCAGGCACTAGACAACCTTCACAAAAACTTAAGAAGTCAAGTGAGATACTATAGTACATGCTTTCTTTCGTTTTGCCCAACAAAATAAAAGATTAATTTAAGAAGCCAGGAATGAAAGAGTTGTTTCCATATCTGTCTCCAAACTTCAAGTTGCCTAGGTGAAGAGGAACGCCTCCAGGTTGAGAAGGGAGAGAGAATTAAATCCAGGCCTTAGACTGGAAACCCAATATGGGGTTTCCTCCCATGGTGAAAACCAGTGCCGGGCAAAGCCACATACCTCCTAGTGACCAGGTCAATAACCTAAGCATCTGGAACTGGGAGGAGACCAGGGAGATCATGGTCTCAGCCACCCTTCCCTCAACCTCATGTCTCAGAGCCGGAAGCCATATTCTACCCATCAAGGAGCAGGCACAAAAACTAGCACAGGTCTTTGTCTTAGAGTCCAATGTCAGGCCTGCCATGATGAAACTAGTACCTGGTATAAACTGAGGTCCCAAACCCAGGTCAGAGCTCACAGACAAAACTGTTAGACTGGTGCCAGCGTTGGGCCAGGCAGTTAAAATATGGGCAATAGATCTAAGCAGATATTTCTCAAAAGAAGACATACAAATTGCCAATAAGGACATGAAAAAAAAAATGTGCAACATCACGAATTACCAGGAAAATGCAAATCAAAACCACAGAGAGGTATTACTTTACCCCAGTAAGAATAGCTACTATCAAAGAGAAAGGATAAGGGCTGACAAAAAAGGTAGAGCAAAGGAACTCCTTGTGCAATATTAGTGGTAATGTTAATTAGTACAATCATTGTGAAAAACAGTATGGAGTTCCCCAGAAACATTAAAAATAGAACCTCCATATAAACCAACAATCCTACCACTGAGTGTGTATCCAAAGGAAATGAAATCAGCACATATGAGAGATATCAACACTCACATTTTTATTGCAACACTATTCACAATAGCCAAGAAACGGAACCAACCTAAGTGTCCATCCACTAGTTATTGGATAAAGAAAGTGTGTTACTTGTATTTAATGGAATGCTATTCAGACATAAAAAGAATGAATTTTTTTTTTTTTTTTTTTTTTTGGTACCAGGGATTGAACTCAGGGGTGCTCAGCCACTGAACCATATCCCCAGCCCTACTTTGTATTTTATTTAGAGTCTCACTCAGTTGCTTAGTGCCTCCCCATTGCTAAGGCTGGCTTTGAACTCGTGAACCTCCTGCCTCAGCCTCCTGAGCTGCTGGGATTACAGGCTGCAACACCATGCCCTGCTAAGAATGAAATTTTGTCATTTGCAGGAAGGTATATAAAACAGTAGATCATTATGCTAAGTGAAATAAGCCAAAACTAATATGTGGTATCTAAAAAGTTGATCTCATTGAAATTGAACATCGAATTGTGGTTATCAGAGAGGTCTGGGAAGGTGGGTATGGAGTGATTGAGAAATGCTGATTAATGGGCACTAAGTTATAGTTAGAAGTGAGACAATTTGTTGTGCCGTGACATGGTAGCAGGACTATTCAAAACAGTATATATTTCAATACTTAGAAGGATCTTGATTTTTCACCATAATGACATGATAAACATTTGAGGTGATACATGTTTAACCTAATTTAGACATTACATAATGTACACATGTATCACAGTGTTACATGGTACACTTGTTAATATAAATTTTATATTTATCTATCAATTAAGAAGAGACTTAAAACTGCAAAAACAGGAGATGGGTGATTATGAAGGAAGAAGGATAGATAAAGGGAAGAAAAATAAGAATACATTGTAAACGAAATTGAAAGAATTGTGCTGTTTCTGTATATATCACTTAATGTGTCAATCAGCATCTCTTCCACAGGAATAGATAAATCAGAATGAAGACCTGAAGTCTACAAGATCTATCATCAAAATCAAATTCATGTGGAATTCAGTTGGTAATATGAAGTATGAAAAGTAAAATTTAGGAACTTCAAGTTTAAAAAATAAAAATTAATAATAAATTTCCCATACTTCATTTTGGTAATCCTAAGGGTGAGGACTTTATTTCATGGTCATTTCAAGATCTTTATTAATAACAAATACATGCATACATATGATAATTAAAAACCTTAGGAGTCATTGCATGATTTTAAGAGAATGACAGAGATACTTTATGCCAGAGTAAACATTTAGTTATTCAAAACTAAATAAAAATAAATGCAATTGAAAATAACTAAGTTGCCCTATTGTATGTAAGTTTTCTGAAATATTATTAAGCTCATGTCATTTTGATAGCAAATCAATAAGTATATTTAGTGCTTATAATGTTGTGTTACATTAATTTAATGATGCTATTAGTGATATGTGCAGAGATGGAACTGAGATAAACAATTAGTATTTAGGATATTGTTTCTTGGTAGAAAAAGCAGCTAATTCCACTAATTGCTTCTTGTTCTGTTTCTATTAACTACACATTTTATACATGCTAATAATCTTATTATCAGCTGCTGTTGGGTTAATTAAAATTCATTTCGTTAAGTATACACCAAAATAAAATATGTATTCTAGTCAGATTTTTATACATTAAATAAACATTTTAGAAGACCAAATTTAAATTTAAGCATTCATTTTCACAAAGTGCAAGGATATTGGAAAGATACACATAGTGTATAATAATTTGTTTTGCATCCCAGAATAAAACTGAAATATATTGTTTGTATTTCTAGTAAATTGTATGGATTTAGTCCTGAGTGGAGAACTCTTAGTTTCTTTTTTTTTGGCGGGAGACAGGGCAGGACTGGGGATTTAACTTAGGGGCACTTAGGCACTTAACTACCGAGTACCATCCCCAGAGCTTTTTATTTTTTATTTTGAGACAGGGTCTCTCTAAGTTGCTTAGGACCTCTCTAAGTTGCTTAGGGCCTCACTAAGTTGCTGAGGCTGGCTTTAACCTTGCAATTCTCCTGTCTCAGCCTCCTTAGTTGCTGGAATTACAGGCATGTGCCACCACACCCAGCCTTAGTTTCATTTTTTAAAATCATTTTATACAGAATATCCTATTTGTACCTAGCAATAGTGACTTGAACTTTAAGACTTTATTATTTATAATGCCAATCACTAATGACAATTAATATATACTGCATAGCATTTACAATTAAAAAAATATATTTTATCCACGTTCAACTATATTTTAAATAAAGAAGTAGAGGTATGACTAATCTTAACTGGAATTTATTCAAAAAGAATCATTCTCTTATTTTTACAGACTGCATTTTGATTCATTGTACACAAATGAGGTACAACTTTTTGTTTCTATGGTTGTGCACAAAATAGATTCATACCATTCATGCAATCATACATGTACATAGGGTAATGATGTCTGTCTCATTCCACCACAATCATTCTTATTGGAACAAATACGAAATAAGAAAAAGTGCCTTAAGTTTGTTCCCTAAGTACAAAGCTGCCAAGAATCTGTCTAATGGATGAGCAAATGTTGTGCTGCTGTCATGTAATTCATATGCTGCAGTAAGGACTCTGTGTTACAGTGTGCTTTTAAGAGCAAACCAGTCTTAAAACGCATAAGTAAAATACTATGTTTATGTGTATATGCATGTATACAAAATGTCAATGTATATTTATTATGTTGATTAGACACAAGGAAGTAAATTCCTAAAATCTGATCTAAGACCAGAAAAATCAACAGAAAAAAGTACAATGACTTGCTTGAGAAACATTGCTCTAGGAAAGAAAACAAAACCAGAACCCTTAAAACTAGTATTTTTGACTCCATGGTAAATTCAGCTAAATGGAAGAACAAACAAAAACCTGTGTCAGGTGGAATTTTCTTTCAATTTTTCTCAGACTTTCTTTTCACTATAAAAATGCATCAAATTTTGATGTTTTTAATATTCATTACTTTTGAAGCAGATTTCATAACTATAATACACCTGCATATACTCTGAAGTACATGCAGAGAGTATACCTCATACACTCTCTTATCTGCCAAACCAAAAATCCTTTTTCCTTTTTTACCTCATATGCCTTCTTTGAAATTACACATTTATGTACACCTTTCTTCTTCATATTCTCTCCTTCTCCATCTTCCTTAACACCTTTTCACATGGTTCTATCCCTACTTAGATGATATTGCTTTTTCTGTGTTCAGTGTTTGTTCTTAATTGTCTGTGGGTCCAAAATGAGGTCTTCTCCAAGGTTCCATCTTTGTCTGTGAACTCTTCCCATGTCATCATTCTGAAAATAATAACCTTATCTATTCCTCATGGCAACTACCAATACCACCTTCCTACTGGCAAATCAAATGACCTCTAATCACAGGTACTCAATATTATCCAGTACAGCTTTCTTGAGTGCTGCACGATTGAAATCTGTATCACTATGTCCATCAATGAACTCATTATCTGATCAGTAAACATATATTCTCTATTTCAGCTCAATCCATTACTTTTGAGCAAATGAAGTTCCCCTTTTGTCCCACTCAGCACAGTGGATTCGGTCAAACTTTTTGTTCACTTTTTTTTGCCAATGAATATTAAACTCTGTGCAGACAGAATCTATTTCGCATCTATTTTGTTCATCATTTTTGCTTAATTTCCACTAAGAAGATAAGAAATTTGCAGAATGAATTTTGTCAACCTCCCCCACAACCAGTTTGTACTCAATTTTTGATAGCTTGCTGAAAGTCCCTGCAATCCTTTGCCTCAAAACATTCATGATTTGTGATTTCAAATATTGTAATATTTGTTATATTGTCAGAGAATTAATTGTGCATACATTGGTTAAAAGAAGGTAGGAATTAATAAGGAAAATTTGTATTAGTTGTAAGATTAATCCACTATGTACAAATTAATTTCAATATTACACCTATCCAAGTAACAATGGCACAAAGAACCTCGGATTAGAAGTATATAAATAAAAATTTATTTCAGAAAACTTTCTTAAAATATGTCCATTCAGTAATCCTTAATTTTTTAATTAAAAATAATGAAATTATGTCATTTGCAGGAAAATGGATGGAACTTGAGACTACATTAAGCAAAATAAGCCAAAGTCAGAAGGTCAAGAATCCTATGTTTTCTTTCATATGTAGAATCTTGAGAGGAAAAAGGTAAAGAAAGGGCTGGGGCTGTAGTTCAGTGGTAGAGCAGTTTTCTAGCATGTATGAGGCACTGGGTTTATCCTCAGCATCACATAAAAATTAATAAATAAAATAAAGATATTGTGCACATCTACAACTAAAAATACTTTTTAAAAAAGGTGAAGAAGAATGGGGGTGATCACATGAAAAGTAAAGGGAGATCAGTAGAGGAAAGGGACCAAGGGGTTAGAGGAGGTAAGGGAGGGGAGAAGGCTTGGGGAGGCATATTGGTCAAATTATACTGTTATATTGTGTGCATGTACTAAAATGTAATAACAAATCCAACCCTCATGTACCAATAAGTGTACCAATAAAAAAGAAAATAAATTAAAAATGTGGTAAATAAATTCCTGGATAGGGATAGAATGAATAGGTGTTCAGTTATATAAAGTATAATTTGAATAACACTTGGAACTTCTCTCTTTTCTACTCTTTAATCTGTTAATATTTAAGTAAATATTATAATAAGAAGACTTTGTAGCTGGTAATTTGACTTCGAGTAAAGTTCAAATTTCTTTGAGAGAGATAATATGAAATTTTTATTTTGTTTGTAATTTTTATAAGAATAGAGATAATTGTTTGGAAACTTCATTTTATAGGACATAACACTACAATGAAAGAAAAAATGTCAATGCTTAATGGAGTAGCCATATACAGAAAAAAAATTACTTCATGATCTCACTTATGTGTGGAGTCAAGAATAGTCAAAAACAGAAGAAGAGATAAGCATTGTGGCTGTTTGTGGAGTGGGAAGAAATGTGAAGAAGTAGATGAAAGAGTACAAACTTGCAGTTATGTAGGAACAATAGCATGAAAACTATAGTAAATTATATCATATTTTGAACTTTAAATTTGCTAAAATAATAGATTCCAGGTGTTTACCATGCACACAAACATACAAAGTAACTATGGAAGGTAGCGGGGAAGTTAATTTGCTTGACTATGGTAATCATTTACACATATACATATATATGTATATATTTATGTATCTGTATACATACATATATGTCTTACATATGCATTATATACTAGCATCATGTTTTACAACTCAAATATACACAATAAAATATGCAACTACTGGTTTGTATATTAGAGAAATACAAGTTTGATGTAGTTGGTAACTTCTACTAGATACAGCTTTGCCCTCAATAGGCAAGGCACTGACTCCACTAAGAAGATGAACCCATCCGAGATATCAAAAGGAATACCTTTCTAGATATTTTAGACCATGTCAAATTCTCCCACATCAAAATGGTTCCTTATGTGTACTATCTGAACCAAGACTTAGTGAAATCTGAATCACAAACATGTTTTTCTCAATACTTGAAAAATAAAAAAGTCAACAATTTAGGCTTCAAAAGGAAATACATACATGTGTGTCTAATCCCTTTATGGAGAGCATATTTTCATTTTGAAATAACTGGCACAATTGAGAGCAAATCAGGCTAAGATTTGTATTCATACTAGTCAGTCTAAGAAATCTGAGGAGTTGGAATTTTAATTAGGTCACATGAGAATAGAAGTAATGTAAAGGGAAAGGAGTGGGGGAAACTCTACAGTTCCTTTTTGAATATGGAGGAAATGATGGGCAACTATAGCTTGCTCACTGTGGAGGGTTGGCATTTGTAGGCTCTCCTTGCCAGGGAGAACAAGTTCAGAGGATAAACAATAGGCGAACTGGACCTGGAGCAAAGAGAGGGTGGCCTGGAGTGGAAACTAACTATAGAGTTCCAATCATTCTGGTGGGTCCTCCCCGAATCACAATGTTGGATTATTTTGTCCCTGTTTAAAAAAAAAGAAAGATAGATAGAAATATGTGGCCAGAAACCTGAAGATTATTTTTAACCATTATTTAATATCCAAAACTCTCTAGTGACTTTTCTATTACTGTTTTAAAACTTCCTCTGGTCAAGCATGCAATTTTCTTTAAAATTTTCTGACATATTAATTGTGCTGATTTTCACTATAAAACAACCACACTTCCTGCCTTCCAATCCTTGTCACTGTTGGTGGCCTTCCATTAAGTCTTGTTGCAACCACAGAACACATATTGCTGTCACTTTTTCAATACACATTATTATGATCTACTTGTCCCTGATTGTTTTTCAGAGAGTTCTAATATGATTTCTTCTGCTGCTGGATTCTTATCACTATCTGTTACCTCATTAGTGAGCATCATTTAACAAAATCGCCTGAGCTGAGGTGATACCACCTTGCTCAACCTTTTGGCTTTCCCTGGGACTGTCCAACATAGCCTCTTTTCTCTTCTCTACAAGAACACTTGTCAGCCCTCTGTGAACTGATAATTAATAATCAATTAACAGTTGATAACAAAATTGCACTATATTGTACTTTGACACCTCAAGTAATTCATTTTCATTGCATTAGGAGCTTCTCTCCACCAGTTGCAGTAAAAGCAGTTTTACAGTCTATGATTCCTTCCTTTCATATAAAGTTAGTGTAACAGGAAATAATGAGCAGCATATAAAAGAGATGTCATCCAGCTAGGATATATGGATTAATTTTTGTTACCATATTAAGTGAGCTTGGGATCCTTACAAGAAAGGTGCTATTTAAGCATAAAATATTAGTGTTGTATCTGTACTTGCATAGCTTATAAATTATATCTTGAGATTTCACAGACACAAAGCAAGTTTTTACCATTGTCAGCAAGCAAAGCCAACATAGCTGTTCCAGAGCAGCCTCCTGCGTCATCAGAACAAGTGCCAGCTGAGCCCTGATACCTTTGTTGCTACCAATTACTCTAAGCAATGGTTGATGATGGCTGTGGTAGAAAGAACACAGTCTAATTTCTAAATGCCAGGCAGAACTTCACATGATAACAAGAAAATAGTTTCCTTAACTCAAAGATAGAAAATTTGATATAAATGGCAATGATGGCAAAAAAATTTGATGCAACAAAATAGATCTTCAGAAGAGAATAGGATTTATTGTTAAAGCTATGTATTTTCTTCCAAAATTGTGGACTATTATATGCCAATTAGCATGTTGAATAAGGTATTATTCAGGCACAACACTACAACTTGGAAAATATATAATGATTCTCTTTTGACGTATATGAAAAACATTTTGTAAGAATCTAATATTTACGCCCATTCATCTCTTTAAAGTGCTTAACACAGTAGATTCCTAATAAGTGTTAATTGAATGAAGCATATATCTCTGATTATATGAAAAATGCCACAAACTGGCAACTCATGAATTTATTTTGGTATTTTGTCTTGTTGTGCACCTGTGCCAGAGTCATCTTCCTTATATTGGTTTCTCTCTGCATGAAGTGTGTTACCTGTTCCTAGTAAGAACAGATTGTTTTGTATAGTGATTTAATTGTTTCATTTTAATCAGAATGGAAATTGACTTAGTAAGCAGGTTAGGACCACTAAAGTAGAGGAAGATTACTTGGGCTCGAGTTTCAATTAGGTCTTTGGTATAAAATGGAACAGTTCACCTAAAACATGCCTACTCTGATGCCTAGTATATAGTTAGCCCTCAATAAACGTTCACAGCTCTTGTAAGTACAAGATCATCTGCTAAAATAACAAATTTGCAATTACTCAACGTGTTTCTCAGGTGCTCTATGTTAAATAATCTGTATAACACTTTTTATAGTCTCATTTCCTGATTTGGGGTTCATATCAGTTCCCTAAAAATTCAAAGTCCTTAGGAAAGAACTTAAATGACATTGCTAATTAGAACATGAGTGCCATCTAGCGTTCAATATTGCTAATTTCAGGCTTACCAGTGAACAAAAAAATAGGTGATGAATCTGCCTCAGCTTTATAATACAATCTCAGAGGGAGTCTTAGACAAACAAATGAGGTTTCCTATATGTACACTACTACACCAATTAAAATGTAAACATAAAGTGCATCAGTGTTTGAGGCGATTTATTTCTTGGAAAATACAAAGCATACAGTTATGTTCTGTACCTAAATACAGTTAAAAACATTTTTAAGCCTTATTATGGATATGGATTAGAAATAATATGATTCAGATGTAGATGAGACCATGAAGGATTAGAATAAGAGATGAGTATAGTATTTGATAAGAATGTTTGGAAGAAAGATTATTTTGATTTAGAGCTGAAAGTCAAAGATAGGTCAAGTGAATGTGCCAGGCAGGCTTTTGAGAAAGGGAAGAGGTAGAAAATGATCAATATATAGCACACATGTGATAGTCCTTCAACAATCAGACACAAGAAATTAGCCAAATATAAGAAGCCATTAATATTTTTATCCCAGATTGAAAAGTTTGGTGTGTAAGCAGAGACTCTAGATAAATATCTAGTCATGGGCATATAAATCCTAAAGTTTGCATTCCTTTATAGAAACAACTTCATATGTGAAGAGCTTGGTGATATAATGTTGTGCAAAATAGACTTAGCATCTGGAGAAGCAAACATATTAAAACTGATGGGCATCCTGAGACGAAAGGTGTATCCAAGAAAAAATAGAAATACTTATTTTGAGGAAGTTACTGGATGAAATACAATGAGTAAATTTTACTACTAAGTTAGTAAGATTTCAACCTTTACTTCTGTTTTCTGAAATTTACTTTCACTGCCAGTTTGTTTTGTTTTCCTGAGGAAGGAACATTTTTGTTGAACTAAGATGTGGCAGAGGATGAACATGAATCCTGTATTTAGATCAAACATTGCATCCTGAGTAAGCAAACGTTCCTATATGACCACCAAAACAGTCATAAAAGAGCTGATCTTTCATACCTCTTCACTGATTTTGGTTATCAAGACATCCACAAAATAGGCTATGTTTTTAGCGCTGTTTGTTGAAGCAGCTGTTAAATTAATTAAGTTGGTATAATTTCTAAGTATGATTAAGATATGTTTATTTTTGTTTCCACAAAACAGCTATATTAGTAAGATGAATGTTCTAAGAAACCCAAATAAAAATTTAAATCCTCATACTTTTTCTAATTCCAGTGAAAGTTTACTTTTCAATCTTCATGTTTTCTTCTACATTTATAAAGAATATAGTGTACACTGACAATGCAAGGTTTTTCATTTTCTTAATTATTACTTTTAAGTACTTTCACATTTCTGCTCTTATTAGAAGATAACATAGAGGATTAAAACAATAAAGTAGAAAATGTAAATGCTGAAAACAGTTTGAAAAGGTAAAGTGGATTGAAGAAAGACAATTCATCTACTTTTTAATTGAATATTGCTCTTCCCCTTTATTTATATTACAATTTAGTAGACTATAGTAATAACAATTATGATCTATTAAATAGAACCTTATATGAGTTAAATCCAGAGAAAAAGAAAAGAGAACATGATTTAAAAATCTGTAAAATGAATAAGACAAAAGCTGAGAGGCAAGTCAACTGCTACAGATGTGCTGCATCTGCTTGCTTGCCCACTGGGGACTAGCAGATAAAGAGATTAAGACATTTACACAAAGATGGTTGGCAACAAGATCAGATAAGCAACATGACAGCTAGGTAGAGGTACTATAACCCTAGCATGAAAAAACTACCTACTAAGCCACTTAACCCACTTGCAAACAATACTTTTAATTCATTCAATGTTCAAACACTACTTTATTAGTGCAGAGAATGGCTGGTGAATTCCAAAATGTCACTGACATTGTCAAAGAAAGAGAAGTAAGTGATCTTTAATAATGTTTTATTAAGTGAAAAACATTAGAATTTTATAATGACATGAGTAGTTCCAGGTCTATTAAAGAAAAATAGAAAATAGCTTAAAATCCCATATTCACATGATATTAGTGGAAAATTTTAGTTACACCAGATATGGAAATATTTGGTATTCACTTGGGAAACAAGTTAGTTTGTTTCTCTTAGAAGAACTCCTAAAAGGGTATTTTTTCATACTTTAAAAACAGTTTCTTGGGTTTCAGATATTGACCTGCTTATGCTTGAACCATGTTAAGAGTACGTAGACATGAACATGATCAGTACAGCCCTCACTTTCCAAACAAAAAATTAAAAATGTGCAGCACAAAATAAACTTCATGATGGCAAAATTCTAGATTTTCTTCTGAAAAATGAAGTCAGATAAATTAATATTATATATTGTACGTGTAGAAATTAATATGTAATATATAACTGTATAATAGGCAAAATGACACAATTTAAGTTATAAAGAATGAGAATAAATATAATCACTTTTTCTGGTTTCTGATGAAATGTAGTCACGTAACCTCGTCAACCCCAAAGAATGATTTGAAGCCCACATTCTCAATTAGTACTGATGGAAATAGACCCTACCATCTTTCATTAATCACATTCAGCATCTCCTTTGTCTCCTTCTGAAGTATTAGAAAAACCTCAAAAGGAAAAATTCATCACATTGTCTACTTGTGTCAAAAATATGTTCACATCCTGTTCTTGTGATGGTTTTGCCCCTTTTATAAAAATTCAAAACATCATAATCCTTCAGATTCTTTAATTTAAAAAGAAGAAAGATGTAATCTATATGCAACATGTGGAAGGTGAACTTTCTTGTACATGCTATTTGTAGGAAGGTACCAGGAGTCATGTGACTAATGGTGTTTCCTTTTCTACATTGGCTACCAGCAATCTCTCTGGTAAACTTAGGGCTATATCTAACAAAAAGTCAAGGAAGTTTTCTGTACAAAGCCTGTTCCTGATTTCACCATGTCTCTGCTATTATCTCTTCATCTTGTTTTGATTTTATTGATGCACCTTTTAATTCATTTTTAATTGAATATATTTCTAAAAAGTCAACTTACATCCTTTTGGGATCAAGGCTGGTTGAAAGAAAACGTGAAATGGATGATATAATGATTCAAACAGCTAAAACTTTCAAATCATGTGTAATGGAAAGGTATTCTAGGAAGACAACTATCAGCAAGCTCACTGTCTATATCTTGCCTTAAGGCTATATGTGTTCAATTATAATAAACATTTAAAGACAAAAAAAAAAAACTCATTGCACAATAAAAAATGCTTTAAAGCTCTTAGTCTTTGAATTTATTTTGTGATATATTTAAAGCGGTTATAAAAACCCTGGTGATTCTCTCTGTTAACCAACAGCCTGATGCAGGAATGAAGCCAGTAAAGCAGAGGAAAAGCCCACAGAAGTCGAATCTCCACAGCAATCCTTCAGTTAACACATAAAGAAAATAACCTAATTACTGGAAAGTGGGAACAAGAAAATAAAAAGTATGGAAGGGTAGAGAAGCATTAAATAGGAACACACAAATTTGTCTTTGCTACAGAACCAGAAATCAACCTAGATCCTGAGGGTGGCCATTAAGAGCAGACTGGATGTTTGCACAACATTCGTGGATGAATGAGAAAAAGCCAAGAAACAGGAAAAAGACTAATTTTAATTACCCAGAAAAGCTGCAAGAGAAAGAACAGAGAGCTGGTGGTAGACAGTTTCCAGCTACAGGCTGCATGGCACTGTACTCTCCTTGCCAATTAGAGCCAGTCAGACCCCATTGGGGAATTAAGTGAGCAGCGGAAGCAGCCTCAGTGCAGGGTCAAGCTAGGCTCACACACACTTGAAAAACGGACACCAACCGACACAGGTGTGACCTGAGACTCCCGCACGTTTTTATGTACAGACACACAGGAATAGAAGACAGTACGTGGGTTTTCCTTTCCTCTAAATACAGGTGCAAACCACATTCTCTATGGAAATACACTGCAAAGAGATGTATGTAATTTAACAACCACTCAATTACCAATCAGACGAATTGAGGGAATTGGAGAATGACTCAAAGACTGAAAGAGAAAAAGTACAAGGGAAACTGGCAGAACAATGGCACTAAAGCTGCCACACTGTGGATTTACTACCTGTGCTATTTTTCCAATTACAGCCATTGTGATATAAAAATTCAGAGAAAGAGCTTCTGTCTGAGACTAAGCCGGCTATTTCCTTAGCTTTTTTAGAACTGACACGAAGCAACGACAAAATCAAGGAGAAACAAAAACATTTCCATCCTAATAGTCCTGAGATGAAACTAGCAAGTGTACAACAAAAGAGAAGTGCTTCCCAGTCAGGACCTAAGAAAATTCTCCAAAGTGAGAAAGTCCACTCTCCAGCCGACCTAAGTGAACGCCTGAGTCGGTGCGGCTGCTGTCAGAGGTAGAAGCCAAAGACTTGGAATCAGAGAGGAGAGAGACAGCAGCAGGCGCGAGAGGAAGGGACACTGCCTCTGCGATCTCCCCGGGCAGTCCTCAGCCAACACGTTTGCTTTGTAATCTTTGAATGTTAAATACTGAGAGGTTGCAGAGCAGAAAAGCCTGGGGAAGGGGGGCAAGCCCTCCGTACTTAGGAGGCAAGGGAAGTACCGGTAGACTAGTGAGAGGAGCGCAGCAGCATTTAAAACCCTTCTTGAGGCAAACAGTCTTTTAAACCCGGGGACATGCTAAATGAACCTTTTCAGCGAGAGGCAGTGAGGCGCTGGGCGCGGGCGACAGCGACAGCGCGGGCGAGTGGGGAGGGGCGAGGGACCGCTTCGGGAGGACACAGCCAGTCAGAGGCGCGGGGCGCGGGGCGCGCGGACGCATTGGAGGAAAACACTCGAGCCCCAAACACACCAGCCGGAGGAGGCGCCGCACCTACTTCCCAATATAACCAACTACAGAGTGGGGGAGCGTAACTGCGAGAAGGCAGCAGCCAAAGTGCCATTAAAGCTCGGGGCGGAAAGGATGCGTTACCTGGGTCCGGTCTTCTGGGAGAGGCAGGGCAAGCTGGAGGATTCCCTCTGAATGATTAAAAACTCCGCAATTCTCTTCTGCCACAGGCTGAAAAGGACCCAAGGAACTGCTCTATCTGAACTGTGCCGACGGGCAGGAGGATGGGAGACAGGAACTGAGAGTCACAGAGGAAGGACAGGGGAGTCTGGCATCTCATTGGTAAGTGGCTGACATTCCTTTACCAGTGACTGCTTTCTGTGATTGTGCACTTCATCTCCCAGCCACTTAGGATTTTTGACACACTGGCTTCTGAAAAGCCATCCTTTCTTGCTATGTTGCCAGAATGTAAAAACTGTTAGATGAAGCTTTTCTTTCCTTCTTTTTCTTTTTTTAAAACATGCTATTTTTTCTCTGTTGGGATTTTATGTTGAAAAGTTGAAGCAAGAGTAAATAGAACCCTTTTGCATATCTCCTAGTGTCACCCAAAATAAGAGTAAATGATTCATACAAATAAATTATAAGGTAATATATGCCGGGATGGGTAGAAAGATTTCTACAAAAGAAGCCAAATGGTCAGAAGAAAAGCATGTTGTTCTCAGGTACAGACTGTAGGTCTTATGCTGGAGCAATGTTTTTTTGAGAATACAGCCCAAATAACTGGGCATCTGGCAGTGCAATAACTTGTTAAAATTCAGGACAGATGCTCTATAAGTGGAGTTCTGCGAAGTTCAGGAAACTAAGAAAAGCAATAATCTTGGATTTTTTTCTAAACGTTGTATGGGAATGTGGTGGATTGAAAATATGAAGTATGTTCAGAAATTCTTATTTGTTAGGAAAAGTGGGAGAGAATATTTTTGCACATAGATAAATATGATGTACAGAGAGCTGTGAATTACAATGACAATCTGAAATTTTTAAGTTGTTTTAATTAATTTTGTAAAGAACAAGAATCCATCATATTTTTTAAAAAATTGTATAACTTCTCTAGCATGAAAATTACAATTTGATGTGGTGATTTTAATACCGACTCAAAAGCAAAAACTTTTAAACTGTCATGCCATGCTTTACTACCTACATGCATTTCATCTGATTGTTAATTTAAAAGTCATTTAGAGTTCCTGTACTTCTGCTTTGATTCTGAATGTTAGCTATGGAAATCAGTACGAAAAAAGTAAATATCAATTAGAATAACAGCATTTCAAAAATATAGACAAATAGTCAAGTTTAAAAATTATTGGTCTCCAGCACCGCAAAAAAAAAAAAAATATTGGAAGTGCAATTGCTTGTGCATTGGAAGTGCAAGTGCATTGAATTGCACCAGAGCTACAGAAATACTTATGAATACCACAGTGAACATATAGGAGTACATCATGATTAATGCAGTGATACTAAATATGAAAGACTTCGTAAATATTAGGATAATATATTTTAAAATGCCTGTAGGCAATTTTGAACAACTCACACATAATCCTTTGCATATTTTCCTATTTCATGCTTAAATTGTTATAAGTTCTATGTGAACCAGTATATCAAGTCTTAAACTTGTCAGGCATATGTTTGCCATGATCAAATACAAAATACTCTGGAAGAATTTGCAAATAAGTCAAAGGATTAAAAAGTAAAACATATAACATGGAAAAATCAATTAAGTCTGGTTAAGTAAAGCTAGAACAAGTTTCAGAGCTAAGGTTAACTAAAAAAATGAATATGAAAAATGAATGTGATATAAAAACAAGAATTTGAAAAATAGTTTAGTTGGTGTCTGAGAAAATGATATTAAGGTATACCTGAAAGGAGAAAAGAGAAAGTAAATAAAATTTTGATTACAATGTAAGTGCCAATGTCTCTGGGTAGGGGTTGGTGGAGCCCTTTAATTGCTCCTATTTAAAACTTCTGAAAACCTAAGAAATGAAGAGTAAAATTGAGAATTACACTTTCTGATTCCATGGACCAAAACATTGAGAATTAGAATCCATAAAGTTTAGAAAAGAGAGCATTTCCACAATGATTAACTAAATACCAGATGTGTGTATAAGTTGTAAGATTCTTGTTCACCAGGGTTCTCTTGGCAATACATCTGAAAAAGATGGTGTTGTGGGATTTTCAAAAGGATGTCTGACATACCTGAACATTTCTCAAGGTGACCAATAAATATTTCAACTGGTAGGTGATCTGAAACCTAATAGTTATGAGGTTGGTAAGTTAAAGAGAAGAACTAAAATCAAATCATGCACATACACATATATATGTTTACTCATGAAGTATCATTACAAACTAGTTGCTTGTGGAATTTTAATCTTATGCATTTAATTAAGTAAAACTCTATTAAAAAAGTGACAAGTTTGGCTAACATATATTTCTTTTCTCTTCAACAATTTATAACCCTTCACCACCTTCAGAGTAGAAGTGAGTATGGTTTGATGTTCAGACTTAGCACTAAGGACCAGAGGGTGTCAGTAAAGGGTAGAGGGCTCTCTGGATAAAGAAAGTAAGAGGATGCTATGCTGGCCAAGTCATTTGGAATTCATCTAATTTGTAGATAAAACAAAAGATAATTTTTGTAAAGATAAAAATAAAATGATGAATTTTTTTCTATATGTCTATAGTAATATGAACACGACTTGACTATATATGTTAGCTTGGCAAAACCAAAGTTTGATAGCATAGTTTATTGGTCCCCCAATTGATCAAAAACTATTCTAGAATGTTCTATGAAGATATTTAAAATGGCGTGATTTTCTGAATCCATTTTACCACACATTTTTGATTACCTATAATCTTTGAATTATCTTCTTAAATATATCTTTAAACATTTCTACTAAGAGGTTGGTAGTTTATTTCTCTTAATTTAACTGGATTCGTAAACTTACATTGTTTACTCTTTAGAAATTCTGACTTCAAGAGCTTAGATTTTTTTCATTTCTTTCTTATTCCCAAAGACAGAAGCATAAACATACAATAGGAGAGTTGTAAGTTTCTGATATGATAATTTTTAGACATGTTAAGGCTGTGTACTGTGCTAATATGTTACATGAACTTCTTAGCACTATATAGCAGGAAAGAGACTGGTCAGAAGCTCAAAGCAGTATAATTCCTGCAGAGGATTATTTTCTAAGCATTTGTGATCAATAACAGTACATTAGAGACTCCTGCATTTTAAAAAGTAATGAAGTATATAAAACTCCTTATGTTTTAGGACTAAAAAGTATAATGAACCATGTTTTACCTCTCTACTTTTTCAGTTGTTTGCCTATTACATGATTTTTAAAAAAATTAGTTGTAGATGGACACAATACCTTTATTTTATTTATTTATTTTTATGTGGTGCTGAGGATAAACCCAGTGTCTCATGCATGCTAGGCAAGCACTCTACCACTGAGATACAAACCCAGCCCTATTGTATGATTTTTTAAATATTCCAATGTATATTGTTATAAGGTTCTGGTAAATGGAATATAATCATTTTTTATTTCCTAGACTTAGACAGTTTTTTATAATAAATTGTTTTCATTTAAAATGAAAAAAGCAAATTCTAGTGTTTCCATAGAGTGGATAGAAGAAATAAATTTAAATGACCTTATTATACATGCACACACATATATGTATATATTTACTTTTTAGAAGGTCAAGTTTTTATAATTAGATTATTTCATTAAAGTTATTTAATAAAAATTTTTTCTACTTTTTTTTGTCCAATCTCTTAAGAATTCATAAGGACCTAAAAATTTTGCTGCCCTGTATTATCATATTTTATGTATTTTCACAGAGTTCACTTAACAAATCAAGTATTATTAAATTACATGAATTTGTCTTAAGACTACTTTATATAATTTCTATTCTAGTTTACCTTTGAACTATATTTTTATGAAGTGAATATAATATAAAGCATTTTCATTTGCATAAAAAACAACCATGAGTTAAAATACTAGTCTTTAATTTCATATTTCAAAGTACTGTGTATTGTTCTCGTGACATAGTCTCTTTCCATATCAACTTGTAACACTTAAATACTTGGCAAAGTGTGGAAGTTCCTTTGCTAGTACAGGGAAATGGAACTCTCCAAGTAAACCATCAAATGATTCAGAAAAATAGATGAAAATATTTTCTGTTTTGTGGAAATCAAAATCATTGAATCTGTCATTTCTTAATCTGATTTAAAATAATATGAAATTTATCATTTTTGTGAATCTTTAGAAATTACTGTAATATTATTTCCCATGTGCTTCTTAAGGTGGAATTCCTTATAATCGCTGCCAATTTTAAGTGATTCCAAAATGTTCCATTAGGTGCATTTGACAACACAGGTGTAAAATTATAATTTTTGTTCTGTATTTCTCATACATCCATTAAGAATTCATAATGACTTAAAGAATTTGCTGTCCAGTATTATCCCTTTTTTGCATTTTCTCACAAATACATTCCTCTAAACAAATCCAACAGGATTTTCTATTTCCTCTGTGCTAGTTTTGGTTTCAAATACTCCATTACTCAGTTTGCATAGATCAAAAAAATTGAGCTCTTGATAGAAAAGAAGGGAATAATTTATTTGTAGGCACTATTCACTAATTTCAGTTTTATAGATTCTGTGTTTACCAGGAAATATGTATATACTTAAGGGTTAATAACTGTAACCATGTGCACATTATTCAAATTCTAAGCAGCTATATTATGGTAAAGGAGAAAGAAGACAGTGTTAAATTTATCTAAGTGATGAAAGATTTTTCCTTACATTAACTGTAAAAAACTAATTACATGTGCAAACATTTAATGAGGAGTGTAGGAATCTCCTCCACACCATTCTTACAGCTGCCAAATGCTCAGGAAGAACATCTCATCTTCCATTACCTCTAGCAGTAACTCTCTTATGGGGTTTAGAAAGAGAAACTTTGCGGATCACATAAGTGGTGAAAGGTCATTTGAAATTGTTTTGACAATATATATATATATATATGAGCAGAAACATTTGTTAGGAGGTTCCAAAAGCAGAGGGTTTCTAAAAGAAGGATGTTATAATAGAATAATAATATTTAATAATGTGCCTACAACCACAACCAGGTGGTTTCATGTATTTTCACAAAATTTTTCTAATTACTGGAATGTATATCTACAACTAATAGCAAAATGGGATATTGCTTGGGAAATTTACTTTTAGGTATATAGTTTCATCTCTATTTTATCATATATTTACTATTTGAATGTATTAATTAAAAATCTTTCTGAAATTAAACCAAGATTGAAGGTGACATTTTAAGAGGTTAGAACATCTATTTTAATCCACCAGTGTTCTTCAATGGTAATTTTATGTATAAATTTGCTTCAATTTATGTGATATTTACTGAGATATTATTGTTCTTCAGTCTCTAAAATTGCAGAATTAGACAAAATCTATGTTGATTAAATTAATATGATTTGGAAGATATAGTTGAATGGCAATAGGGTATTAAAATAATTCTTATGTTCTAGAAAGAAATTTTATTTAATTGTCATTTCATCATCATTAAATATCAGATAGTTCCTGGACCTGTGAACAGACAAATACAAGTGCCCTGAAATATTTCTGAAAACTTATGAAGAGTTCCATGTTTAATACAAGTTAGATTTTGTGTTTTGACTTACTTTGTTATTTTGAAACTCAATGCTTCATTTTGCTTTCTCAAAGACATGAATTATCCTAATTTCATCTCCCATACTACACAATAAAACAATTTGTGACCATTTATTTTTTGATAACGTGAAGGAGATTTTTCTGTGTTGGAGACTTTGAGTCACAAATTTTATAAAAGAATTGAAACCTTAAAGTTCTTAATTCAGGATAATGCTATCTTCTGTTTCTTTCAATGCCACTGTTCTAATGACACTATGTAAGAAATTAAGAGAGAGTTCCTGTTGTTAAAATAACCATTTCATTAAAAACCAGCACAAATTCCATGAATTATTAATGACAAATTGTGAGAACACGTAAGAAATAGTGACAAAATAATGCATTTACTCTTGGAAAGAGCCTTATAAAACTCCCATTTTCACCTAGTCATCATGAAGACTGGTAACGTGTGATACAAAGAAGTGAGATTTCAACATTGTAAGTAATGAAAAAATGAAATTAGAACTCAGGTCTAGGTGGTCTATAAAATTTTGTTTATACACTTGTTTACTGTGAAATTTTGGAATTATTTTTGAATCAATTCAAACAGATATTTAGGACATAGTACATGTAATTTCTTTCTTACCATTAATTATCTATAAAACACTGTCTTTTAAGATTGGAAAATTTATTATCTAATAACATGAACTCAGGAAACTGCTGTGCCCACATTATCTTAACCAAGAACTGAAGAACTTAGCTGCTAGTTGGGAACTTTTTCACAAAGAACTTAGTGTGCATTCAACAGCTAAATCATAAAAAAAAAAAAAACTTGCAAATTCCAGTTAAGAACTTGGGAAACCAGAGGAGTATCGCATTTAATTAGGAAACAGAAGAGAAGTGATTTTTTCCACTGTTATGTGTGGAAAGAAACCCCCAATTCCTTTTATTGATGCTTTTTCTCCCCAGAAATACAGGTCTTATTTGTTTATTTTTTCAGTAATAAATGCTCAGTGGGGAACTGCATGAAATACCTTATTGAGAAATTAGGGTGAGGAAATATAAGAATGGATTGGCAAGTTTTGAGCAAATTTTAAGTCATGGGCGTCCTTAGGGTAATAGTGATTTATAAATCATTTGATAACAGAACAAAATAATTCTCTGGAATTATACACTTCTCTTCTTAGTTATAAAATTAAAATATCAACTTATATATAAATTTTACTGTTACAGTACCAAAGGAAGTTAAGAAAGCAAACTTGCGTATATAGTAGTATTTAACCATCATTTTGCCTGAACTAAAGTTCATCTAATAATGTAATGTAAAAAAATTTAGAATGAATACATATGCTAAAAATTCTTCAATAGAATTGAGCATTATCAAAAAAATAAAATCACCATAGTACAAATCAGTGGGAAGCAGCTTAACTGTTGTTGGGATTTCTGGTATAACACTGTTTTTACAGATGACTTCTCTTGAAGACTTAATATTCAAATTATAATGAGTTTGAGTATGTTTATGTATGTACATCAATTCCAGTTTTATGATTTCCCTTTCTTTTAAATACTGAGTATCTAAATGTCATAAGGACAAGGTGAGGTAAAAGATTATGACTGGAGATTAATGTTATATCTTAAGGTCACTTCTACTCCAGGCATGTAGTAAAAATTACAAAAAAAGTTAACTCTAATAGAAAATGTAAAACATGTTCTCCAAGTCAAACAAATAAGTGGTCCTTAATATAGTCTGAATTTCTTTCTTCGAATATTTACTAGATTCCTAAAAGTTACTTTGGATTCTTAAGTATTTTCAGAAAACAGTAATCTTAATGAAAAAGAGTAGCTACTTGGGAATCAAGTGACTTTAGGAAAGTTTACCATATTAACTGTGTTAAACACAGATGACTATTTATTGTTCCTTGTTCAGTGTGATCTTACTAGTATGAACTTCAATGAGTAAAAGTAATGAAAATTACTTCCTTTTATATTTAAGGAAAACATTTTTTAACTCACTAAAATGCTCTACTGTAGAGAGTTATAGTAGTAAGCAAAGTTACAAAGGAAAATAATGTAGTTCAAGACCTGATAAAATAAATGACTGGATAGGGTGAATGTAATTCATTGCAAAATGTTCAGTAATAAAGTTACATGTGACGAGGTACAAATTTTCAGTTTCTCTTTTTAGAGACTGCTGTTATTTTTCGCTTCCTGAATTTATCCGCCTTGGAATATTTCATTTTAACAGTGGTTCTTTAATTGCTGCATTTACCTCCTGGAGCCTAAGTTATTTTGAAGTAAATTTGGTTCTAAGATTCACCTAACCAATTTAAATGAAAGTTGTGTTTTTCCACATCTCATTATGGTGCTAACTTTAGTGTCTTTGAGCCATTAAGTTTGATGATACAGCTGAGTCTGTGGCAAAATGAATGTGTCTGAGATCCAGTGGAAAAACAATTCCTGCATCTTGTTATAAATAAGTTTTGTTTTGTTTTAGGTATTAAGTGTAGGTGATTATGGTACGGGTCAAACATTTTATACAGGTGGACTAACTGAAGTTAATGAAACTTTTCTTACATAGCCTCCTTTAGATAGCAATTTTAATAATAGTAAGAGAGCTATTTATAAATATTATATAAATAATTATAATAATAAATCTAGCATAGGGAGCAGTATGGATTAGAAGATACGGTGCTTAAATTTTAGGGTTTGGTGTTGACTCTGCAGCTTATTTATTAGCTGTGTAATTTTAGGCAAGTCAATTAACATTTCATTGCATGTAAAATGGAAGTAATAAGTGTCATTTGGTTGTGACAAAAAATAAGAAAAAATCAACTTTTTAATGATAAAAAATGACAGTTTTAGAAAAATCAAAAAAATTAAACTGGAGAAAATAAGTTTTTAGTCTGATTCTTTAGTTCAATTCGTTGCAAAAAGTGCAATGTTATTCTACTTGAAGAAGAGAACTCTGATATCTTGGGAACATGAACATTTAAATATGACCCTGTTTATCTGGTCTTTTATTCAATTTACTTGGATAGGCATTTCTTACATACCTAGTGTCTATAATACCATGTGCTTTTGGAGATCCAAAAGACGGGGGATGTTTGATCCCTGAGAATGGACAGGTAGAAAATTATTTGTTCTGCAATGAGACAGTTTAATATCAAACTTAAGAAAATATCAGGAAATATAACTGTAGAGACGTTGATCGTAAATTCTGAGGATCTTGGAGAAACAGTTATGATAATTCTGAGACTGGATTAAAGTGGCTCCCCAAAGTGAGAAGCACTAAAACTTGCAGGATATTTCAAATTTGGATTGACTAATATTCATTTGGTCAGTGGGTAGAGGGCAGAAAGAAAGAAGATATGTAGGAGAAAGTAAGAAATCTAACTAACGTTCAAAGAAAAGTTAAAAATGTGTAACATGAAGGCAGTTGGACAATTCTGAGAAATAATTGAAGAATCTGGATTTTGTTTAGAGGCAAGAGGATAAGATAGTTTTGTTTGTAGATTAGATGGTACTTAACAGACGGTTTAACTCCAGTTTCAATGAATTTAAAAGTTTTTATGTTAATTTAATTTTATGTTTAATTCTACAACTGTGTGAATCATGAGGTTTTGATGAAGAGAATTGAAAAAAACAGAGTTCTAGGTGTTGACAGCTAAGTATAGGATGAGTGCCACCAGAAAGATAAAACAAGAAAAGAGACCACATTCAGGGCAAAATGGCAGGTCAAGCAAAGAGTTTGGTCTTGGAAACGCAGGTTTAAAATTGACTCACTTGCTTCTTCACGTCTTTCTTCTCAGAGGGGGCATGATAAGCTTGCCAGAATTCCTTCCCTGTAGAATAATAATATTCACCATTCCTTCATAATTTTTGGTAAGGAGTAAATAAGATATCAGACTGCGTAGGACTAGAAATCAATCATCGCCCTGTATTTCTCTAGTTATAGATGCTTACAAAGTCTCTTTCTGTGTGTAGGATTTTTAAGGCAGAAAAATGATTTGAATTTTGTGCAGATATACCTGGGTGTTTTCAGTAGAATTTTCCAAATATGGAGAAAATAACTCATTTTCTAATATATTTTTCTGCATTTGCTTATAGTGGCATGTTTCATTTTCATGGTATTAATTTTCTTTGCATGCACTGAAAGTCATTATCTTTTTCATGTTATTTCAATTTTGTTTTTGCCCTGAAAAAAGAAGTAAGTCTTACAAAATTATTTAAAGCATAGATTCTGTTTTGGAAGTAAGAGAAGGTAGGTTTGAATCCTGAGTCACAGCAAAATAGCATAGACTAGATTCATTAATTCAATTATTGTCTTCTTTCATTTTACTTACTTGTTTTTCTACATTTTAAAGAAAGTAACCTTATTAGAGTGGCTTGTGGTTTATAATGCTATTTTACTAAAACAAATTGAAGCAGAGGTCTTTAAATAATGAATATGATTTTATTTTATTGCAAAGATTTAATTTCAGTTTGCAAACATTTTAGAGATATGATTTTCTGTAGGTAATATTTAAATGTGTTGCTGTGATAGTCTTATTTTGGTTTGATTTTGTTTTGGCTACATTGGTAATATTAGTTACAAGTGTATACATTTAATTCATTTGGTGCATCACATGACACTTTGTGCATATCCTTTATATCAGTACAACAAATCTTTTCCTCAAAAATTTACTATTCCACTGTTACAAAATATAAAGATGTAGGAGTAAATCTCACATAAAAGCAGTTTGTTTCCAGAAAGTGTGATAAGATTTTATAGGATGTGGGGTGTTGGATAAAGAAGGAAGAAAGAAAAGTTAGGATGCCAGAAACACAGGAGAGCTTGAAATAAAGCAATTTTATATTGTTAAATGAGGACGTTCTTTAAAAAATTTACATCATGAGCTATTGAAAATGCTGGAGTTTATAATTCATTTGAATTTCTTTTCTTTTTAAGTACTGGGGATCAAACTCAAACCTGGGGCACTTTATCAATAAGCAATATCCCCAGTCCTTTTGAAACAGAGTCTTGCTGAATTGCTGAGGGTCTCTAAATTTCCAAGGCTGGCCTCAAACTTGTGATCCTCTTGCCTCAGTCTCCTAAATCACTAGGATTTCAGGCATGAGCCAACATGCCTTGTGATACTTCACTTCAAACAAAGTTATACATTCTGAATGTATTTTTCTTTTGATAATTTTAAGGTATATGAGATATATATTAACATATTTAAAAAATTATAATAGCACACATGCATTCATAATAGTATATGATTTAACCATATATATAAATTTATATGTAATATATTTTTAAACCACATATGTGAATATGTATGAATTTATTCATTTTATATATTATATGTGTATATATATATTATATATATGAATATATATAATATACATATACTATATGTATATATAAGATATACACTATATGTATATATATACACATGTATATTATATATACATGTATATATAGTGTATATATATATACACATATAATATATAATATATTATATATAATATATATATATGGTTTCTTGTTCCCTAATGATTAGGTTATCAATTTCAAACAATTTTTTTAAATCTGGAGGAATTGCTCTGCCTTTTTTTTTCTCCCATTTTAAACATTAGGAGAATTCGAGTTTTCTTCAAAAGAAAAAATTAAGCCTAAATAAAATAGTTATATATTCTTATTCATCTTTTCCCCTAAGTAAAAGTAATAGTAATATCATTTTATTATTTTGTAGAAGAATTGCAGAATCATTTTCAAATAAAAACCAAAAATAATAATAATCCTTATAACTTTGTCTTCTAACCCCTCATTTACAAAGATCTGAATGTTGGATCAGAATAACTTTCACATTGGGCAACTGGGTGGGATGACACTCTCCTATGATCAAAATCTTGATCTTATTAACACTGTTATCCTCATCCCTTTTTTAAATCCCAATTTTATGGAATTGACAATGAGTTGCATAAAATATAATGAATGATATATTATTATGTGTATATGCCACAATTTCTTTATTTACTCATCTGTTTTAAGAGGTTTCAGTTGTTTTCATACCTTGGTTGGTGTAAATAATGCCACGGTGAACATGTACACTTGTCTTGGGGGAAGGGGAATTGCCAGGTCATCGAAGATTTGCCTTTTATTTCTGAAGGAGTCTTCATATTATTTCTCATAGTGATCACACTAGCTTATGTTCCCTCCAATAGTGTAACAAGTCCATTTTCTTCACAACCTTAACAATACCTGTTAACTCTTGTTGATTGTGTGTGTGTGTGTGTGTGTGTGTGTGTGTGTGTGTTATTGGAGATCCAGCTTAGGGTCACACTCAGGTGAGGTAAAGGCAAACACTCAACCTCTGACCTATGTCCCTGGTCCTCTCTTATCCTTGTATAATAGTCATTTTGATATGTGTGAGGTGGTGTTCCATTGTGCTTTTGATTTACAATTCCCTGATGATTGGTGATGTTGAGCGTCTTTTCCTATACCTGTTGACAGTTTTTATGTCTTCTTTGAAGAAATGTTTGTTTAGGTCTTTTTTTGTTGAGTTTTTTGGGTACTAGGGGATTGAAACCAGGGGCTCTTAACCACTGAGCCATATCTCCAGCCTTTTTGTTTAATTTTGAGACAGGATATTACTAAGTTGCTTAAGGACTTCCTAAGTTGGTGAAGCTAGCTTTGAACTTGTGATCCTCCTGCTGCTGGCAATATAAGCATGCACCACCGTGCCTGGCTCTTTTGTCTATTTTTCAGTCAATTTATTTATTATTTCACTATTGAGTATATGACTTTCTTATATATTATTCACCTTTGCAAAGTAAAGGGAGAATGTCATTTGTAACAACATGCATGAAAGTGGACAATTTATGCTTAGTGAAATAAACTAGACACAGGAAGAAAAATGCTGTATTATCCTACTTATTGTGAATTTATTTTTAGAAAATTTGAGTGCAAAGAGTAGAGTAGTGGTTACCAGGAATGGGGGTGGGGTAAAGAAATGGAATGAGAAAACAGAAGTCAAGGGTACAAAGAAGTTGCAGTTTTAAAAGATGAATAAGGGGATACCGAATGTACAAAATAAAGACTGTAGTTAATATTATTGTATTGTGGACTGAAAATGGGATAGAGTCAAACTAAAAAGCTTTATCTCAGCAAAGGAAACAATCAACAATGTGAAGAGAAAGCCTTCAGAGTGGGAGAAAATCTTTGCCACACACACTTCAGATAGAGCACTAATTTCCAGAATCTACAAAGTACTCAAAAATCTTTACACCAAGAACACTAATAACCCAATCAAAAAATGGGCCAAGGAAATGAACAGACACTTTATAGAAGAAGATCTACAAGCAATCAACAGATAAGTGAAAAATGTTCAATATCCCTAGTAATAAGAGAAATGCAAATCAAAACCACCTTAAGATTTCATTTCACCCCAATTAGAATGTCTTTTATCAAGAATACAGGCAACAACAGGTGTTGGCGAGGATGTGGGGAAAAGGGTACACTCATACATTGCTGGTGGGATTGCAAGTTAGTGAGGCCACTCTGGAAAGTCGTGTGGAGATTCCTCCGAAAACTTGGAATGAATCCATCATTTGACCCAGCTACCCCACTCCTTGGCCTATACCCAAAGGACTTAAAATCAGCATACTACAGTGATGAAGTCACATCATTGTTCATAGCTGCTCAATTCACAATAGCTAGATTGTGGAACCAACCTACATGCCCTTCAGTAGATGAATGGATAAAGAAACTGTGGTATATGTACACAACGGAATATTACTCAGCCATAAAGAAGAATAAAATTATGGCATTTGCAGGTAAATGAATGATGTTGGAGACTGTTATGCTAAGTGAGATTAGCCAATCCCCAAAATCCAAAGGCCAAATGATTTCTCTGATAAGTGGATGACGATGCAAGATGTGGGGTGGAAGTGAGGCAAGAATGGAGGAAGGATAGATTGCATAGAGGGAACGTAGGGGTGGAGTCAGAGTGGGGTAATAATAATAGCAGAATGAGATGGACATCATTGCCCTCTGTACATGTATGATTGCATGGTTGGTGTGACTCTACTTTGTGTACCACCAGAGAAACAACAGCTGTACTCCATTTGTGTACAATGAATCAAAATAAATAAATCAAAAAAACTAAAAAAATTAAAAAAGAAAGGTAACTGCATGAGATGATGTATATTTTAATTTGCTCAAATGTAATAATCACTGCACTAGGTACACGTATATTAAACATTTTTATACCTTAACTATATCGCAAAATTAAATAAAACTTGTTTTAACATTGCTGCCCCCAATAAAGAATATAATGAAAACTGAATTTCCATTCCAAAGCAATCTTACAGTTCCAGCCTTCAGCAGTACTATCATCAGTACCTTTTTATGTATGTATTCTCCAGATCCCAGTGTGTCTTTTTCCCCTAATACATTAGAATATACACAACAATCAAAAATATATTTTCCTTCATATAACCACAGCATACTAGTATGAGGTAAGAGTATAACATGATTTATATAAATAGTTCCTTACTTAAAATTATTTATCAATTTTTTTCTCATATGAAAACAAATATGAAATCAAAATTCTTATGCATGGAGTTTTGTTTAAGTGCAATTAGATCTAGAAGTAGAATTGCTGGGTCAGTGAGAACGTACATTTAAAATTTTGGGTTTACTGCCAAATTGTGCATCCAAAGGGATGATACCAATTAACACTTCCACCAGCAGTATATTGGAATGTTTGTCTCTTTACCCTGTAGCCAGCATAGTGTATTAACAAACTTCTTGTTCTATGCCAACAGAATAAATGAGAAAATGTACCTTAATTTTGTTTTAATGTATGTTTAATATTTAGAACAGCTTTCTCTATTTTTAAGAAACATTATTCTTTAGACTAAAGTTCTTGCTCATTCCTTAGTTTAATTCTATCAACTTCTTGTTTTTCAACCCCTTTTATATATTAACAGACAACCAAGAAACAAATCGTATCAAGGCATTTAAAATTGCATTGACACATGGCAAAATTTCCTACGAAATAAAATACATTTCTGTCATAAATGAGAGATGATATTTGTATAAATAAAATTGTCTTCCTTTTCCCTTCCAACCTAAGCAAAAGATCCTGTGCAGGTACAACAAAGACAAGACAATTCTATCTGGAAGGTAGAAAGGGTTTCAATTAAAACAAAAACAAATAAAAACAAAGCAATACACACAGGACCCCTGGTGAATGAGCCTTCCTTCTCATATTCAAACTAACCTTCCAAATACACTCACCATCTCTCCTGTGGGGCATCTTTCACCTTAACCAGAAAGATCTCTCTTCCAGTCTGATTTCTCTCATTCTATTCTTGAATATGTCAATTGTTCTAATGAAATAATCTTTCAAAGACTTAAGGGTTGTCCTATCTTTTCTTTTCTATACAAGCTTTAATGATTCCTCAGGTGAAAGGGTGTATTTCAGATTTTGCAGTATTCTGTTAAGAAATTTCACAATGGTCATTCCTAGACTTCTCTGCAATGGAACAGCTCACAGGGTTTAGATGGAACCACATAATTGTCACTATCAGATTTTTCATATCTGAACTTTTGCTGACATTATTGTCCCACAAGTAATGCTTGTACATACCTCCATGCAAAAATTAGTTTTCCTATCAGGAGTTCAAATGCGTTTGGTTATTTTTACAAACACTTGGATAATATAAATACCAAAATATTTTTCAATTAAATTGGTCCTTCATTTAATTAACTTCTCTCAATACATAATGCACTAAATAATATCATGCTCAAATGATGTCCACATCAAGAACTATTACATAAAAATCTATTGCCTTTAGAATAACAACACAGAGTGACTTCTCAGTAAGTTTTCTTATTATACCTCTGTGTAGGTTGGGGTCTTCTCCTTGACCTGACAATGCAAATTCCAACGACTAGCTAAAATGTCATATTTCTCTTTTCAGATACCAAAGTTATCATAAGAAGAGTAATTTAGATGAAAAATAGATTGAAATTAATTTCAAAAATTAATTTTAAAAAATTCTCAAAAATTATTTTGGATTAAAATAGGTTAAATCAAGTATGATTATCATGTTCTTAAAAATAAGGTTTTCTAGTCTGCTCTATACTCTGATAACTGGATTAAAAATAGAGTTCATCAATTCAATGTTATAAGTTCCAATGTAGCATCAGCAATAAAAATGTGTGTCAGGAGAAAGGAAAAAAAAAAGAAAGAAAGAAAATGGAAAACTACTAAAGAGGAATTGGTTCTAATAATCTCAAAGGTGTTTCCTAGCTTTTTAGATCATTGACTGCTTTTAAGTCTGGGAACACGCTATTACTCCTTTATTACTCCTCTGCATCTCTCTTTTTTATCTTAAGATAACATTCTTTCAACCAATTCCTTTTGAACAAGAGCTCTGTGCTATCGATAAGAAATACTATTAAGGTACAGAAAGGATCCGTGTTCTTTTTTTTTTTTTTTTATCACTAGACAAACTCAGAAAAGCCATGATGCTATTCATTGTATTTTCTCTGCCTCAATAGAAAACTCTAAAAGTACAAATAAAATCAATAACCAAGACTTCCCTTTGAAATCAGAGAAAATAGAGAGTTTGCAGGTGTCAAACACACACACATGCTGGAGTTACACAATTAAAATTACCTTCTCATCTCTGAAATGACAGAGGGGCAGACAGTTGTTCAGCAAGTGAATGGACAAAGGAGTGTGTGTCCAGCTCCTGAGCACTGAATCCAAACCCAAAAAAGGAACTGATCATTGCATTAGCCTGTGTAGTCCTGTCTTGAGAAAAGGATGGCCTAAAGGAATCAGCAGTACCCTATCAAACATTTAAAAGGAATGTTATTTGGTATTCCTAAATTTCTATGAGAAAACTTCAGAGCATTTTACATTTTTTAAAAAGGTGTAGTAGTATCTTAGAGTATCAAGAAAATGAATTTTTAAAACACCTCAAATTTCAAGGATCTATTTCAGTTTGTTTGATGGTTTAGGCAATGGATTATTGGGGGATGGGGTGAACACATTTGTGCTGCATTTGGTTTTAGAGTTTCATACAACTTAGGCCAAAACGACGAAGACAATTACACAGTTTTTCTCAGTAGCAGATGGATGGTACAGTGGAAATTTGGATGCTTTGGGCTATTTTATTGTTGCTATTTAGAGGGGGAAAATCCTGGAGAAAATGGCAAATGTGTAAAATCATGGTGCAAAATTTGAGGCAAAGGAAGAAAAGAATATAATCGCCAGAACCAAAGCCGTGTTGTTACTCGTACCCATGCCTGTGTGTTTCTTAGTTCAGATGCTATGAAACTCTCAAAGACTGAATGAATCTTCAAGTTTTGGCCATAGAAAAAATTGCTATAGCAGAAGCCCACATAAAATATTTATACATTGTGAATTCATTGTGTAGATATGAGACAAAACACCATCTTACAGAGACTTGATATATTTGGTGAATATTATTCTAAGCTTTATACTTACCAGTTAATTTCATTACTTTAAATATCTTACATAACTTTAAAATCTTAAACTATAAAAAAGAAGGAAAAAATAAGAAATAATAGGAATATTAAATTTGTACAAAATAAAAGTAAAAAATAAGTACAGTTCAATTCAGCTTCAGTTCATTTGCTGCTTACTATGTGCAAGGCAAGTTGACACACACATGCCACAACCCCAGTTTTAAATTCTAGTAGTGTATCAGGTATACTTTGAATGTTTAAGGCATAAAGTCTCACAATATATATTACTTAAATGTTTATCTGGAACATATGTGAAGATAATAAATTACATATTTGCATATGTTTTTAATCACCTTTTATGTAAAAGTATAAAGATCTGACACAATTCTAAAGTATTTAATATCAACATTTCTTTAGTCACAATCTTTGTGCTCACTACAAAAACCTATGAGATGTAATTTGTGCCCTTCCAGCTAGTTATTATGATGACTTTTTTAAAAAATGAGGTAGCATATCAGAATTTCAAGAAAAATCTTAAATGAATTCCACATATCCATTTCAATTTATTTACTATTTTAGCAGTAGATTATTGGCAAGCAGCATGATCATGATCATCATTTTCAATTTAGAAGCTAAACCAAATCTATAAAGAGAAAGAAATGTAACTTGGTTTTAACTTTGAACTAACACTCCTTGAATTTAGTAATTTATTTCTCATTTATTCATTAGGCCCACAGAGTAAGATTATGAGCCTGCTGGGCCTGACTCTTCAGTGCACCAAATGATATTTTCACATAGTAGGTCTTTACTATCAAAAGCCAATTCCAAGAACATTTCCCTTTTATTTCAACATTTGTCTGAAAAATTTACCTATTCGAAAATGTTTTTCCTATCATTTTTGCGCACTCACTTCCTGTCTTCTCCAGGGTCATTGCTCCTTCACGTTTTACCTTCTCTCTAACATCTTTAATCTCTCCACTTCTGCACCCTTCATTGTTTTGGTCTGACACATAGCAAGCCAGTAAAGTCTTAAAAATAAAAGTAAGCCTGCTTCTAGTTTTGGTTCTGCACAGCTGCCCACTATCACACTTCCTTTTCCTTCAGACCCTTTTGTCTGTAACCCTTATCTTTGTGTGTGTGTGTGTGGCTGTCATTACTGTCTTTTTAAAATTTGCTTGTTTTAGTTATATGACTGTAGAGTATATTTTGACATATTTATACAAACATAAAGTATCTCTTATTCTAATTAGGATCCTAGCCTTCTTGTTGTACATGATGTGGAGATTCACTGTGGTGTGTTTATATACGGACATAGGGAAGTTATATCAGATTCATTTCCCCCATCACCAAGTTGTGTGTTGCACATTGACACTCAACAAGTCTTATTGAAGAAATTCATGGGTGCTTGAATCCTTTGGTATTCTTGTGTTTCAAGATGTTTACCCATATGAAGTATAGTTTCATTTTTAAAACTTTATTGTTTGTTGTGTTGTGGTGTTGGGAATAAACACCAGGGCCTCATTTATGCTAGTCAAGCATTCCACCCCTTAGTGAAATGTGGCTTTAGATACAATATTATATTACTTATATTTGCAGTAATAGGACATAATGTAATAACAATAAGTAGCACCTCCCAATCTCAGTTTTGGGCAGAAAGAAGTCATAGAGATAGTTACAGAGAATATGCAAATGGATGTCTATTACAAGAATAAGAGTTCATAATTTATTTTGATGAGTCTGAGTCAAGAATAATAATTGAAATGTTTCTGCAGACTTATAAACCTTAATCTAGCCATGCCACTTGCCTAATTTGGTAGAAGGTGATTTCATAAAAATCATTCAAACAGTCCTTTTCTTGTGTGCATATGCCAGGATATTTCCTACCTCGTTGACTTTTCACCTGTTGCCCCTTCAGCTTAAAACGTTCCTTCTTCTTTCTCCTCCTAAACAATCTCTACCTGTATTTCAGGTCTAGAATTTAACTTCCTTGTATAAGCTGACATCTAATTTGTTTCTCATCATTATAACTCTTAGCTAAAGTATTACTTTCATGGCATATATCTTATATATACTTATTTGAACTCATACTTAATCATGCCTCCTCCTCATAGCACATCTCCCACCTTTAAACTTAAAAGATCCGAATCCTATTTTATATTTAGTTAAGTAGCACAATGCCTTGCATTCAGTGAGCACTTAATGTATACATATTGAATGAATGAATGAATGAATGAGCACAGATTTAGTCTACACAATTTTAATGTCTAAGGAATTCATGTTTTTGTAATCTCTCTAGCATGCTACTGTTATCTCACAGGGACTAAAATTCCTTCTTATATATTTAGATTTGAATTTAAATTTGTTAAAAAATAAAAACTCTCTTTGCTGTCAGCTATCCATCTTCCATTCTACCATGGTGGTTATCTCCTTAGACCCTGAATTTTTTCTACCAGAGTCCTTCCTATCCTTATTACAGAAAAGAGAATAAATTTTAGGAAAGGAGTTTAGGTAGGAACAGTATTTTTCAAACAGTATTTAAAAAACTCATTTCCTAGAATATTGCTAAGAATTAGAGGATTAAAATTGCCACAGGAATTAACTTCTAGATTTTACTATTTTATCATATTAGATTAATTAGAACTTGCACCATGAAAGATCAGGTGTGCTATACTTTAAAGTACAGGCGAAAATGTAATGCCTTGTAATTAAGAAATGGGCATTTGCTGTTAATAAAATAGACTATAGGGAGTTTGCTATTTTAGAAAGTAGCTAAACTCCAGTTAATACTTAATTCTTCATTGCTTTTAAACTAAAAATGGTTAATTTCTTTATGACCATTGAATCTTGTAATTTCCTTAAATATTATTCATATCCATGTTTTCCCTCTCACTTTCTCTGACCCATGAAAGACAGCTTCGATTTAAATACAGAAAAGAGTGTAATTTAGGTATTAGGCAGCATTTAACTAAAGAGCTCAGGATCTAGAACTTTTCCCTAAGGTCGACTCATAGGGCACCTGGAGTGGCCTATTCTCTTTAACATGCATTTGTGTATGAACATCTGAGTTTTGTGGATGTAAAGACTTAAACTGTTAAGTTGTTCAGGAATAAGTGTGATTGAGGTAAAGAAAATGAGAGTAAACAAACTGAATGTATTTATTACAATTTAAAGAAAATTGGTATGAAAATAATCCACTGAAAATCAGCAGCAATATGGAATAGTCTACTCTGTCATTGAAGCACAGGGTGCACCCACTGAGTACCATGATGGAGTTGAAGTGGAGTCTTGAACATCATGTGGAGTGAACTCTGCTGCTGTTAGGCAGGTTGTTTTCCTAGCAAAGCCTTCAGCCAGTCCTGGGCATCTGGAATGCACACCCAGCAGAAAGCTCTGTGTAACTCATATACAGGTCTGCATAGACCTGTAATTCATGAAGATCAAAGAAATGCACATTTTGGAATTATAGGTGTTTACAAATGGATTCTAGAAAAATAGTTTGAATCATACATTAAGCTTGTTTGTAACTTTCTTTTTAAAAAGGTGCAGTTGCCGGGCGCGGTGGCGCATGCCTGTAATCCCAGCACTTGGGAGGCTGAGGCAGGAGGATTGTGAGTTCAAAGCCAGCCTCAGCAACTTAGCGAGGCCCTAAGCAACTCAGTGAGACCCTGTCTCTAAATAAAATACAAAATAGGGCTGGGGATGTGGCTCAGTGGTGGAGTGCCCCTGGGTTCAATCCCCAATACCAAAAAAAAAAAAAAAAAGGCAGTATTTACAAGTTTTATTATATATTTAATAAAATTCCATCCCAATAAATTGTTTTGAATAGTTTGCCAATTTATGACAATGAAATTATTTCCCCAACTCTCTAGTTTGGAATTCATGCTAAGAAAACTATATATATATATATGTGTATATATATATATATATATTTGTTTCTATATATAGAAAACTGTGTATATGTATTAGAAAAATATGTATTAGAAAGGTAGTAGTATCACATATGGCAAATAAGAAAAAATAACCTTTATAACATCTCACATGTGGTAGTCCATGTCATTCATTATATCACAGAAATGACTTCCCAAATGAAACTGGATTAGTAGAATGGAATATCTTTTAAGTTACTTGGTGAATAAGCTTATTTATAGTATCTATGAAATTTTTTATATTAAAATCATCCACATCAGCATTTGCACATTTTTATTTCTCCATTTTAAGAGTATGATGAAATACTGTCATTTAAATAGGGCAGTCATTGTCTCTCTTTAAGTGAATAACCAAATAATAGAAATATGAATACATATTGAAATTATTTCAGTATATTAAAACCAAAAAAATGATGACACCAATAATAACAGCTTATATTTATAAGAAATTACTATTTTCATGGGCTTTTAGGGTCACAGTCTTCTTAAATCTTCCTCCATGAGTAAAAAATACATATGCGGCATAAAATTATTAACATGGGGAACTGGTAATACACTTCCCAATCTTATTTGATTCTGGCAAAAATCTAAAGATTATGGTAAGGAATTTAGAATGCAATTATAGTTTGTAAATACCATTGGGAATAAGATAAATAGATAATTTCACAGTCTTTTTAAAGCTCCAATGCCTGGGTATATAAAATTTTGTACATCAGTTTCAAGCAATTAATTCAGTAAAGGCTAATCAAGAATTCAAACCATCTGAGCAATGAAAATAACTTGTTATTAATAGGATTGACTGTTCAACTTTTGAGTGTATATAATTTTTATCTTCATAATCAAAACTGGTATTAAAAAAAATCTTACCAGTGGCACAAACTATAATAGAAACTGATATTTTCCTACCTCAGAACAAGTATCCCATTGTTTCTATGCAAAATGTTTCAACTTCCAAACATGTTTTTATTCAATTATTTGTATTTATATAGTTATGGAAATAGATTTTTACTCTTGAAAGACTAGAAGTTATGGATCCATTATATGATTCATTCAGATATGATAAATATAATTAATATTTTCAAAATGTGTATTGAAAGTTACATTTTCATGAAAAATAGCATATTTCTCCTTTTTTCAAAATATAATTGAAAATAAAGCAAAATGAACTAATTCAAAGACATATAATAATGCCAAAGATAAAGATAATGTTATAGCACCTGAATTAGAGCATTTTGTATTAACTTTCCTTTTACTTCCATTTTGTCCACAAGACTTTGCAGTTAGTGAACAAACTAAGTTGTAAAACAATTGTAAATCAAACTAAGGTGTCAGTTAACAGATAAAGCTGAAGGTGACCCTAAACACTAAATCAGTGGAGTGACTTTAAAATCTTCCCTAAATAGGTTTAGATACTACTATACAACCTAAGACCAAGAATGACTTAATCCAAAAGTGATGTCAAATTATGCTGCTGTTACAGTACTCTGATAGCAGTCTTTCCAAACACAATGAAAAGCTCACACATTTTAAAGAAAAAAAATCAATATTAAAGCGGTTAATTTTCCACTTTTTCTCTATTTCCAATAATTATTCCACATAAGTTGTTACATAATAAATCTTACTCAGGATCCTCATGTAAATATTTTCACATTGTTTTGCCACAAAATAAGTTGCTGATAGGAAGCAGACACAAATAGGTTATTCACAGTTTATGGCTTGTGTGTCTTATTGGCTCCTTTCTAATTTATAATACATCACAGGAAACAGTTTTTCAATTCTTGGAGACTTCATGTCCTGCAACTTCAGTTTGGTAAAGTTGTTTTTGAATAACCAATGGTATGCCATTAAATTCTGTATCATTAGATTAGAAATTCAAGAGGAATTTAGTCCAGTGAAATGAGTGTTGTCATTGCAGCATTAATTACTTCCATAGTGCTTACCTTGGGTAAAAGATGCTTTCTGTGCTGATGAAATACAACAAATTATGATTAATCCTTCCATTTGCATTGGTGAGCTTGCATTTTACAAATTCATACTAAAAATCTAAAACAGTATCCTTTAAAATACTGATAATTCCATTTAAATTGATGATCAATTTGAATTTTTCTGCTGTTTCTGCTGCTGCTTCAACCAATTCCTCTCACCTTTCTGGAAGAGATTTGGGAAACAGTAATATCCACATATTCTGTTTCATCTAAGTAGTGGAACAATTCATGGGAATATTAATGTTGGGGGCAAATCATCCAGATACAAAATCCATTGCTTCCTCTAGAACAATTTATATTTTTTTTTGTCCTTCAACTTCCTCATCTGTAATGACCTAAATTACAGAGAAAATTGAAGGTGGCTTATGACACTTACCTTTAGCAATTGATCTCATTGTAGCAATTAACTTTATTTGCAAATTCACTTGAGCTAGATAGAGAAGTAAAACATAATAGTAAATGCACAAAGTATCAGATTTTAATAGAAATTTTCAATTTATCTTTTGAAATACAACTTGCATGAACATACTCTCCTTTACTGACTACATGTCATGAGTGCCCTGATTCCATCATGGGCCAATTATTTCAGGATCATAATAGAAATCTGTTCACCATTATAAGATGAAAAACTGCACGAAATAACAATAAAATATTCCCCCAGATAAATAAAGAACAAAAAGTAATAGAACAAAAGCAAATTAATAATGATTTTTTTCATATTCAATATGTAAATTTTCTATACATGAAGCTCCTATATAACTCTTGTCAATTATGGAAATAAGACTAAGACTGATAAAGAAGGGTTTTTGTGTGTATGTGTGTGCATATATGTGTGTGGTGCTGGGAATTGAACCCCAGGTTACAAGCATGTTAGGCAAGTGTTCTTCCAATATGAAAGTTAAGATTTTACATTTTTGTCACTTCCCTGTATGACGCTGATTATCTTTTCCATGTTTCTTATTTTTAAAAAGAAATAATGAAATCTTGTTTGTTCTATTTCCTATTTTATTTCCAAAGAGTGGGTGATACTGTGAATTTAGTTGATGGGGAGAGTATTATGCAATGAATTAGTTTCTGGGATAACTACTTTTTGTTTTATAGCAAACAGTCATTAATTTAAAACTTGTAAATTGGAAATCTGGGGTCCATTGCAGTGCATCTAGTAGAAACACATTCCTTGATAATGTGATTGCTTCTATAATTCTCAAGCATTGAGAATTACTGCCAAACAGAACATCTCCTTGATGAAATGCATTGACTGACACTTTACTAGACAGGAAAGTAGAAAATGAGAACCTGAGAAGAATAGATATTTTGAATAAGATAATTTGAAAGACAAACTAAAGGAACATATGAATTTTTTTCACTTTTAAATGAATAAAGAACAAGGTGGAGCAAATTTACAATGGTTTTATCATTTGAAATATATAAACTTTCAGATTTTAATTTGTTTGAGGATGTCATATTCTTTTAGTTTAAGTATTGATATTTGCCAGAAGAAATACCTTTTCAATATCAGAGTTAATATTTCAAAAGAAAAAATGAAGAATTAAAAAAATCCAACCTTAGGAAAATGAAGATTTCTTTTTAAATAGAAACAATAAAATGAAGTGAAATATAAACATAAACATTGAGAGTAACCATGTTTGTCTGGTGATAAATAGGCTTTTTAATGATACCTAATAGATGTCTAAGTATTTCTCACATACTTGATAATATTAAGGCATTTCAGATGTTTAGCAATTAACAAATTTTAGTGGTTTCTCAATTTCAGAATTTTTATTTGTTCTCCAAAAAATAATCATAGAAATAAAAATGAATATATGCATATGTAAAATACTGATTTTCCAATGCAAAATGTTAATTGCAGCATGTTTTTAATCATAGATTCCTAAATTTAAAGTGAGCAACAATTATTAATATCATACATGTTTATGCTTATATACACATAATCTGTATCAATATGCATATATTAATATCATGCTTTGAATATGCCTGTGTTCTTATGCATATTAATAGCATACACACATATGCCGGTATAATACATAGTGTCTTATTTATATAAGTTATAATCAAAGATCAGAATAGCATCATTTAACATGGCTAAAATACTTCTAGGGGGATGAAATAAAGTAATCCTTAAAATATAACAAAACTCATAATTTTCTTATTTCAATTATATTAGTAGAAGGTGTTTAAGAAACTATACATTTTACTCTGGAATTATATTGTGTTTATCAATTATAATCCAAATTCCATTGTTACAATATATTTCAAGAAAGACATTTCTAATTGTTCAACTTTGTTTAATCAAGTATATTGACAATAGTTTAGTTGCTCCCAAAGGGAAGGAAAAAAACAACTGAATCATTAATCCTACTCAAACTTTACTCCTTTTGAGACTTGTTTAATTTTCTACATATATAACAACTGCAGTCAATGGTGCTATATCTAAAAGAATGATATTCATTTGGAATACTTAGCATATCATTCATATACTTTCCTGTGGTGATTTCATTTAACATGCCAAAATCACCAAGGGGAGCTCCTTTAGTAGAAACAAGCCTTGCTTATTTTTGTAAATTTATTTTACTTCAACAGTCAACAGCAGGTATTGATCACCTGCCGTGTTGAGAGCATTGTACTGTGTTGTGAGGAAATCATTACATGGGAAGTAAAATATTTGCTCTGTGAATCACTTATCATATAACGAAGGGGAGAGAGAAAACTTCATACAAATGATTAGGTATCAGCGAGCCCATCATTTTACTATTTATCCCTCAAATTGTTAAAGTTTACTATGCAGTAGTCTTTTCTTTTAAACAATGGATTGGATATAAATATATGAGAAAGTTTATGACTTTCAAACTACACTGCACGGTCAGACCACAATAGAAGTAGCACCAGAATAATGGAAACAATTCATTACCACTAGGGAGTGTTAGGGAAACCGTATGGGAGTGTCAGGAACCGTGGTTCCTGACTGTGTTTTTAAAAGATGAATTGAAGCTTGACTGCTGGAAATTGAAGAAGGTGAAGTTCCATAAAGAGAATACAGTAAATGGAGACACAGAACTTGACCAAAGTGCAACATGGCAGAGTAGTGCATGTGATGTTGAGGAGGCAGACAAATCTAGGAGATGAAGGATTATATATATTTATATACAACTTTATTATGGTAGTAAAATAGTCAACTTCAGAGCAGGACATACGAGGAATTCCATCCTACTGTTAGTCTAGCATCCTATCTTATTTCACCCAGGATCCCTCTTTGGGGTGTGAAACATTCAATGTACAATGATGTTTTGTTTGTAAAGCAAAGATTTAAAATCAATTAACTATGTATTTAATCCCCATTTCTGGGTACAATCAATCACAAAAACTAAAGAGAGAGCTAAGATCATGTCTGCTTAGAATTCTGCTCCTAGGAGGTACTGTGTAAAGTTTATGAAGAGATTATTCCAAGTCTCCAGAGAACTAATTATTTGTTTATACCCTGAAATCAAGTCCAATCTATTTTCATAGGAAGTAATTTAGAATTATACATTGCATAATACAAAATATAATTATATATACAAAATATATTATTATACAAAATATAATACTATTATATAAAGATTATTATATAATTTTAACTAATATAATAATATATATAAAAGCTCTAGATTATGATTTCCAATCTTTTTTAAGGCATGTATATCCATTTCATTGAAATATTCAGAGAATTGAAACCTTGGGATTCAATGTTTCTAAATTGTGATTTGTGAGCCTCTTCTAATTGAAAGTTTTAAATTTTTCAAATGTTTATTTGCCTTAGGCAAGGGATATTTTAAGGAAACAATTTTGGAACCTAAATTTCCTTGGGAAATTTATTTAATTCAATAAAAACAATCAATCACTCAAACAAATCATTGCATATTTGTTCCATTTCATTCTAATGTGCCTCTCTGTCAGCTCTAAAGTTTATTAAAGAAACAACTGTAATGTTGTTTTTCTTGGTGAAAGTATGCCATTTGGGAGAAATAGTACAAAATTGTGATTGAAAGTGTAAAGTATAAAGTATAAAGCAGGAATTTAGTCTGGCAGGTACAAGAACATAGATTGGGACAAACTCCTAAGTGTCTGGAAACACTGAGTCAGATTATTGCTTGGGCAACATTTCTTGAATTCTCATCCAAATGACTAGCTATTCATTACAAACCTGACTGTTGATTTTTTAAATTATTATTTTAACAAGAAATATGTGGGGTTGGTTTTATGACTGGTTGAAGAGAAGATCTCACCCGTAACAGAAGTTTATAGAAATAGCAAGAAATTCTGTGAAAAGTTCATATAATATTTTTGATACCAGATATAAAGGAAAATTTGTCCTATAAAGTGTCTGATTCAGTGACAAACTTACCAGAACTTATTCCTGTCTTCTTTCTTAAGGATTTCCACATATAATAAGTAAAAGAAATAAAAATAGAACCATAAATAAAACAAAGACCTACAGAGATAAATAGTTTTATTAGTAATAAAACATGTTTGTTAAGTTAAAGGCTTTCAAAAAGAATCTGCTAACAAGAATTTGAAAAGCTTAGTGGGCATGTGTGTGGGGATCCCTCAGCCATGTCCCCTGTGGATGAGAAAAGGGTTAACTGCTGTAGGATGATGTTGGCTGTTTATCCATCAATTACCCATCAACTTATCTAATCAATAAACACCCAAGAGCCAATACTCTTTTTAAATGAGAGGTGGTGTGAGGGATCTGGCCATACCAGCTCTGGCCTCTAACAGCATGGAGTAGCCCAACTCTCTTTTATTTATGGTCACATAGGTAAAGAGGGCCAAGACTGGGAGGAGCTTCTTCTGTGATGGACAGGATAGGGTGGAGTTAGGGGAGCCATTTTCTTAGAGGGACTATTCCAGAAGGAGACATGGAACCACTCTCAGGCAGTGCCACATGCTTCCTGGCAATCTGGGATAGACTTCCGTGACTCTTAGTTCCTGGAAGCCAGGCCTCTGTGTCCCATGGCTCAACCTACTCTGATTCTGCAAATAAGGGTGGCTTCCCACAGATGTACATGTACACACACACACACACACACACACACACACAGAATTGGAAGCTCAAATACATGTAAAACTTAATGACTGTAGTCAGCAATCCCTGAGTAGAAAGCTCAACAATGTCATATTCATAGGTGTTTTGAAAGGAAAATTAGGAATAAGTAGTTGTTTGATTAGCCTAATTGAATCACCATTTTATTCTTAGAAGAAAAATATAATCTATATAGGATTTAACTACTTAACCTTTTCAAATACATGGTAAAAATTTCTTGGAACAATGTTATTTGCAAATTTATATTCCAAGGATAAAATTTTCTGGAAATGTAGTCATGTTAATGATAATTTAGGTTAGTTTCTAAACATAACCTTAACTCACCATCACATAGAAAACTTATTAAAACACATATTACTGGGCCCTGTCCCCAGAATTCAAAATATCTGGGCTGAGTCCCAAGAATGTGCATTTAGGTGATGCTTGTGTTCTGATCTGTGGGAACAGTTGGAGGACCACTGATATAAATAAGTTTAGTCATTAATCCCATTAAGCTCTGTAGCTGAGGAAGGTTTCAGAGAGACTAAATATAACTATGACTGCCAACAAAATGATTTTAAAATAGCTCACATTTATCCATTTGTAATATCCGAGATGTTTATTCCTTAGGGGAAAAACATTGGAATCTTCCTGTTCTGCATAACTAATTTTAAGATATGCCATTTTATGTTATTCCTCTGAAAGGTATTTCTGTTAATCACTAACTCAGCCTCAATTAGCAGAGTACAATTTTATTTCTGATTTCCTATTGATTTTTTGCATTATGAAAACAGTTCGGTCCATAAGTGTTGATATTAGTGATTTAGGAGATACGCACATTGACTCTGGCTCATAATGTTGTAATGTAAGCAGATTTTATAAATATGTGGCTGCCCTCTGACAATCCCATTTTCTTTTTCTTTTCCAGTATCAATTTTCTCATAAATTTCATGATGTACATGGAAACTCTTGCCATATCCCAACTCTTACCCATTAGACTCGGGCTCATAGAAAATGTACACTGCCTGTAGTTATCTACTTACCTTTTACAATTCCTGGTCCTTAATGCATGCTGCCCATGAGCTCTGTCCACTCCAACTTATTGTTAGAACCTGAATGAGTCTTGCCCTGAAGGGATCCTTTTAAATTCACTGTTGGGCCTGAATGCATTTTTACCCTCCGGCTTTCTCTATTCCTTCAGACTGATCATCCAGGCTGCAGTGAATGCTGCCTTTGGGTTGTCTCCTTCAGCTTCAATTTCAAGGCTTGCACGCTTTTTACCCTCAGGTTTTCCCTTTTCAGTTTCTGTATTAGTCTTTAAAGGCCTAGTGGCTTTAAACACTTTCTCATTGCAGGATTTTCGTGTTTCATGCTTCAGTAACATGGATGTGGACTACTGTTTCATTGATCTGAAGTTGCCTCTTAAGAATTTCAATATTCCCTCCTCTATTTATTTTTTATATTATCCTTCATTTTAAATCTTAAACTTTTTCATTGGCACGCTATGTAACATATATAATCAACCACCTCACCAAATACATGTTTTCCACTATAGGAAATTATTTGCACACATGCACTAATACAAGCAGCCAAAGCATTTTGTAATAAAAAGGGATGTGTATTTCTTTTAATGTAAGCTTATTGGAAGGTATTCAGGCATTTCACGGCAATAAAACAAAGCTGAGAACCATGCTCCAAAAAATAAATGTAGGACAAAGAAGCCTGAAGAAACTAAGCAGCTGAAACATAGCCATGCAAATATCAATAAAATAGCCTCACTAGGCATCACTTGTGAAGGTGCTATACACTGATTCCATGCACAGAACTGCTGCCGGTAGATGCCAGTTCCCACCACCATCATGTTGAAATGATTATTAAAAGTTTCTCCATTTGAATCATTAGTGTCATGTTCTAGGTACCAGGATTCCAGCTGAACTAATTCTAGCCTCTAGGACTAGCTGCTAAGCTCAAAGTTTGAATTCAAGGGAGCTCCAGTGTTATTGGCTTTCACAGTTGGAGACTTGGTTCTGCAGCCATTTTAGGCATACATGATGGCAATTCCAAAACACCAAAAATTATTCAAATTTTGTTTCCAAGGAAATATTACAATCATGAAAAATATTTGCAAGATCACTATACATGTAAACAATATCTTACATGTACTTTGGGCTTTCTTTCCAAATTTAACTTTTCTTTCAGTAGGAGAAAGTTTCCTTTCTACCTGCCCATCAGTTTTATCTTTGTCCTCAGCTCTCCTAGAATAGAAGGCAAATTATAAACACTACCTGCAGGCCAAATTTCAACTTATCACTAAACTGACAAGCATGAACAGCTTCAAGAAGTACAATTTATTCTAGTCAGAGATACCTTAAATTTTGCTGTCTCTTGGGATAGATGGTTGTGTTGCCTTTGAAATGCTTGAACAATTCCAGGGACCACTGTATGTTCTTAACATTCCTTCAGTGAGCTTGATTTGTTTGTCCTAAAGATTTTATATGTCATTTATTTATTTTATCAACATCTTGATTTCTATGTGTATCTGAACTATGTCTACCCCAAAGCCAATATATAATACACAATGTCTTTTCTTTTCCCACAAACATTTGTGAAGGTAGGCCTATTCTCAAACACTTTCATTTATTTATTTTAAGATGGGAGATATTTGATAATTTTCCAATCTTTTGTAAGTATACCTTGAGAAGCAGATGTCCCATGTTTGTTTCTAGATGAACTAGTAGCCCACTTTACCCCAGGAGCAAGACTAAGTGAATGAAACCTATGTAGAAGATGGACTGGTTGATTAAGTTATACCTGAACCAATTAATGTGTCTCATTGAACAAAATTTTAAAGTAAGGCTTTTAATTATGATCCATTTCCTCATTCAGTAAATATTCAAGCATCTTATTTGTGCCAGATAGTGTTCTCAAAACTAAGAATGATATATTGAAAAATAGAAGGGGAACATGTGCTCATCCTAATTCAGCTTGAATCCTAATAGCACTGTTAGGCATGTATGTAATAGGTGTGTGAATCACAAACATATACATACTTATGTACATGGCTATGCTTGCTAATGTAGGGAAGGGATTTGGTAGTACTGATGAAGGTAGAACAGAAAGGATTGGCATTTTATCTAAGATTGCCAGAGCACATGATATTAAATATAGACAGTGAGAAAACAAGCCACGTGGAAATAGGGAGAAGAATATTCTAGATAAAGGAAACAGGGCACAAAACTTAGAAGGTAGACACCTCCCTAGGAGGCAAGTTTGAATAAGCACCAGTGTTGAGGTTTGATGGTGATTGGTGGGGATGAAATAAGCAGGAAAACTTGAAGATTATTGTAAAGACTTTGAATTATACTCTGATGGGAAGCCCTGGATGGTTTGGGGCATAGAAGCTTATGTTCTCACATTTACTATCAACTCGGATTATAGGGAAGCATAGATTCTAGGGGGAGAAGGAAAGTACAGAACCATGCAGAATTCTAACAAGGCTACTGAAATAATCAAGCAGTAGTTAAAGGGGACCTCGACAAGGTGGTGCCAGTGCAGGTGGTGAGATTCTGGATGTGTTTTCAAAGTAGAATTTGCATACTTTATAGGTTTACTGTTGGATGTAAGTGGAAGAATCAGGGATGTACCCAAAGTCTACATTCTCAGAATATGGAGAAGTGCAGTTTCCTTGCATTGAGATGATATACATGGAAGGTAAAACAGGTTTGGAAGGAGAGCTCTGGAGCTCAGTTTTTAATACATTAAGTTTGTGCTAGATATTGGACAACTGAGAATATGTCATATAAGTGGTTAGATATACAAGTCTGAAATTTAGGGAAGTGATCTGAATATATATATTTGAATATATGCATATTCAAAGTTATATTTAATTAATTAATAATCACTTCTAAACTGGCTGCATGAGTAATAAAGAGATCCTTTATCTTACAGGTGTGGAGTTAAGGAAACTGTGTCTTGCATAATTAAGTAGCTTGATTACATACAAATGGTTAATTTATACACTAGGATTTAATCTTGGAAACGTTGCTTCTGAAGACCAGTTCATTCCATTACATGGCTCTGCACATTAGCATCATCCTTAACTCTGCTCCTCCCACATCTCTTCACCAGGCTGCTGTGAGGCCTTCTCTACACTTGGACAGCTTCCTTTATCTGCCCACAGTCTTTTTTTCATTGTCATTAATCAAAGATTGGCATTCTTCCAGTCATCTGAGCAGGCAGGGAAGGAAGAAAATATGCATGGGCAAGGTGCCACAGAGCCCAGACAGATAATGAGTTCAAGACTCTTTAGATAGTGCTAAATGAAGAGGATTGAATGGAGGTTGGGGAGAAGGGGCAATCAGGGGAGGGCAGTTATAATTTTATATATGTACATAAATTCTTATTTAGAATTGCAGATAATTATTTGGTTTTCTTTCCTTTTCCCACCAACTTAAATTAATGAAATCACAAAAAATTGCCCTTCAAATGTCTGAGGGAAAGAAATAAGGTATAAATGTATGCATTCAACATTTTATGACTTTTTTTTTTTTTTTGGTACTAGAGATTGAACCCAGGGGCACTCCACCACTGAGCCACATCCCAAGCCCTATTTTGTATTTTATTTAGAGACAGGGTCTCACTGAGTTGCTTAGGGCCTCGCTAAGTTGTGAGGCTGGCTTTGAACTCGTGATCCTCCTGCCTCAGCCTCCCAAGTGCTGGGATTACAGGCATGCGCTACCACACCCAGCTAACATTTTATGACTTTTAAAAGGTAAAATTATACACTATCTGTAGTCCTCCATTATCCTGCCAATTAACTGTCTTATTCTGATTATTAGTATGATACGTAAGAGTTTCAAAACACCTCATTACATAATATAAATGTGATTCTCTTGAAAATTATTCAGATGAGGAAGCTGAAGCATAGATAAGTGAACTTAGCACATTTAATTTGCTCAGGCTGGCTGCTTGCAGTTTCTCTAAACATGCAAATTGCTGACAAAATATTGTCACAGGATTTTAGAATTTGCCCTTTTCCCACTGAAGATAATGAAAAGAAACATCTTTATGATATTCTCTTTATTTTCTGACTCCCACCTCCATCTCCTCATTGGCCATTTAATTTCAAATTTCAGGTATCAAGTGTAGGATATTCTCTGGTAAAGATTTTTCCATGTTTATTTTAGGCAAAAGTCACAAATTCAAATTTCTTTTAGAGTGAACAATTAAAATAAATGTTAAGGGCTGGGGATATGGCTCAGTTGGTAGAGTGCTTGCCTCCCAAGCACAAGGCCCTGGGTTCAATCCCCAGCACCGTAAAAATAAAGGAAGGAAGGAAGGAAGGAAGGAAGGAAGGAAGGAAGGAAGGAAGGAAGGAAGGAAGAAAGAAAGAAAAATGTTGACACTCAAGTAGTTTGTATTACAGTAGCATTGTCAGGTCTTCTGGGGTGAACTTGAATAGATAAATCCTGTCAAAAGAAAAATAATCCTCTCTCCCTCTTTCTAAAATTGAAGATAAATATATTAGATATCTCTGGGCTAGATGTAGTCTGCAGACTTCTATTTAGTGACTTTTCGGTATTTTAATTCCCAGATCTAATAAGCTTATGTGCTTTACTCCCTATTTTCTAAGAACTGAAAGTTTTTACTTTGATCATTATTGATTTGGTTTCTTTCTTTAAGATTCAACTGTACTAATGGATGATGGCTGGGGAAAATTTCTGCCCCCTTCCAAATATTTTACTTTTGCAACTACTTTTATAATGCTATATTCAATTAGCAAACAGCAAGTTACTTATACATATCAAACACAGCAATGTGTGCAAGCATGCATGTGCATACACACACACACACACACACACACTATTGAACAGGAATATTAGAATAAGAGATGTTTATGCAAGTTCACTGATCTTTTGGGGTAAATTTGGTACTAAACCCAATGCTCATTTCATGTATCCATTTGGAGAAGGGAGAAGTAGTTTGCCCTTCCTTCCTTCCTCCTTTCCTTTCTCCCTCACTCCCTCTCTCCCTCCCTCCCTGCCCCTCCCTGCCTCTTTCCTTCCTTCCTTCGTTCTTCTTTTTCTCTTCTTATTCTATTTATTTCATGGACACAGCACTCATGGTGGTCATTTCAAGCTAAGTATCTACACAAGGAAGCCTTTTAATAATTTGAGAACATATTAGTAGATGGACTGATAAGATTTATTATTAAAGTAATGGGTAGCCTGTATTATTAAATCTTTCCTTAGAGTTTCTTGCTTTCATTTTCATAAAACTAAATGTAAGCTATTAGTTTTACAGAAAGCCTGAACTATTGCTTAGTAGAACAGGAAACTACCTTGTTTTACCCCTGTTCTGTTCTATGACCTTCCTACTGGCAATCACTTTTTAGTACCCATTGCTGGCATGAAAAGGATTTAAAAATAATTTATATTTTAGGCATTTTCCCAGAGTAAATGTATACAGAGTAATAATCTTGTTTAATCATTTGTGGTTCTGAATAACAGTAAGCTTTATGGTCTGAAAGCATTTGTAGACTCCTTTCAGCCCATTCAGAAATATTATGTGAAATTCATAAACTTTATATTTTCATTAAAAGTATTAGAAGAATTCTTACCACCGAGTTTTATTGACTTTCCTGTAACATCCTTTTTATAATATGTACTGAGTTTCTAGTCTATTAATATTTCTATTAATATCACTATACTGTTTTATATCCTTTCATTAATAATATTGTCATATATATATCAATTCCAGTGTTTTTATAATCTTTTCTCATTAAGGGATTCCCTAAGCTTCTTTTGTACATAAGTGATAGGTCAAGTTTGAAGATAATTCCAGTAATGTTATTACTAGTTATATGAATGCACTTGTAATAATTGTTCATAAATTCATGTAACTGGGGAAATCAGTGGTTTATAAAATGTGAACCTAAATTCACATATGGAAATTCATGGCAGAATATATGTTTTGTATATATTTTCCATTAATTGAATTGAATTTACATTAGAATATTAAAATTTAACATTAGAATGCTAAAATAATTATTTTAACTTTTGAAATATGTGAGAAAAAAATTATTTAAATTTTATACAGGTTAGCATAGATATGTATAGGATTGTTGATAAACTTTTTTTATAAATAAGAAAATATATTTTATTAACTTCAACAAAACAGCAATAAACCTATAGTACTAAACTGTACTATAACTGCTTTTGAAGAAAAGATGATAATGAAAATGGAAATATTTAAGTTTAGAAATGTGTGAAATCTCAAGTATGTGTGTGTGTATATATATATATAAATATATATATATATATGCACACATGATGCAAGCTTTTTAAAAGTTTAAATTTCCATAGGATATAGCAAGTGCACATACCACAGAGCTGAAAACCAAGTGAGACTAAAGCCATCATACTCAGAAGCATGATTGTGTTCAGATTAATGATTAACCAGCTTATAACCAGGGGTAATCATTAGTAATGTAATGAAAGGGTAAGAGAAAATTTGATTAGTCAGAGACAGGAAGGGAAAAAAAAACCAACTCAATATATGGAAAAATTTTCATTATTGAAACAATGCAAGAATTTACTCATGGACCTATAGGACAGGAAAAAAATGAACTCAGGCAATACTTGTTTACATTAATTGAATTTTAGCGTTTTGTTGTTATTAAGACATGCAACTAGAATAAAACTGGAACTTTCTTGTCCCTACATTAAGATTCAGTCCCAAATAATATTACATTCAAATGAAAGGAAAACCTGACTCAGAAGCCCTTCAAAATACTATGTCTTTAGTCAAGGCTTTTGAGAAGACAACAGGGGGAATGTACTATCTCAGAACACATGAGGACATCCTTATTCCTCTCTTTCCAAAGCCTTACACAATGACACTGTGCTGGCCCCATTCATGTCTCCTTCCAAACTCCAACCCCTCTAACTACCCCTCCTTCCATAGGGTCATAAGCCTACCATTCGTCTTAAGATTTTTCTCCTTTTTCTTTAAGTAGCTTCGGATGCACAAAAATCACTTTAGATACTCTAGGAATTGTCCAACCAACATTCTTCCATCATTCTTCCCTGCACATCAAAGATGTAATTCCTAATAGGTAATAACCAATAAGTTCTCCTTTGATGGCTGGAGTGAGGGGGAAAAGCTGTGAATATCCACACTTTTGTCCATATTTGAATATTACTGCGTGTAAAATTTGCTTATATTTTTTCAAGAAAAGGATCCATGAAATTTGCCATTGGGAAGAAAGAGTGTGCATGGGCAGGAAAGGAGGGACACTGAGAGGGAAACAGAAGAGAAGTCTACTGGAATAGTGGGAGTGAAAATCTGCCTCAGCCCAGCTGAGTGGATAACAACATCAGCAGCCTTTGGGTTGGGCTGCCAGCACAGGGGGGCCAGAGAAGTGAGAGATGGTGTGCACAGATCTTGACATCCTATTCTAATAACTGTAGCAAGTTTTACCTACTTCAGGCTGTCAGCCAAATAGCTTAACCAACATCAAGAATAACACATGTTCCAAATAGGATCTACAGGCAAAGCAGTATCTTCAAAAATGGAAAGAAAAAAGGATAGGCCAGAATACTTGGCAATTTTTCATTTGAAGTCAGCCTTAAACAAGAACGTAATCTATTTGAACTCTTAAGCTGTAGGCAAATTCATGAACTAAAATGAGAAAAGCCAGTACACTGGGCTCAATTGGAGAAATGTGGAAACTTTATTGGGGCCAATCAAGATTAAGAAGAATATCCATGACAATTTCGAAGCAACTTTTCTTTTTGAAAATGAGAACATCAGTCACATGCAGACTGTACTGATGCCTCCAGCAGATCTAAATAAATCAAAAGGATTCTTTACAACAATTAACATTGCCTAAAACCTGGCAAAACGATCTGATGAAATAAAATCAAGAGGACAGTATGATATGTCAAATTACATTGTACTATCAGATATAACTACAAAGAACAAATAAAAAATTTAAAAAGGCATGTACTGGAGACAAACAAAAAAGAGGACAGTTGCATTGATTAGCACATGAGAATCAACATACGTACCAGTCTTTTAGATATAGCAGCCTATCTGGGAATAGGGATGGGAATGCTTCTTTAGCTACCAACAAATATTTTGATTATTTTATTATCTTTCAGATATAGTTTTTTAAACCAGCAATTATTTTGGCTTTCATTTGGTTACCTGTATTCTGCCAAAACAAAACCAGACAAAACAAAACAAAACAAAAACCTGAATGAACAGGGATGCTTTGCACAGATATGATGCATGGTAAGACACTAACATAGTAGCCAGTACACAGCCATTTACATAAGATTTTCAAAAGTTGTCTACCAGAAGTATTATGAGAAAAACATCATAGTATAACACTAGAAACTTACAATATATAGATAGATAGATATAACTGGTGGTTATAACAACCACTGAGAAATACTACATATACAAATATTTGTCCAAGTACTATAATCCTGTGATGTTTTTGTGCTATTTTTATGTACCTCTTACTAATGAGAAAAGCAGAGCCCAGAAAGATTGAGTAACTTGCCCGGGATAACAATATTTAAGAACATCAAGGGAGTTTGGCTTTCAGGCTAATGTTCTCAATAATTGTATAAGCTTCCTCTTAAAATGAGGACCCTACAATAGCTCAAATAGCAAATAATGAGGGCAGATGAAAACAAAGAAAGACAATAATTGAAAGTAAAGTTTTAAAAGTGAAAAGAAGCCAGTCATGGTGTTACATCCCAGCTACTCAGGAGGCTAAAGCAAGAGGATCACAGGTGCAGGGTCAGTCTAGGCAAGTTGGCAAGACTCAATAACGATTTCTTTATTAATAAGAAGTGCTGGGGCATAGATAAATGGTAAAGTGCTTGCCTAGTTCAATCCCTAAAACCACAAAAAAAGAAAGAAAGAAACAGGAAAGAAAGAAAGAAGGAAGGAAGGAGACAATGTTGGCCAGACGGTCATATGCTTGCTTTCAAAACTTGACTCTGCCACTTACTAGATTTTGATTTCTGGTATCTACTAGCTATGCAACTTCATTAATCTCTCTTAGAATGCACACAGGTAAAATAGAGATAATATTTAAACAATAGGATTGCTATGAGGATTAAATGAAATAATTTATGTAAAGCATTTAGTCTTTAGCATAATTACTTCCAGAAATTTTTAGCAATTAATATTCAATTATAGTATATAATACCAAATAATATAGTATATGATCTTTTTAATTATTTGCAGATTGGTCATATTTAGATCAATGTGGGAAATCAGAGTAGAGATTTCTTCTCTGATTAGATTTTAGAACACAGTTTGAGTCTGGGTATATTGGTTAGCAAGCCAATAGCAGAGATAATAGCAGAGGCACTGAGTGTACATGACCCTGTTTAGACAATTGAGATAGAGGGAAGGGAAAAGGTCGGACACCAGGGAGCAGTTCCAGTGCAAGTGTCAGTCCACCTGTGTACAAGCAGTAAGGGAGTGTACTGTCTGTAGTGAATTTTAAAACAATAACAAAATGACTTAAAATCTGCATGCTAATTATCATCACCAATAGCAACAATCTAAAACTACAGTGAAGAAATGCCAGGGAGAATTCCTCTACTTATGATACCCCAACAGTTAATTAATACATCCCTAGGAGAGGTCTAAAACCAGAGCCTAAGAAAATACCCAGTTTTCTGAAGGAATTAGGTGGGAAGGAAATGGGCAAGAATTAGTAGAAAAATATATAGATATAAAGAATATGTTTGGATTTGCTTATTATAAGAAACAAAAATATTAGAAAGAGAGATACGCATTGACATTAAAATAAAAAACAAAAGAAGTAATCCAAAATTAATCTAGTTATCTAGGTAGGGGAGATGCTGAATTGCTAACTAGGAGGTAAGCCAGGGCTTTATAAGGACAGTTTCAGGTGGAGAAGTTAAGATTTCTGTGGGATGGAAACAGAAAAGTGATCACAGCCAGCATAAGGAGCTTTCAGGAAATATTTCTTTGACAACAGAAAGAGAATTCTGAAGAAATGGGGATGATTGGTTTGAGGAAGTGTTTCCTGTTTCAGATGGCTAGAGATTTAGGAATAAATGTTAAGCTAGAGGAATCCCAGAGGATTCAATAGAGGAATCCTGAGGAAGAGCCACAAAGAACAAAGAAGAAATATGTGCTATGGTCCAAAAGAACACATTGTAATTTTTACTTTCTATGTGCTAGCAATTATATAAAACAAGAGTGCTTACCCTGGTCAAAAATGCACAGGTTCAAGTAATTCAAGACCAATGAATTTTTTAAACTCCTTGAATAAATAAGTAAATAAATACATGAGTGTGTAGATATACCTATGTTGTGTGTGTATATATATATTTTTTTTTTCAGACTAACCCCAAAGCATGTGGAATCAAAAACAGAACAGTAAATTATGCTTACTTTAAAAATTCTTATATAAAACAATAAAAAAGATAGTGTTATTTTCATTAAAAATTACCTTGTGAATTTTGGGAAAAGTCTTTTTATTTCCAAAGATATATTCAAATGAAACTAAATATAAGGGCTAATTTAACAATTATATATATATATATATATATATACATATCATATAAAATTTTAAAAATATTATGGTGGTCTAACTTTTAATAAAATTTTTGACCTAAAACTTAGATTAGATCTTAATGGGAATTTTCTAGTAAAGAAAATATTTGTTCCTTAATTTTCTTTCTATAATGAAAGCATTAGAACTATATAATAAAACAAGAAAACATAATAATACTATTATAAAAGCATTTCAGTTTTTCAGGGAAATGACTTACAGTTTGTGTTTCTATTATAGATGAAAATATAATTGCAAAATAAGGATATACATAAAAGAACAGTAAACATACAAGTTAGTGGGAAATCTCAGATTCACAGTGATCATGTGCAAATCTGCCTGTATTATAGGCATGCAATTATCTTTAGAGATGTACAAAGCAAAAAAGGAAAATAAATTTTTGTAGCAAATTGCAATAGTTATCCTAAAAAAAGGTGAAAGAGACAGAAGAATTTTGAAGTTCATAAAAGAGCATACAAGGACAGAAATCTTGAGAGCAGTGCCAAATAATTTACAAACACCAGTAAGTCTTAAACAACTATCCATAAATTGTAGAACACAAATAAATCTCCTCTTGTTACTGAATGCAATGTGTTCTTGTCTGAGTGAGTGACAGCCTATGAGCATGACCAAAAGATAAAAGAAGGAAGAAAGAAATCTCCTTACTCAGAGAGAGGAAGGAGACCACTTGAGTTACCTGCAAAGCAATACTACCTTTGAGGAAGAAGCACAGAGATTTTATTTAGGGCATCAATACATATTCATACAGAAAGGCATTTTAGGGGTGAGTACATTCCTGAGCATGATCAGTTTAGGATGTACATTTCTCATCATACTTAGATTAGGGCCATAGTTCAAAAAAGAAAGATGGCAGAACTTTTCTGGGCATGCTCAGCTCAAGGTCATAGAACACAGGTAAAAAGATTAAAATGGAAGACAGAAGCACTCTCAGCAAACTCAATTCAATATTACAATGAGTCAAGTTTAATCTAGTAGCCTAAAACAAAAGAGTGATCCTGGTGATCCTGGTGATCTTAGTTGCTTCTTAGTAAGTTTCTCCAAAATTTTTTAGCTGAAACAAAAAAAAAGGACATTTGGCAGTTGCATTAATGTGGAGATAACCTCTAAATATGCCTTTCTCTCTTAGTGGCTAACACTCTTCAACCATGTTCTTCATGAACAAAGGGTATTAATGGTTTCATAATATTGCCATCTTTTATATTTCATTGCATTCGTAATGCCAGTATTTACATGTGACTTTTAAATTTTTGAGGTAATTTATAAAGTCACAAGTGATCTTATCAGAAAGTTTTAAAATTCTGAGCACTTTTGAAAACCATACACATATAGACACATATATAAATGCATGGGACTCATTAGAGCCAATTCATGTTTTATGTGAAACAAAGGATGAGTTGGGAGAAAAGCTTGATTTATCTGAGCCACATTTTTAAATATATGTGATTGGCATATGATTTTGAATTCACAATTTTGAATTCAATAAAAATCTTTAAAAAATGACCTTAATTGTGGTGATAAATTAAAAAAGCATTTTATCATTATGTTCTCATTCACTCGTTAGTGGTTTTTACAAATTAGCATGCATAAAATGATAAAGAAAGCTATATATATGCATATAGGTTATTAAATATAGGTATGCACACATGGTAATGTTTATTTTAATAGCCATTATTGCTGATTTAAAATGCCTGGGATATTCAGTGAGGATATGGATAAAAGAATAAGATCAACCAGACTTTCTGGTTGGAAATACATATAAAAATGGTCCATTCATTGTAGCTTCAGCCATCTTTTAAAAGCCTATCTTCAGTAAGTAAAATTAAATATCAACTATGGATAAAAGATTTAATGATTATTGTAAAAAGGCAATTCCTCAATGATCTGAGTCATTTAATATAAAACATACGGTGGCAGCCTTGAACATGGCCCCTGGGATCTGACAATAGGAGACTAATTGCCCCAGCTTAGGTTCTGAAATCCAGCATGTATTTAAGCTGAGGTAATACTCCCTACCCTGTACTCCCAACTAATTACTGAACTCAGCAGGAATACTAAGGCAAGCTATTTCCTGGGAAGTACAATACTGTTTTTGATGGTGACTATGATTTGAGGGCTTCCTATTGGCTTTATCATACCTTCTTAGAACTGTACTGCAGTTCAAGATCTTTCATCCAAATTTACATTCTTCCCTGTCTTCTTCACAAAGATCAGACACTTAGATAAGTCTGTCTGCTTCCTACTTACCTTTTTTTCATACTTATTTTCCATTTGCCTTCATAGGCATGTTCCCCAGTAAATCACTTGCACATCAAATTCTGTCTTGGCATTTGTTTCACTGAGTATTCTGAGAGAAACACAAACATTTTGGTATTTCATGGAAGGGAACTATTAGAAGTCTAGTTTCTATAGATTTTTAATCCAGCACTGAGAAGCTTCCTTCAGTATTTGAAATGCTTGGCATGCATTGTCAGAAAATGTGTCAGTATTATCATGGTGAACAGATTCTATTCAGCTCAAGGAAGCCCCGTATTTTTATTTTCCTTCATTTTAAAAAGCTATTGTTCTCCTAAAATAAATATTGGCAGTTCTGCCAGTGGAGACATGTGCAAGGGAAACAGACAATCAATGTTAACTAAACAAAAGCTGAAATCTTCTTTAGAAGTCTGAGAATAGAAAGATCAGCTTAAGTGTCATCTTTGTCATTGAATTACAAGAATATATACATGGTCTAAAGAGGCATGTAGGGAAGTGCCACATAAAGGAAGAAAGCACAGCATAGGGAGGAAGCATTTTAGCATATTCAGAGGAGGAAGATGACAAAAACAAATAATTCAGGAAAACTTCATTAGATCTCTTTTGGTAAACCATATTCATTTTAAGATTTCAATTTCAACCCCTGCAGAAGAAGCATATTTAGATAATTTATGATATCTTAATATGAATCTGACTCATTTTATTAATTCATTATTTGTACTTGCCTATTTTATGCCTATTTTCGGATAGACATTAAAGTACAAATCTTATACAGGAGGAAATAGATATAATTAACAATTATAATATATTATGATAAAATTCTGGAAATTTGGGCTTTGAATGAAGTGGGTTTTAGGATAGAAGTGTTTAATTCATTCATCTGAGAAGAGTAATGAAAGGAATTTCAGAAGGACAGTGGGTTTGGGTAGAGCTAAGAGTTCAGTTCCTAAGGAGTTGGGGGGATGCATCTAAGTCGCAGCTGGCTTCAGAGTATGACCACTTTAGGGGACACAGTCTAGTAGAGACATTGCAGAATAGTATGCCTTTCGCAAGGGTGGGTGAGGGAGCAGGGTGAAGGAAGCAGGAGAACTAGACAAGCCATTTCTCAAAGCCCTTAAAAAACAAGGATTTCATCATCATGAGAGCCAAAGAAAAATTTTACTAAAAAAAAGTTACACAGATACTATTTGTTTGCAGAAAGATCACTTCAAAATGTTGCAAATCAGAGATATGTGAAGACAATGCAGAGGAATCCATAGGAAGTCTATACAAAACAAAATGGCACATAATATATTGATTGGGTATATTTTGTTTGGAAAGATAAAAAAAAAAATAAGTGGAAAAAAAGGTCTGGGACCTTTACAGTTCCATTAGTTTGAGTGTAAATTTTTAAAAATCTGATCTCCCTAAGAACTTGGAACCTTTACTGAATAAAAGAAGTAATCTCCTTTGACTAATTTCTGGATTCTTCTTATCTGTTAGCCATTGTTCATTCCACTAAATATTTCCCCTCTTTAGCTGGCATCATTCATGATAATTGGCAATGATTCATTCTTACACTAATTTGAAAGCAGAAGTAGGAAGCTGTCACAGTTGAGGGTTACTACTGAACTTGGTTGAAAATCATGATTTGAGAGAAAACAGTATTTCAGATTTCATACTTCAGAAAATTAGGTGTTTTGCTTTTTCTTAAAAAAATGACTTGGATTAAAAATTCATTTCTCTTTTCATGTAATTCCTTGAAATATATCACTCTGAAAGTTACAGAGAAACTGTTTATCACTTGGAAATGAAAAAGATGTCTTTAAGTCACCAGGAAAATGCCAGTCATGTGAACCTTTAGTGGGAGTCTGGAAAAAAGGGTGGCTGAAGGATGATTGAAAAGAGAGTTTGTAAATCAAGGTCATATATACCATTTTTTACTCTTCTCAAAATTGCTAAGGGTGGCGAGTAGATTGCTGGAATCCTCAACATCATTTGTGTGCTGTATCTTAATTATTTTTGTTCTAGTAATTGCAGTGTACTATGATTATTAATTTATAAGTCTCTACCTTCCTTTGAGCCATAAGCTTCTAGAGGGCAGACACTCAAGTGTTTTTGTGGGTTCATTCCCATTTCCCATCAATACCTGGCATATATCAGGTACTCAGTAAATATTGGCTTTATAAGATACAACTTGATTGACTATTATTTGAAAATAATTCAGACCAATTGAAAATAGTCCTTTTCTTATACATACCAGTTTCATATTCTTTCCCTTTACTTGTCTTCCAGGAATTGCGCTGCTAAACATGTAAACCTCACCAACATCCTTGTTTTCAGCACATCCCTGCTCACACCATTTCTCTGCCACAACAGTGCAGTGGGATTAAGGAGGAACCCTCAGGCTTGCTTCCTTGCTTCAGCAGGGAAAGATTTAATTAGCCACTTAACTTCCTTAGGTGTAGGGACAGAGCTCCCTCTTCTGCTAATGAGGTCTGCCTTGCCAGACAGCCACACTGGGTTCTCTCTTCAGGCTGCCTCTCTCCAGCACAGCTGGGAAGCTGGCTTCCAGAGGACCACTTAGTCCCCACTGGCATGATAATGGCTCTGTCAAGAGCTGCCCTGGCTGTGCTCTGGGCAGTATCTTCCCTGTAATAACTTCAGACTGGTGCTAACTCCAGAATCTATCTCCTGTCACTGACTATTCTACTTTACTGAATGATGAATCTTCTCATCCTCCTTCTCTTTTTGCTGAGGTTTCTCCTTCCTTCCTTCAGAGAGCATTGCATGTAAGGGAGTTGTGGTTTAGTTTATCAGCTTCTTTGTTAAAATATCTTTTTAAACTGGTTCAGAAATGTTTTCTTAAAAATAATCTTAAGTGGTTAATTTTCATTATTAAAACTGCAAGCGATACAGAAAAATATGGAGAATAGATAGAAGAAAAACAGCCCAATTTCTACCTCCAGATAAAATTCTCTTCCAGCATTCAGCAAGCTACTTCCAGAAATTCCCATATTTGTATAGATAAAATGAAACCAAACAAACAAACAAACAAAAAAACTAATAGAAAGATGAACCATGGGATAGGCAAATACACTTTTTCAATAAGTGAGATCTTTATATGTATGCGTCTAATTAAATAAAAGAAAATATCATATTTTTGTTCTCACCATTACAGGGCATCCCTTCTTAAAGCCTAAGTACAATTTAGATATGTTGATCTATGTACAGCAGTGTTTTAAAAATAATAATAATTTTGTCAGGACCACTTTAGTGGACTCTGCTGATATATTATGCGCATTTCTCTGTCAAATATTCTTATTAGTCTGCTTTAAGAGTGTCAAAAAGGAGTTGCTCAGGTGGCCAGAGCAAATAAGTAAAAAATAAGGAAGTACTAATATTACTGCTAATAATAAATAAGAAATTGATTCTAAAACTGGAAGGATCATACAAGTTTTCTAGAAATCTTTTTAAAATGCCAATCCTGACTTAGTAAGTCTGGATAGGTCATGACATTTTGCAGGATCACAGATATTGATTGTTGCTTAGATCACCCTTATAAAAGCTAGGCTACAGTACACAATGTACCATGCACGGTGTTAGGCTAATCTCTCAGGACCCTATCCATGCATCCTTAAAACTATAATTTCTGCATTTGCAAATATGAAAACTGAGGCTTAAAGGTATATGATGCACATTGAAGATCACTTTACTAGTTGACTGCAAATAGATGTTTGAATCTAAACTTGTCTCCAAACAGACATGATTTTTCCACCTAGAAGATGAATTGTCCTAATGTTTCATTCAGGAAAGCCAAACACTGAATATGATCAGGATTAAAATCTATAAAATTGCTAAATTATGCATGAACTGAAAATGTCACAAGAAAACATAAAACTAAGACAAAGGTTTAAATAAAAGAAAAAAATAACAAAAGATAAATAGAAAAAGAAATCAATGGGATTTTGCATTGTACATCAAGGAAGATTTCAAAGGAGGTTTTTTTGATTTATGAATATTTCAGTAAAAAACAAAATTAGTTAAGAATATACTTAACCTTAAGTTTATCATCAGAGAATATACTTAACCTTAAGTAGGCAATGTAAGCCACAGATTTCATATATTTGCCTTACAAGTGATTATTGAGTCTTTGTACATTAAAATTTGATGTCACTATGATTAAATCTCTATAGTTTTTACATATGATCCTGTGCAAACTTCAGAGGTTAGTTTATTTTTATAGGAATTTTTAAAGTGTGGTTGCTATTGCAATTCACTCCAATATTGCTTTAGTTTTTACTCTGTGCCAAGAAAGGCTCCATGGATTCAATGGTGAAGAACAAGGTACCTGAGGACTAGAGGTCCTCAACAAAATACCAACTTTTACTTCTAATGTATAATATTATTATATATATGTAACATCATTTCATGAAATGTTACTATGATACACTTGATGCCACATTTATGATTTTGATCAACTTATTCATTCTCAGCTCATTGGTAGTGTGCTCACCCAAGTGTGCATGACCCTGAGATGGATCCTCAGGCACATGCCTCAAAGCACAATGTTCTTATATTAGAATGTGAACCAGAAATCAGGTTGCTTCTGTCGACTTAAACAAGGAGCCAATGTAAAGCTTAACTCACATTGAAAGCACAGCAAAGAAATTATAATTAGTTTTGCTATGTATACATTAAAAACACAAAGAATAAGACCTTCTCTACATATGTTCATGAAAGATAACCTATGTGTAGAACTGAAAGACATTTAGAATCTGTTATGGATTCTGAACTTTCATGAAATATTCATTGTTTTTAACAACATCCCTAACAACACATCAATGAACTGCAAAGATTTGTTTTTAATTTTTCTAATAATATTATTGAAAATAACATTCATTCCTATCAAAATAATGACAAATCATTTTAAATTACCTTATGAAATATTCATATGTAAATGTAGTTTGTATACTTCTCTAACCAATAGGCCTATAAACCACTATTTTTAATATCAATAAGTAGAGAATTTAAAAAGTATATGTACAAATAGTATGAAGAGAAATTGTCTCAAAATAAGTATTGAACAACTGATTAAAATACAATTTTGCAAATGTTACTTCTTTTATTTTCTCTCTGTTTTAAGTATAAATAGATTTATATTTGGTTGGTCATAATCTGAGCTTGGAAATAAATATTGAAAAAACACATCTAAAGAAGTAGAAGATTGGAAACAACATTTCAATCTGAGGCTAGCTCTAAGCTCTAAAATATAAAATATAAAAGAAAAATTGCAATAATATCCCTTCTTCCATTACCAAAGGAATCTTTCTTGTTTTATATTTACTGTAAATATTAGTTATTTAACAGCTTTATTACCTTCTGTCCATTTAATGTATGCTGACAACTATTAAGGGAATTGTCATAAAATACCACATGACTAGAAAGTAAAACTCTGGTTTAGGAATAAAAATGCATTACAGTAGTATTGTTGTGTTATTATTTTCTCACCAAATTAAGAGTGATGCTGCATGCATGAAGTATTTGCTCTTAAGAGGCTCCTATATCTTCCTGAAAAAAGGTGAAATAGATACAATCATTAAGAAGAACTTAGTTACAACAAAACACTGACTATTGCTTCTGACGTGTAACAGTATTAAAGTTAGGTAACATGTCATTTCATGAAATGTTACTATAATACCCTTGATGCCACATTTATGATTTTGATTAGCTCATTTATTCCAAATAACAATTACTTTACTTTGCGGACAGGTTTCCTGTTGGTAGAAAAAGTATTTACTAAACATGCCTGAATGTATAGATACAAACTAAAAATTCTCTCTCTCTCTCTCTCTCTCTCTCTCTCTCTCTCTCTCTCTCGGAGCATACTAAATGTGATAATCGCAATACAAAAATTTCAAATAATGATTTCACTTATACAAAGTTCCAGAAATTTAACATCACAGATAAAAATATTGATGTTTTAAAAAATAGATAAACTCTGTCCCAATCATTGATTCCTGCTTTTATTTCTTGTGCTTTGGGAGTCATGTTAAGGAAATCTGGTCCTGGGGAAGGTAAGAATAATAACAGAATGAGACAGATGTCATTGCCCTGTGTTCATGTATGAATGCACAAATGCTGTGACTCTACTTTGTGTACAACCAGAGAAGCAATAGTGTTCAATGAATCAAAATTAAATAATTTTTTAAAAAATAGATAAATGTTACCCTAATAATTTTCACCATGTCAATATGTTCATAAATATGAAAAAATGGAATTTTATGTCTACTGTAGCATGATATATGATTTTTAAAAGGATGTTCTGATATTTTCATGAAAAATGTATCATCGTAATTTTCTCTGGCACTTCTAGTTTTCTTTGCCTGAGCTTCCTTGTATGAAGTTTTCCAGAGGGTAGTGGCTAAAGGAGGGAGGAGTTTGATGAAAAGACTTCTGGGAAAATAGTACTATATTTTCTGATGAATGAAAGTTGTAGTCCATCATATGCCTTTTCTTCTTTAAATTGTCTGTAATCTTCCCTTATTCTCAAATGACTGTTTTTTTTTTTAAATTTTCCTGCTTCCTACTGAACCAGTCATATATTTTTTACACATTACCAATTAAAAGTGAGTAGCACTACAGTTCTTTTAGCCCCTTGTGTAATTTGGTACTCAGAAGACAGGATAAGCTGGCTAGCTTATTGCATTTCATGAAACTAAGTGGTGGTATTGAGTTTGTGTGGTCTTCTGTGGCATACCTAAGCCTGAAATTCAGCTATTTGTAGAAAGCATTTGGGATATGTTACTACTTTAACACTGTTATAGAATAGAAGGTTTAACAAATGATCAAAATTTAAAAGAAAAGTTATGTGACATGTTTTTCCAGGGACAAAAAATATATATTGCAATATTACTTGCATTTATACAATAGTAAAGATAATCAAGAATTTTTTAGTGTGTGTGTGTGCTTTCTTTTTGCTAAAGCCCCAAGTTGAGTACATTTTATAGCACTATTGAAGACAAATGATTACATATAGTGATAGTGTCCACATATTCAATACAATTTCATGGTTTCTAGATGCAATTTGTATATCATTTGTTTCACTGGTTCTTAAAAATACACATTTAAAATGTTTCTGAGATTTCTTTTAGAGGTGGAATTTTGGAAGAGTAAATTCTTATCGATATTTTGATGGTACATAATCATGGTAGAACTGTGGAACTAAAGATTACGAGGATTATCCACAAGCTTTCTCTTCCTCTGATAATATCACTGTGAAATTATAATTCAATTATAAATTTACAGGGATTTAAAAATATTTATTACTTCCAAAAGTGATTACCTACACATTAAAATAGGCATTAACATTGTTTTCATTTCCTTTGTCCTTCCTATTTCACACAGCATACTTAATGACTACTTCTACCCACATATACTTTTGACTCTTGAGTGGGAAAGGAAATTATGTAAAAGTAACTGAACTTGAGAATTTAAATTCAATTTGCTATTGAGTGTTCTATGTCAAGAAATGTTGAAGAGGTTTTTATTGTTGATTTACAATAATCTGTGTATCTATAAATTTATACATAGAGACTCCATTCTTCCATTTTTTTTAAAAAGTTTTGTTTGGGGAATCCATTTGATATGTATTCAGATAGAGGAAAATAGGATGTTAAGGAGGCAGATTTGAAAGATACATTCCTAAATTCATTCTGATAACACAACTTAATAAGAAAGAGGAAATACTGCAGTAAGATACAAACTTGCATTTCCAGGTCTACATAGATAAACAATACCTAAAATCCATAAATATATGGAGTGTCCACAATATAAACTGCAGTTTTTGCTTGTATAGTTGTGTGAAAAGTAAAGCACTATGGAATAATCATATGGACATCCCAAGAATTTATATGCACTTTCAGAAAAGTTCAAGTGAATCTATGGGAACAGAAGTGCAGAACACTTGAAATCAGTATGACCTTGCAAATTCTAGACTATGTGCACTGAACTGCTAAGTGACTTCACAATTTAATTAAAAAATAAACACAAAATGCAAAGATTTTATGGAGTACTCACTGCCTACCTTTCCAGCTTAATTTATGAGCTCTTTCCTCCTTGCAGCCTTTCCTTGAGCCGTCACATATTAACTTTATGTCCTTTGAGGTGTTATACTGTTGCACACTTCTTTGCCTTTGAACATCCTATCCTTTCCGACTGCAAAGCCCTTAATCATCCTTGTCAGCCTGGTGAACTCCAACTCATCCTTTAAGACATGGCTCAGATTCTGACTATAGATAGATCAGATTGTAGTTTGTTTTCTCTCATCACTGCCTCTCATACACACTTTCATTCCAGCCTTTGCAGAAATCAAGAGATTACCTTTATTTATATTTGTTTTTTCTTCTAGCCTTGAACTATTTGTTGACAGGAACAGAGTACTATTATGCCACATGTGTAGTCCTAGATCTGAGACATCACTGATGCTCAGCAAATGAAAGAGAATAATGTAATACATTTTTAAAAAATAGACAATAAACTAGGCACAGTGGTACATGCCTATAAATTCCAGCTACTTGGAATGCAAGTATTTCGCCAGACTGGGCAACTAGTGATACCCCATCTCAAAATAAAGAATAAAAGTTTTCCAATCTAATTCCTAGAGCAATGGGAGGTTTTTCCATCATCTGAGGACTTCATCAATTCTTTTTTCAGTATTCTATAATTTTCATTGCAGAGGTCTTTCACCTCCTCAGTTACATTTATTTTATTTTTAGGCTATGTAGAATGAAATTGTTTTTCTGATTTCATTCTCATCAGATTCATTATTGAGGTATACAAAAGCTTTTTATGTTGATCTTTTATCCTGCTTCAATTTTTTTTATCAGTTCTACAAGTCTAGTGGAGATTTTTGGAGCTTATACCTATATAATCATGTCATTAGCAGAGATAAATTGACTTTGTTTTTTCTTATTTGTATACTTTTAATTTCCTTCTCTTGCCTAATAGATCTACGTAGAGTTTTATGAACCATATTGAAGAGAATTGGTGAGAGAGGGCTTCCTTGTCTTGTTCCTTATTTATTTATTTATTTATTTACTTATTTTAGAACCAGGGATTGAACTCAGGGACACTCGGCCACTAAGTCACATCCCCAGCCCTATTTTGTATTTTATTTAGAGACAGGGTCTCACTGAGTTGCTTAGGGTCTTGCTAAGTTGCTGAAGCTGGCTTTGAACTCGCAATCCTCCTGCCTCAGCCTCCCAAGTTGCTTGGATTACAGGCCTGCCCCACCACGCCTGGCTGTTCCTTATTTTGGAGGAAATGTTTTCAGTTTTTCTCCATTCAGTATGATTTTGACTTTGGGTCTATCATATATAGGACATTATAATATTGAGGCAAGTTCTTTTTATCCATGATTTCTTCAAAGTTTTTAACATGAATGAGTGCTGGAATTTTCAAAGGCTTTTTCTGTATCCATTGAGATTATTACATGATTTTTGCGCATGATTCTATCTATGTGGTGTAGTACATGGATTGATTTGCATATGTTGAACTGACCTTGAATTCCTGGTATGAAACCAACTTGACTACAGTGTACAAACTTCTTAATGTGTTTTTGAATGCAAATTACTAAAACACTGTAACTGGTGGAAGAAAACATAGAATCAGGACTCCAACATATCAGCATGGGCACGAACTTCATTATTAAGGCTTCTAAAGTTCAAGAAATATAATCAAGAATTAATAAATAGAATAGGTTCAAATTCTAAAAAATTCTGCACAGCAAAGTAAACTATTAACATGAAGAGAAAGCCTACAGAAGGGAGGGAATCTTGT
>JAJEJO010000641.1:419695-479305 GCA_020662805.1 Glaucomys volans
CCCCCCCCGCATTATGGGTTAGGGTTAGGGTTAGGTTCAAATTTTAAAAAATTCTGCACAGCAAAGTAAACTATTAACATGAAGAGAAAGCCTACAGAAGGGAGGGAATCTTGTCCAGCTACTCTTGAGACATGGATTAATAGCCAGAATACATGAAAAACTCAGAAAACTGAACACCAAAAACAAAACAACAAAAAATAACCCACTTGATAAATGAAAAATGAACTAAAGAGAGATTTTTCAGAAGAAATACAAAATAGTGAACTAATATATAAAAAAAATTCCAATTGGAGGTTACCATGCTAGGTGAAATAAGCCAAACCCAAAAAAACAAAGGTCAAATATTTTCCCTGATAAGCGGATGATGATATAGAATCTTGTTGGAGGGAGGTGAGAGAGAAATGGAGGATCTTTAGATTATATAGAGGGAAATGAAAGGGGGAGGGAGTGGGGGTGTGAAAAATGGTAGAATGAGACAGACATCATTACCCTATGTACATGTGTGATTAACAAGAATGATATGAATGTACACCATTCACAACCACAGAAATGAAAATTTGTACCCCATATGTGTACAGTGAATCAAAATGACCTCTGTAAAAATAATAATAAAAAAAATTCCACATCCTTACCAATCAGGAAAATGCAAATAAAAACCAAACTGAGATTTCATCCTATTCAAGGTAGAATGGCAATGACAAGGAATACAAATAATAATAAATGCTGGCAAGGATTTAGGGGAAAAGGTTCAGTCATACATTGTTTATAGGATTTCAAATTAGTATAACCACAGTATGGATAAAGTAGTATGGAGAATTCCTTAGAAAAACAAAAACTAGGAATGGGATTACCATATAACCTAGATCTCCCTCTCCTTGGTATTTATCTAAAAGAACTAAAATCAGTATAAGGTAGTGATACATGCATACTGATACATATAGCAGCACATTTCGCAACAGCCAAGTTATTCAACTAGTCCAAGTGCTCATCAACAGATAAATGGATAAAGAAAATTTGGAATATATATACAATGGAGTTTTACTCAGCCATAAAGAAGAATAAATTACATCATTTGCTGATAAATGGAGAACATTGTGCTAATTGAAATAAGAGACAAAGTCCAATGTCAAGTATTTTCTCTGAATTGAGGAATAAAGATAGAAATAAGGAATTTTTAAAGAAGGAAATTGAAAAAATGGAACAGGGAAGAGTAGAAGAGAGGAAGGCCATTGTGGGGAGAGGGAGAAGGACTGGGAAAGGAAATGAGCTACACAATGAAGTGGACCAAAGTATGCCATGTGCATGGATGAATATATCACAATGCGTTTCACTTTAATGTTTATTTATGATGCATCAATGTAAAAGCAATAAATAAATAAAAGAAAGACTAAGAGAGTAAATGAGGGAGATCAGGGCATAGGAAGATGGGAAGGAAAAGGAAAGTCCTAAGCATTGAAATAGAGGAAATGATATGCATATACGAATATGTCAAAATGAACTCCACTAATCTATAATTATAATATAAAACCATTATGATAAATGATGATAGGTAGGTAGGTAGATAGATAGATAGATATATAGATAGACAGACAGACAGAAAGACTAAAGATGTAACTCAGTAGTGGAGTACCCCAATCATCAGTAATGCACAGAAAAAAACAGGACAATAAAATATTATTTTAATTTATATTAAATTATGTATTAGTGACCACAAGTGCTCTGAAAATTCATATAAAAAAGAGGAAATTGAAAGTAATTGCATTCATTAAAGTTGTTGAGAAGGCAGTGTTCCAGTTATTTCTTTTAAGTAGGTTAAAAGAAAATGTAGCATATTCAAAGTAAAAGAGCAAAGTGATTGATAATGGCAAGAATGTGAATATGCTATTACATATTTTATCTGTTATGTTGTTCCTGGCAGCAAATAATCACAATGTGTCATTGAGAGAGGGTTTGAAAGTAGTAGTTTGGCTATAGCATGGAGTTCTGAGGCTTTTTATATCTTCTACACTTATTCATATTAACTCTTCAAGGTGGCAAGACTTCATGGTTCAGTGCATCAGATCCTATCAGCAGAAGTGAAAGGGAAGTTTCCCTCATTGCCTTTTTTTTTTCCAGTGTAAGGAATATTTTGCAGATTTACCTAAAGAGAATCCTCTTAATTAGCCAGAGCTAAGTCACAACTCTCATAGGAATATGATAAGCACAACTGACTAATGTTCATTATTTTTCCTTAGGTCACACTGAAAGGCAGTCGTCAATCACTCTATTCCCTTTATCTTGAATACTGTATGATTTTATTTTAACCTGTCAAAAAACTGTTAGGGAAAAAAAAACAAGAAAGAAGAGAGTGGCTATTGAATAGGTAATTTCTGATGCATGCTTGTAAAATAGAAGATGTCTTTCTGTAAATGTGGTGAAAATAATTTAGGGAAGAATATAGACATGATGCAATAGGAAATAAGAAAGCATTGAACATCTAGATAAGGTGCATAATTTTAACAAGGAGATTTTCCTTAGAGACACCTCTTAGGGATTTGCTATAAAACTTTCTCACCTATTAGAAAATCAGTTTCCTTTTTCAGAGGAGCACATGTATTTTTGTCATAAAGATATAGAGTATAAGGTGAAATGAAAATTTTTATTTTCCAAACACATATGCAATCTCCTGAAATGTGAATATAAATTCATGTAATAGTTTTTAAATATTTGCAAACAAAACATTCCATAGCACTTTGCTTTTTCAATTACTCTAACTTGTTCTTCTTCATTTCTCAATAAAATTGAAAGGCTAATTTTTTAAGGCAATAAATCCCCTTCTTGCAGTGTCTTCAATATGTTTAGCTTTTCATTGAGTGGAACTCTTTAGAATTAACTGTGAAGCTGCAACCTCGTTAATTTAACAAAGAAATATCCTTACTTCAATAAACATAAACCTCCAGCAGATGAGTAGAGAATATTTCCCCATTTCCTTCACCCAATCCCACAAGCTTTAATGATGCTTTCTATATTTTCCCAGGAAACTTAGTCTACTCTGTTTACTTTGTTTCAATTGATCTGTAAGTAAGGAGTGTTTTCTGTGTAATCTCTGCAATCACTGATGCATTTCTGAGAAGTTTCAATCATCATATCTTAATGATGATCTAAGGATGATGACATCATATCTTCTTATTGATCCTTTTAATGTTAACAAATTGAAATAAACCACTATAGGCACTGCACTGATGCATAGTATGTTGCAACTATTATCACATTTTAATAATTCAGTTTTTCTTAAACATTTTAATTACTTTTGCCTGAAGAACAAAGACAATTAACAGAATTTCTTTTTTCTTTTTTTTTTTAACACTGGTAAAGTAAACCCAGGGCCTTGCTTATGCTAGGAGCATGCTTTAAAACTGAGCTGATTCCCCAGCCCACAAAACTGTTCAAATGTATAGGACTTAATGTGGAAATTAGCACACTGAGGCTTTCACTGGCAATTGTTAAGGTGAATGAAGTTTTTTAACTTAACAGCTTGAAGTGAATAGTTGTCACCCATCACAGTCAAAGTTCTCTTTTATAACCAACATTTGTAGTGATTATTTTCTTACACTAAAATGAAAGTCACACATAGTATAATCTATTTACCCACTCAGTTTAAAAATAACAATATAATGAACTAAATGTAACATAAAGAGAAATAAATTTAGTGCAATTCTAAATATTTGTTTTTTAAGCTTTTTTAAAATTTTGAATCATTGTACACAAATGGAGTACAACTATTGTTTTTCTGGTTGAACACGAAATAGAATTATACAATTTGTGTATTCATACATATACATAGGGTAATGATGTTTGTCTCATTCTATTATTTTTCCTTCCCCACCTTCTCCCCACCCCTCATTTTCCTCTCGACAATCCATCCTTCCTCCATTCTTCCCTTACCTCCCCCGACCCCTATTATGTGTCATCAACCACTTATCAGAGAAATCATTCAGCCTTTGGTTTGTTGGGATTGGTTTATTTCTCTTAACATGATATTCTCCAACTCCATCCATTTACCTGCAGATACCATAATTTATTCTTCTTTATGGCTGAGTAATATTCCATTTGTATATATACCACAGTTTCTTTATCCATTCATCCTTTGAAGGGCATCTAGATTGGTTCCATAATCTAGCTATAGTGAATTGGGCTGCTAGAACCATTGATGTGGCTACATCACTGTAGTATGCTGATTTTAAGTCCTTTGGGTATGAGCCAAGGAGCGGGATAGCTGGGTCAAATGGTGGTTCAATTCTGAGTTTTCTAAGGAATCTCCATACTGCTTTTCAGAGTGGCTACACCAATTTGCAACCCAATAGCATCGTATAAGTGTACCTTTTTCCCCACATCCTCGATAGTGCCTATTGTTGCTTATATTCTTAATAATAGACATTCTAATTGAGGTGAGATTATACCTTAGGATAGTTTTGATTTGCATTTCTCTTTGTACTAGAGATGTTGAACATTTTTTCATATATCTGTTGATTGCTTGTAGATCATCTTCTCTAAAGTGTCTGCTCATTTCCTTAGTCCATTAATTGATTGGGTTATTTGTATTCTTGGGGTAAAGTCTTTTGAGTTCTTTGTATATTCTGGAGATTAGTGCTCTGACCTGTGTGTGGCAACGATTTTCTCCCACTCTGTAGGCTTTCTCCTCACATTTCTGATTGTTTCCTTTGCTGAGTAAAAGCTTTTTAGTTTGAATGTATCCCAATTATTGATTCCTGCTTTTATTTCTTGTGCTTTGGGAGTCATGTTAAGGAAGTCTGGTCCTAAGCCGATATGATGAAGATTTGGAACGACTTTTTCTTCTGTTAGGTGCAGAGTCTCTGGTCTAATTCCTAGGTCCTTGATCCATTTTGAGCTGAGTTTTGTGCAGGGTGAGAGATAGGGGTTTAGTTTCAATTTGCTACATATGGATTTCCAGTTTTCCCACCACCATTTGTTGAAGAGTCTTTCTCCATTGAATGATTTTGGCTCCTTTGTCAAGTATGAGATAACTGTATTTATATGGGTTTTTCTCTCTATCCTCTACTCTCTATTATTGGTCTACCTGCCCATTTTGGTGCCAGTACCTTGTGGTTTTTGTTACTATTACTTTGTAGTATAGTTGAAGGTATGGTATTGTGATACCACCTACTTTGCTCTTCTTGCGAAGGATTGCTTTAGCTCTTCTGGGTCTCTTATTCCTCCAAATGAATTTCATGATTGCTTGTTCTATTTCTATGAGGTCCATCATTGGGATTTTCATTGGAATTGCATTGAATTTGTATAGTGTTTTTGTTAGTATGTCCATTTTGACAATATTAATTCTGCCTATCCAAGAACATGAGAGATCTTTCCATCTTCTAAGGTTTCCTTTAATTTCTTTCTTTAGTGTTCTGTAGTTCTCATTGTAGAGGCCTTTCACCTCTTTCGTTAAATTGACTCCCAGGTGTTTTATTTATTTATTTATTTTGAGACTATTGTGCGTGGGGTAGTTTTCCTAATTTCTCTTTCAGAGGATTCATCACTTATGAATGAGAATGCATTAGATTTATGAGTTTTGATTTTATATCCTGCTACATTACTGAATTCATTTATGAGTTCTAGAAGTTTTCTGGTGGAATTTTTGGGCTCCTCTCATTATAAAATCATATCTACAAATAGAGATAGTTGAAGTTCTTCTTTTCCTATTTGTATCCCTTTTATTTCTTTAGTCTGTCTAGTTGCTCTGACTAGAATTTCAAGGATGATGTTGAATAGAAGTGCTGAAAGAGGGCATCCCTGCCTTGTTCCAGTTTTTAGAGGGAATGCTTTCAGTTTTTCTCTATTTAGAATGATGTTGGCTGTGGGCTTAACATAAATAACAATGTTGAGGTATGTTCCTACTATCCCTATTTTTCCTACTGTTTTGAGCATGAGGGGGTGCTGTATTTTATCAAATGTTTTTCCTGCATCTTTTGAAATAATCATGTGGTTTTTAACTTTAAGCCTGTTGATGTGGTGAATTACATTTATAGGTTTCAGGATGTTGAACTAACCTTGCATCCCTGGGATGAAACCCACTTGATCTTGGTGCACTATCTTTTCAATATGTTTTTGAATGCAATTTACTTAAATTTCATTAAGCATTTTAGCTTAATGTTCTTAGGGATATTGGTCTGAAATTTTCTTTCCTTGATGTATCTTTGTCTGATTTTGGTATCAGGGTGATATTAGCTTCATAGAATGAGTTTGGAAGCATTCCCTCCTCTTCTATTTCATGGGGAGTACTTTGAGGAGTATTGGAATGAGTTCTTCTTTGAAGGTCTTATAGAACTCAGCTGAGAATTCTTCTGGCCCTGGACTTTTCTTGGTAGGTAGGCTCTTGATGACTTCTTCTAATTAATTACTTGAAATTGGTCTATTTAATTTGTTCATGTCCTCCAGATTCAGTTTGGGTGGATCATATGTCTCTAGAAACCTGTTGATGTCTTTGAGATTTTCTATTTTGTTGGATTATAGATTTTCAAAAGAGTTTATAATTATTTTTTGTATTTCAACAGTGTCCATCGTGATAATTCCTTTTTCATCTCAAATTTTAGTAATTTGATTTTTTTTTCTTTTTCTCTTTGTTAGTATGGCTAAGGGTTTATCAATTTCATTTATTTTTTCAAAGAACCAACTTTTTGTTTTGTCAATTTTTTGAGTAGCTTCTTTTGTTTCTGTTTCATTGATTTCAGCCCTGATTTTAATTATTTCCTGTCTTCTATTACTGTTGGTGTTAATCTGTTCTTTTTCGAGGGCTTTGAGCTGTAATGTGAGGTAATTTATTTGTTGACTTTTCATTCTTTTGTTGAATGTGCTCCATGGAATGAATTTTCCCCTTAGTACTGCTTTCAGAGCATCCCAGAGATTTTGATATGTTGTATTGTTGTTCTTGTTTATGTCTATGCATTTTTTTATTCCCCCCTGCCATGTCTTCTGTTATCCATGCATCATTCAAGAGTGTATTATCTAATCTCAGGTGTTGGAGTAGTTTCTATTTTTTATTTTATTATTGATTTCTAATTTCATTCCATTATGATCTGATAGAATGCAAGGTAGTACCTCTATTTTTTTCTGTGTATGCTAAGAGTAGCTTTGTGGCATAACATATGGTCTATTTTAGAGAAGGATTCATGTGCTGCTGAGAAGAAAGTGCATTCACTCGTTGATGGACAGAATATTCTATATATGTCTGTTAAGTCTAAATTATTGATTGTGTTATTGAGATCTTTGGTTTCTTTGTTCAATTTTTGTTTGGAAGATCTGTCCAACGGTGAGAGAGGTGTATTAAAGTCACCTAATATTATTGTGTTTTGATCTATTGGGTTCCGGGAATTGAGAAGGATTTGTTGAACATACATGGATGCGCTATTGTTTTGGGCATACATATTTATGATTATATGTTGTGCTGATTTATGCTTCCTTTAAGCAGTATGAAATGACCTTCTTTATCCCTTCTGACTAACTTTGGCTTGAAGTCTCCTTTATCTGAAATTAGAATGGAAACCCCTGCTTTTTTACTGAGTCTGTGGGCATGGTATGTTTTTTTTCCATCCTTTCACCTTTACTCTATGAATGTCCTTTTCTATAAAATGAGTATCTTGAAGGCAGCATATTGTTGCGTCTTTCTTTTTAATCCAATCTGCCAGTCTGTGTCTTTTGATTGATGAGTTTAGGCCATTAACATTCAGGGTTATTATTGACATATGATTTGTATTCCTTGTCATTTTGGCTTATTTTTGGCTTTTAACTTGACTTGATTTCTCCTTTAATTAGCTATTCCTTTAGGGTAATTCCTCCCTTTGCTGACTTACATTGTTGTTTTTCATTTCTTCCTCTTGGAATATTTTTTTGAGAATGTTCTGTAGTGCAGCCTTTCTATCTGTGAATTCTTTTAGTTTTTGTGTATCATGGAATTATTTTATTTCATCATCAAATCTGAATTCAGGTAAGTCTTGCTGCATATAAGAGTTTTGGTTGGCATCCATTTTCTTTCAGAACTTGAAATATGTTGTTCCAGGCCCTTCTTTCTTTTAGGGTCTAGGCTGAGAAATCTCCTGATATCTGTGTTGGTTTTCCCCTCTGTGTAATTTGATGCTTTTCTCTTGCAGCCTTTAAAATTCTATCTTTATTTTTTTTATTATTTTTTTTTTTATCTTTGGACTGCTTTTATTTTTTTTATTTTTTTATTTACTTATTGATTCATTGAACACAAATGGAGTACAGCTATTGTTTCTCTGGTTGTACACAAAGTAGAGTCACACCATCTGTGCATTCATACATGTACACAGGGCAATGGTATCTGTCACACACTCTGTTATTATTTTTACCCCCCCCGACCCCATCCCTCCCTTCCCTCTATGCTATCTATCCTTCCTCCATTCTTGCCACCCTTCCCCCCCACATTATGCATCATCATTCCTTTATCAGAGAGACCATTCGGCCTTTGGATTTTTGGGATTGGCTGATCTCACTTAGCATAACAGTTTCCAACATCATCCATTTACCTACAAATGCCATAATTTTATTCTTCTTTATCGCTGAGTAATATTCCTTTGTGTATATATACCACAGTTTCTTTATCCATTCATCTTCTGAAGGGCATCTAGGTTGATTCCATAATCTAGCTATTGTGAATTGAGCAGCTGTGAACATTGATGTGGCTGCATCACTGTAGTAATCTGATTTTAAGTCCTTTGGGTATAGGCCAAGGAGTGGGATAGAAGGGTCAAATGGTGGATCCATTTCAAGTTTTCTAAGAAATCTCCACACTACTTTCCAGAGTGGCTGCACCAACTTGCACTCCCACCAGCAATGTATGAGTGTACCCATATCTCTCACCCTGTACAAATCTCAACTCAAAGTGGATCAAGGACCTAGGAATTAGAACAGAGACCCTGCACCTAATAGAAGAGAAAATAGGTCCAAATCTTCATCATGTTGGCCTAGGACCAGATTTCCTTAACATGACTCCCAAAGCGCAAGAAATAAAAGCAGGAATCAATGACTGGGATAGAGTCAAACTAAAAAGCTTTTTCTCAGCAAAGGAAACAATCAGCAATGTGAAGAGAGAGCCTTCAGAATGGGAGAAAATCTTTGCCATACACACTTCAGATAGAGCACTAATCTCCAGTATCTACAAAGTACCCAAAAATCTTTACACCAAGAACACTAATAACCCAATCAACAAAAGGGCCAAGGAAATGAACAGACACTTTACAGAGGAAGATCTACAAGCAATCAACAGATTTATGAAAAAATGTTCAACATCACTCGTTATAAGAGAAATGCAAATCAAAACCACCTTAAGATTTCATCTTACCCCAATTAGAATGTCTTTTATTAAGAATACAGGCAACAACAGTTGTTGGTGAGGATGTGGGAAAAGGGTACACTCTATCTTTATTTTGTATGTTAAGTATTTTCGTTATCATGTGCCTCAGTGTTTATCTGTTGTAATTTTGTGCATTTGGTGTCCTGTAAGCCTCTTGTATTTGATTTTCCATCTCATTCATCAGATTTGGATAATTTTCTGATATTATTTCATTGAACAGATTATTCATTCCTTTGGTTTGTATCTCCATGCATTCCTCAATCCCAGTAATTTTTACTTTTGGTCTTTTCATAATGTCCTATAATTCTTGGTTGTTCCATTCATGATTCCTCACCATCTTCTCTGTTTGGTCGACTTTGTTTTCCAGATTAAATATTTTGTCTTCATTGTCTGAGGTTCAGTCTTCTAAGTGATCTAGCCTGTTGGTTATGCTTTCTATTGAGTTTTTAATTTGGTTTATTGTTTCCTTCATTTCAAGGATTTCTGTTTCATTCTTTTTTAGAATCTCTATCTCTTTATTGAAATGATTTTTTGCTTCCTGCAATTGCTCTTTTAGCTGTTTATTGGTGTGATCATTCTTTGCCTGCATTTACTCTCTTATATTGTCATTCACTTCTCAGATCATTTTAATTATGTACATTCTGAACTCCCTTTCTGCCATTCCTTCCACCATGTTTTCATTGGGTTCTATTAATAAAGCATCTAGGATTTTTTGGAACACTTTCTTCCCTTGTTTTCTCATGTTGCTTGTGTATCTTCCCCTCTTGTAGTGCAAATCAGAGGTATTGCAGTTTCCCTTTAAAGACTTATAGTGTCCCAGCAGATTTCCAATACCTCATCTTGAAGAGATTAATATTAGCAGCACACTATATAAATAATATGCATCCTTAATCCATATAGACCCTATTTAGATATTAACTGTGTTGTCATAATATACAGAGATGAGTTCAAATTATTATCTACAGCATAACCAGTCGGTTTGCAATAAGGACCACAATTTCAAAAGGTGGATAAAGAGGTTGAGGAGGGGTGTAGAATATAATGTTAATGAGATAGGAAGTGAGTCTATAGAGGTCCTATGTCATAGGAATAGTGAATGTGGAATTAAAAGAAATAGGTTGTTAGCATGAGGAAAGAGAGAAAGAGTCTCCAAGGAAACAGATGTATAAGAGGACAATAGAGTGATAAGAATACTAACAAAAGAAAAAAGTGGGAATACAGTGGGTATAATAGGAATAATTATAATAGTATTAATATTTTTAAAAGTTCTGCAATAAAATTTTACTGTACTGTTCAAACCACCTTTTTTTCAGTAGTCTGATGCCTGAGAGTTGCATGATAATGTGCTGTCCCAAGAAAGGTGCTGGCCTGCTGCCTCCAGGTCAGGAAAAATCAATGATTGTGGGCAAAGGCAACCTGGTGTTGATGGATGGTCAGTCACAACGTGAGCACAGGCCTGGGCACTCAACCAAGGATGGGGTACAGGCCTGTGTTTGGTGCTGGAGATGGTGGGCCTGATGGCTTGGTGGGCTTGTGTTCACATCTGGGGCTTCCATCGCAGGCCTGTGCTCCGACCTGGGGAATGTGAGCTTCTGGTCCTCTGGGCTCCTCACTGGGAGGCCCATGGCAGGCCTGTGCCTAAATATTCATTTGAATATTCAAATGTTCAATAAATCTCTAGATTACATTGTAATGGAGAATTCAGATGTTTGCTTCTATATACTAAATCACCTCAAGTAGTACATAGCCAATGCCAATGGTGTCTGATGTTGGTTACTTCTAGTGTCCCCCAAGACACAGTATTTAAAATGTGCCCCCAAAGACAACCATTGACCTACATTGAGACTCTTGTTTTAAATGCAAGGAATGATGGAATCTGGAGCCAAATAAATAACATAGGAAGAAAATCTTTCACATGTATTTTCTAATTAATTGTCTGTGGGTTTAAGATTGATGCTCTCTCACCTAATTTTCACATATATACATATGAGCATATACCACATTGAATCTCACCATCATCCACAAGACACTAATTTAAAAAAAAACTATAAGTAAATAGCAGAAATATCGATATAATAGAGGGAAAGGAACAGTGGGAGGGAGAGGATGAAAGAGAGGGGGAAAGGAAAGAGAAGTACTTGGGACTGAATTAAAACAAATTATGTTCCATGCTTTTATGATTATGTCAAATGTGAATCTTATTGTTATGTATAACTAAAAAGAACTAGTAAAAAAGAGGACCTGCACCCTAAAAAGTAAAAGAAAAATAAAGTCATAATTCTAAGAAAGATTCCAAAAGAAGCCAAAGAGTACATTTTAATATGTACCTATGAGAGAATGCAATAATTATCATTTAAAATATATAAATATGGGGCAGATATTATACCCCTACTAAAAAGTATGTTCATGAGAGTTTTAAATAGATTGCTAAATAAATGATAAATAAGTTAAACAGCTAGAAAATGACATTGTATATTTGGTGTGAGTTGATATAAATGCATGTTGATATCAAGTAGAGAAATATGCCAAAATCTTAATAGTTGTTAATTCTGAATTTTAAGATTATGGGTGATTATTTTTCTACATTACTGGTTACTTCTTTTCTAAAAATAAAAATTTATAAATTTTACAGTTAATGACGAATAAAAACAAACAAAAATCCACTAAAGTCAGAGAATTGACATGGACTGCTGACTCTCAGTTCCTTTTTACAGTTTTAATAGCGCCTTATCCCCACCTTCCCTTTTCCCTAACTTCATTTCTTATATTATTTCTGTGATTATCCCTTTTTCCCACATCAGTTAAACTTGGAAAATATCCAGTGTTCTTAGCTTCTTATTTCACTTCATTTTTGCTCTTCCAGTGATATCATACATACCTGTGTCTTTCCTTAGCTCTAAATCCAGCTATAGTCTTATGCTCAAATTCATGACTTCTCATGGCAACTTAGTAGATTTTATTCCTAGTATCAGGCACATTACCCCTAATATTAAGCTTATTTTGTTTACTAACAAAATAGCATATTATTCCCATATCATCAGTCTAACATCAGGTTTGAAATATTAATGATCTTTGGACACTAGTAGTGAATAATTTTGAATAAGTTTGATTCTTTACAAAGAACTTCTCCAACTCTGGCTCCAGGCTTGCTGAAGTTTTACCTTTTCCTGCTCCTCCACCAAATTGTACCCACATTTGCTACACCTGAGCCTAAATAAAATTGCAGTTTCCCTTACATACATGCAATTTCTATCTTGCAATATTCTGCTTTCCTATTCTATCTGTAGAAGAGTTTCTCCAACTCAAGAACAGTCTTCCATGTATGTGCTGTCATCTTTGACCCTTCAAACAGCATAGCAATTGGACAATGTCTTTTTGACCCTTTTTTCTCTCTGCTCTGCACTATGGTTATTTATGCCTATATATTAGAAATTCTATTTGGCTCTCTGCAATTTAAAGGAACATCTCTGGATGATTATTTTTAATGTTTCCTAGAGCATAGATCATTGCCTTGAACATGGTAGGGGCTCTGAAAATGCATTGATTGAATGCACAAATATAGATGATAATATTTGTGTTTTCCAGTCTACTACAAACTTTTAAAAAATGACTTTACCTTTACATAATATTACCTTTTCCACATGGTTGAGTGTTTCCTATTAAATTTACCTCTGTTTTAGCATATTTTTAAAAATATTATTTTCTTCTACATCTAAATTTCCCTTTCCCTCCTAAATTAATTTACCTTTCTTCTTTCACTCTCCCAGACAATTCTAATTTTCTATGGAATAACTAATATTTTGTCAAAAGTCTCATTTCAGTTTAATGTAGTAAGGAAAAACTGCTGTAATTTTAGGAAGCACTTTATTAAAGAGCTTTAGAACTTCATAAGATCTTCTGTTTTATTTTCCACTACTTGCCAACAACATTTCTTTCTTTCTTTTTTTTTTTTTTTTGGAACCAGGGATTGAACTCAGGGACACTCGGCCACTGAGCCACATCCCCAGCCCCATTTTGTATTTTATTTAGAGACAAGGTCTCACTGAGTTGCTTAGGGCCTCGCTAAGTTGCTGAGGCTGGCTCTGAACTCGCGATCATCCTGAATCAGGCTCCCAAGTCGCTTGGATTATAGGCGTGCGCCACTGCACCCGGCTAACATTTCTTAATTATCTTTCAAACAAATAGTAACCAAATACTTATAATAGAGCTCTATGTTTTCTTTCTGAGATACTGTTTATCTGGTTAATATACTTTTTCAGTAATAAATGGGATTATAATTATGGAGAATTTTAATCTTCATTTTCACATGTTTGGTAGGAAAGATTAGTTGCTAAGAAAGTTTTATAATTAGGGTTAAGCAAAAAATATATATGCATTTTGTATATTAAATCAAAGATTCTGACTCAAAATTGCATTGCAACTCAAGTTACTGAGTTTCATTTGTAATAGCCTAGAATCCATCATAATAGACTGAATTGATTCATCCTCTCATTCTAGTGCATTGTAAGTCTTCTTGAGAGTCATCATGAGACTAACTTGTTTAACAAGGCAAAATTTGTTATGAGCACTGACTTAAAATCTAGATATATGGTCTGTATATGCGTATGGCCATTAACAAATTGTTCTTTTAGCCTTGTTATCAAGGTTGTGGTCCTTAAAAGAAAGTGGGAAGCCTGAGACTTTATTTACCTGTCAGGTGTTAGAAAGAATATGTAGATCTTGAGAGGGAATGCAGATTTTGTTGGAAGAATGCAATTCATAATAAACATCCAGCAATAGTTGAGAAAATGCAGAAAGTGGGAGAACAGTATTAGCAAGAGCAGCAGGCAAAGAGAACAGCTCTCTGTGAAAGATAAAAGCATATCTTACATAACAACTGCACTATCAGAGCCGCCATGAAGAGGGTAGGCCCCTGGAAGCCACATACTGAAGTCTATCTGGAAAAAGGAGACAGCAGCATGGGTTAGGACAGAAAAGGGTGAGGAGGCAACCAGAGCAAAGCCTGAACTGAGTTCCTTGTTTCCTTGTGAAATGTTTATTGTGATTGTTTAAATTGTTCACTTAAATAAGGAAAATAATGGTTAACAACTTCCTAATTGATTTCAGTTTTAGAGCTTAGTATTCATTGACAAAAGGAATACACCATGCAGTTATTAGTTTCTTGGATGGGAAAACAAGTCAACACAAAAACACAGTTCTGTTAAAAGTTTTAAGGGAAGGAATAATTATCAGTAGTTCACTGATTTGAAAATTGAATATAATATGTTAGCCTTAGAAGGGATGTAATGTCTGTTCATAAATAACATTTTAAGCCATTGAAGGTTTTTTAGCATCATATGCAATATTAATAATTACATGAAAGAGAACTAAAGCTATATTTAAATAGGGGGACCTTTCATTTTAAATCTAGTTTTCAACATAGCAATATAAATCTAATTGTAACTTCTATGTACCTTAGCAGATAATCTACCAGTTTTATTAATCGCTGCAAAAACCTTACTAATATCTGTTATATATAACTTAGTAAGATGTATCAAACACTTTTATGTAGGTCATCATATATGTGTGAAAACTTTACATGAATCCACACATTTATCCTCATTCAACGCTTTAATCCTATGAGATAAACACTATCATTACTCTTATTGAGATGCATAAATGGGGCACAGAGCATTTCCAAAACTTTCCTATGGTTTCATAGCTAATAAGTGATTTAGTCTCAGACAAGAATTTACATTCTGGAATTTTAGCTGTGTTAAATATTGTGGGGCTAAAGAAAAATCATTTAGCATTAAGGAAGTGAAGTGAGCTATCACTTAGCAACTTTTGTTACCATATTATTATTAGCCATTTAGAGTAAACCTTCAAGTGTATTTTAATTACAATTCAGATAAAGGGTAAAGCTTTGAACAAGTGCAAATATGCATACTATGAACATTTGGCATATAGCTTTGTTTTTTACGTCAAATGAGTATTCAAATTTCCAGTATGAGTTTTTGCATATGAGCAGAAACCAACCTGAAAAGTCCTGAAGGGATCTGGCCAGTCTTGGCATTTGGAACACTATGTGTGTGTTACATGTCAAACTTCCTAGATGCTTGTTGATAATGCTGATTAAATGCCAGTTTTTCAATGACGTGTTCCTATTTGTTTATTCACTGACATTTACAAGGATGAATTTGTTACATATTTCAGGTATTTTCTGATAATTCTGCATATCTCATTCGAGTCTAATTCCTTGAGACACCATAGATATTGATAAATATTTAAACATGGTATCATTTTTATTAGATAAATTTAAAAGTTTGGGAAAACTTACTGCCTTAAATATTTTTCTCATTCACACATCACTAATTTTGAATAGTATGGAAAAAGAGGCAACTGGGATGTTCATTTACATCAAGAATCACTTCTTCTTAAAATGCAAATGAAGTTTTCTGTTTATATGGAAAAGCTTATTATACAAGTAAAGCTAGACCAGTAGCCCCGGAATGAACCTGTGCCTGTTATGGTTCATAAGACTGCAAGGTGGGAAGAGGCAGAGAAGGACAAAGTGAGAAGGCAAATTATTTATTAAATTTCACAATTTTCTTAGGACTAAATCTGCTCATAGCTGCAAATGACATACAAAATATATTTATTATTAATCAATGTCAGTTCAATGATGTTCCAAAATTATCTCCACATCATATTTTTTTCCAGGAAGAATAAAATGAAGAAGATGGCCAAATAGCAACAAAACAAAACAAAAAAAAAACTCACGAATGCCTTACCCTTATGTGTCCAAGTTGAGAAAGATATATTAAAGGGTCTTAGTCATAAAGAACAGAAAAATGCCACATCCTGAAAAAGGCAGGAGAAGATAAACTCCTTGCTGCTATCAGGAAGGTGATTTTTGATATTTTCTGCTGACCTATGTTCCTAAAAGATTCTGCCTTTACAGGAAATGAAAATGAGAAACCCAGAACAAAAGAAGTGATACGGATGTGTCTTTTGTGTACTCCGCATGTATCTACCTTCCTGTGTGAAGGATTCATAGACTGAACACAAATGCTTCTTCCCATCCCTGGTTCTTTTGCTACCAGTCACTTGTCCCGTTGCTCCAAGATTACCACTACATAGAAAGCTCTACATAAGGAAATGGAAAAAAACTGTCCATCTTGGGTTCAGATAGACCTGGATTTGATTATTGACTTCACTATTGAGTCTAGTCAGGAAAACAGAAGCGATGTCGAACAGTTCTGTGGTACCAGTTTTACCCTGCGAGAAAAGAAACAATTGTTGGAAGACCTGAAAGGCAAAGGACTGAGACAAATCCAGAAGTTTTCCAACTTCAAAGTGTTGACCACTCCAAGGCTAGAGGGTGAAAAGGATGAGGAATGTTACATAGTTCAAAAAATAGGGACCACTTATTGGGTGCTGGAAACCATAGAGATTCTAGTTTGGGTGTGTTGGCTGCTGTTAAAGGGAGATGCTGTTGAGTAAGACAGTAATCAGGGAAGAGGTACATTGCCTGCTGGAGACCCTGTTCAGGATAGATTCATCCTTGTGTTGTGTGGAAATATTCTTCCAGGCATCCCACTGGCTAAAAGTCTATTTGGCAATAGAACTTCACAAGGCAGTTTTCAGGGATCAACCCTGTTTTATACGGAACAAGCAGGAAAATCACAGAGAAGAGATATAAGGAAAAGGCAGATGACAGACAATTAGCTTGATGATCTGGTTCAAAGAGTTTATAAACCTAAAGCTCTTTTTTTCTCTTAGACTAAGGTAATGCACCAAAATATAATTCTTTTACTAAGGTTGAATAACAAAACACTCGGAAACTGGAATATAAGAAATGATGTGTTATGCTAATTCCTCTTCTTATTTTCATTAACACAAACTGGAGCAGATACATACAACAGGAAAATGATGTTTTTCTATGAATTTCTTATTGACAAGCCAATACCTTGCATAATATCTTTAATATTTCATATGCTATGTCTAAAAGCAATACCAAGCTGGAATGATGGTGCATGCCTTTAAACCCAGCAGCTGGAATTAAAGGCAGGAGGATCACAAGTTTGAGGCAACCTCAGCAACTTAGTGAGACACTAAGCACCTTAGTGAGACCCTGTCTCAAAATAAAAAAAAATTAAAAAAAGGTTTGAGGATGTTGCTCAGTGATTAAGCACCCCTGGCTTCAATCCCTGGTATCAAAAATTCAAATAAAAATAAAAGTAATATCTATATGAATAATTTTAGAATTAATCTTAGGTTAATAGATTGTGCACCTCAGATTAGAATCAACAATTATCTACTAAGTAGTTAGTGTAGAATAAGGAAATCTGGTCAAATTGAGGAGTGGAGGTCTTCAGAGTCTGAGAAGTTGGAGAATCGCCCCTGGGAGATTAGAATATCAGTGTCTCCAGAGCCTGTTTGATCCCAAGGTCCATGCCTGCTAAATTGCCTACAGACAAGACCACATACATAATTTCCAGAGCTGGTGGACATACACAAGTTTACCAACCAATCAATCAACTGCTTCTCCCTCAAGACTGAAAATGGACCCTTGCCATGCACCCAAAAGGATCTTCTTATAAAAACAAAAATGGGGGAATGCAAGATAAAGCTGCCCTATCAACCACCCCACCCTTTTGCTGCAGCTATCCCACCCCCCTCCCAGTTCTTCCGCCCACAAATATCTTCAGCAGCCATTGGTCATCTGCCTGCAAACATCCTTGGCAGCCATTGGCTAGAAAATCATCGGCCCACCAAAACAGCACCATTCAAAAGAGGCTTTTGTGCCATGTTCTGCCCTTATTTTTCTTCTCTTCCTGTCTTTCTCTCACTCTTTCTCTCGCTGCCTATCTCACTCACTCTCTCTTGCCCTCATGCTCTCTCTCATTTTCTCTCTCTCTTTTCTCTCTCTCTCTCTTCAGGGCAAACACTGTTTGTCTGACTAATAAAATCCCTTGCCTGAAAAAAAAATATAATGGAATTTGAAATGAATGGGAAGATGTCGTGTGCAGAACATAATATCCCAAATATCTGAGTTTAAATATGACAATGGCAATTAGTGCAATTTTTTGATAGGAACAAAACTTACTTAGTTTCTTATATTTATAAATAGTTATCAAAATATTTTTGCATTAATGTTTCAAATTTATTTTGATCAATATGTCTTAAAGAAAATTACAAGTACTGGTCAATTTGAAAGAATGTATATGTAAGTAATCTCATTGAACCCAAGTTTACAATGTTTGAAAAACTGGAAAAAATGTTCATATCAATCAATTAAAATGTATTAAATAAGACTTGATGCAGTTTAATGTGGATTTATATGAAGTCATTAAAATATTATATTTATCTAATTTAAATATTCAAAAGTAGGTATATTATTGAATAGTATGAACATATTACAAATAGCATGGTGGCATATTTCTTATGGATATAAACACATATTGGAGACAGAAATATATTTGAAATTTAATAGTGGTAATTGTCTCTGGGTGGTGCTATCATGTTTGCTTTTATTTTGTCCTTTATATCTTTCAGTAATTCCTAGTATTAAACAAGTTTTGCAATTAACTTTTAAAAAAAGTAAATGGCAATTTCTACATTTAAAGATGAGTTTTCTTTTTTTTAACATCTTATTTGTTGAATTTTAGGTAAATGATTAATATTGAATTTCTGCTCTAAATCATAAAGAAAGAAGTAGTTAATTGAATGAGAGCATAAAAATGGAAGAACTCTTGAAATTTTATCCATTAATTCTTGGTTTGTAGATGAATGTAAACAATTTTCCTCAAATTTAAACTTATAAAGTTAGATATATACGCATGAGCCAAAATCAGATTGAATTATCCTAAGGCGTAGTTTTCAATGTCATTTTAACAGACCATAGTAAAATAAAGAAGTGAGTTTCAAACTTAGAAAGGACATTTCCCTGTAATCCTCTTGCAAGGCATTAGCTGGAAGACTGGAGGATAGGAAGAAAAGGACAACTCAAGTGAGGTGGTCACTGAGGTGTGCTGGAGAAGGAGAAAAAGAGTGAAAACCTGCTGCTATTTCGTTTTGTGTGTTTGATTTTTGGTTGTTAATATGTGGGCACTCTGTTAACAAATAACCAGGTATTGTCTTCTTTTAACATTAAATGTGACCTGTTTTGGGAAATCTAAATGCCAGCTAAATTTACAGTACAAGAGGTCATAAAAATAAAACGATGAGTTCATGAAGTTGACAAATACAGGAATGGAAAGGCAATGGTAAATGAGGGCCCTGATGAAATTGACTGTGACAGAATTAGGGACAGTATATAATAATTGCCCTGATTATATATACTACCTTACATTTTGTCCAGGATAATACATCATTCTTTTTCATTTTATAGCACCAAGTGAGGCAAGTCAGGGCCATGCAGGTCAGGGCAAGTATGATTCTCTTTATGAGAAATCCAAGTCTGAGGGAATTTAATAACTTGTCTAAATCTCTGACTTTCAAATCAGTGCCCTGTCTACTTCATGTGCTTCATGGTTTTCATGCTAGAGGGCCATGCTCCATCACTTCTCATAAAAGCTTAATACATAGTAAGTCATTTAGAAGTAACATATAGATATATAAAATATGAGATAATTAATGAAATGATTCCTAACATTAATGGTTTGTGCCCAATTAGACACTGTGAATACACCTATTTATCTTTTAAAATTACAGCTTCAAGTAACCTACCACCAGCACCATTAACATTCTTCCTGGCTTTTGTCACTATCTTTTGAATATCCTACAGGGGTGATTTTTGTGCATTGACATCTCTGATCATTATGAACGTACAATAATAATCAAAACATTTTGTCAATAAAAATCATTATTGATTAATCTCATTAATATGTCATTATTAGTAGTAGTACCCATGTATAATTTAAATTACTGTGTATCTCAAACATTGATCCAGTCTGAGGGATTTTGGAAGCTAATTATAAACAACTTTGAAATTCTGTCATCCAAAGCTCAGAGTTTTGAAAGATACTTGGAAATGAAGAGAAGAGAAATAGACAAATATATGTGTGTGTATAAATAAATAAATAAATAAATAAATAAATAAATAAATAAATAAGACAACACTTGTTATAAGAGAAGCAGTTTCTGACCAATGCAATGGCTGGACCAGTTTTTAGTGGACATTCCTGTGTGGAAATAAGATCTTAATGATGAAAGCACTGCTTTGTTGAAAAGAATAGAAATGTTTTGTAATATTTTTAAAAGACAAGACAGCTCAAGTGTGTGGCAGACAGGACAGAAGATAGCTGTGACAAGAGAAAAGAAAAATTTGCACAAGAAGAACAATAGTGACAGTATTGTTAACAGTAAAGGGAGTAATTGCATGTGTCCAGATAGCAAAGAAGAATGCCAAGAGCAAGTGAAAATGACAACTTTTACTGAATGTTCTCCCATAAATACCAGAACTTCCCAATATTACTATTTTAAGGTTGTGTGCAATCAGACAATATAGCAACCTTAGTGTGGGAAAATGATTCATGATAAGTGAAAGCATATTGTTTAACAGCCAAGCATGGTGGCATATGCCTATACTTCTAGTGCCTCTGGAGGCGGAGGCAAGAGGATCACAAGTTCAAAACTAGCCCCAGCAGCTTAACAAGACCCTAAGTAAGTTAGTAAGAAGTTGTCTTAAAATAGAAAATAAAAAGGGCTGGGAATGTGGCTCAGTGGTTAAGCAATCTTGGGTTCAATCCTCCTTACCAAAAGTATATTGTTTAAGTATATTTTCTACCATCTGTCTTAGAAATACATTCATGCATGTTATCAACATAAATGGACACTATACTAGTTTAAGAAATTGTTCTTAAAAAATTATTGAAACATTGTTAAGTAGAGAAAATCAAAGCCTCACCTACGTAAAACGTATGATCTAATTTTTTTTAACCTAATGAATACTGGTTACTTAGGATTCCCTGCTCCTCATGTGATATACTTCAATCTTTTGTTCTTAACTGTATTGAGAAGAAATTAGGTACTATATCTTTTTTTTTATGGAATAGGTTAGGATTTATTTAAAAAAACAAGGTGGAATAACTACTGATACTTTTTTTTTTTTTAGTTGAGATGATCTTTGTGACTTCTTTATTTTATTTTTTTAATTTTAATTTTTTTATTTTTACAGACTGCATTCTGATTCATTGTACATATCTTTTAAGAATGTGAATTGGTAAGAAAGAGAGATGCATCCAACAGGTTTCAGATCATTGTCATAATTACATTTTGTATGGAAGTTGTTAATCTCAGACATGTATGTAAGACTACCGTTTGTTGTAGATGTTGAGTAAAGAGTAAAATATCAATCAAGAAAGTAATATCAGAAAATTGCTATGAAGATACATGTGGGATATGAGACATAAAAGTACCTTAGCATCAGCCTAGTTAGTTAAGAAGGTTGCAGAAAACTAAGAGATGATGTGTCTATTGGAATTGTTAGCATAATGTTTTGGGTTGTTTAAGAGTGAAAAGGAGGTGGATAAACAAATTAAATTTGAACTGTAGATGATGGAAAGATATGACTGGCAGTCCTAGTATTTTGAACTTTTGTAAGCAGGTAGATGTCATGAACTTTTTCTTCAGGGAAGGTACAGAAATAAAATAACTTTCATTAAGGGACATGGCATGACTTTTTAAAAATATTAAATATTCTTAGTCCTTTAAACACATAAATGAATCTAAACTTTCTATCTATTCTATTTAAGTACCTTGGTTTTAAATATGATATAATGATATTCATTCAATTTTATTCTAATAACATCAATATTTAAATTGTCTTCAATTTACATGAATGCTTAAACAAGGATGCTTTGGTTGAATTAACATCAATGGAAATGCTTTTTTTTTCCTTTGAAAACTATCTACTGGTTAAATAAATGTATCTGACTGTGAAAATAATGTGATAAAAATATCTTATATATCAAAGTTCATTGGTTTTGAAAAATGATTGAGATAAAAAGCAATTAGAATTAGTAAAAGTGCCTAATATAGAATAAAATTTGTTCATTTCTATGCAATTGCCTTTGGTTATCATAGAATGTATTGGAGAAGAAAACAATATGACTAGTGACAATAAGTAATGTTTCTGTTTCAGGAAAAATAAAATGCATGAGATTCATGAATTTAATGGATTGGTAATTTAAAATAAGCATCTGAGATGGAAAATGTTTCCTTTTAACTAGAAACATGCAGAATGTAGTGATGCCACTAATTGTCTATTATTGCACAGATTTCAAGTAATTTCATAGGTTTTAGTTCACGTTTCACTGGTGTAGTTCCTCAGGACAGGAAGAACAAGTGGTGAAATGTATTAATATTTTAATGATTTGCTAAAGTTTGGGTTGAGAAATAAGACCCAATTGTGCTTTTATGTTTTCTTTACTGGGACTTGACCACATTAGATTTCTTTCTTGCACAGAGAAATAGTTCAATTTTTTAATCAAGATATTAAAAAACTCAGTCAAATGAGCATATATAAATTGTGCACAATGTTAAAATCTTGAATAAGGTGGATTTTGATTGAATATTTTTGTATGGTAGACTAATGTTTTTGATTATCAGATACCTTGCTTTACAGATAACTATTTCTACACTATTTCAAAGGCATTGCAGTTCTCAGTTTAGAACTTTAAATAGGAGCACAGTCTTATGTATATTGTAGGACTTATAAAGCCATAATTATGCTTGTTGTGTATGCATATGAAGTATGCATATTTCATTAGAATCACTACATATTTTGAAGTAGAATATGCATGCTAAAATTTGTGCATGTATATATTCTTTAAACAATCTATATTGAATTTAATTTTCTGATGCTCCAAAGAATTTATTCAGAGAAAAGTAAACCATTGAGAATTACTATCATCCAAATTTCACCTTCTGTATTTTAATCCAGTATCCTCGCACATATGCTTCAACAACTTTTCAGTCCTAAACATAGGTCTATGGAGGAATAAAACTTGTCAAAGGCATTAACCATGATATAATACTGGGAAAATGTGAGATGGAGTTGGAGATGATATATGTCCAACAAGAGAAAAAAAAGAAGAAAAAAATTGGTAGTACATTATCACTAACTAATCTAATATGTAATAGTTATTCTAGGTTATAGTTATTCTAGGTTATATTTTATTTACTTATACATTATTGCAGTGATTTAATTGTGATCAAGGTCATAGAGATGTTTTAGGATACTTGCATACTTTTGAAATTAAATTCATAATAGCATACCATAGATAACAGTTTTGTAATGTTTGTGTATCTATATAAAGAAAATGTTTCTTCGTATTGAATTTCTAAAAATCTCTTTATATTATTATATGATGAGTGAATCACCATTCAAATTTCTAACCAAAATTTTATTTATATCTATTTCTGAAAACTTAAGTTATTATTGATACAGCTAATGTAAGAAAAAAATTTGTAAAAAGAAAAATATATTGTAAGTGTCAGGAACAGTGTTTGCTTAATTTTACTAATGAGAATTACCTTACTATTAGGCATAAATACCTTTTTACATAAGAAAAACAAATCATGATTTCATTTGGGTGCTATCTTTTTCTTAGTTTGAAACTTGTATGAGCTAAGTCAATAGATCAGTTTGCATATTCAGAAGAACAGTCAGCAAAAGGAGAGAATATTTTGAAAGATAGAATTTCAAACCAAACAGCAATTTTTAGGGAATTATTTTTATTCCTTTTTTTGTACCCCCTATCTTTTTCACAGTACTGGCGATTGAACCCAGGACCTCTGGCAGGCTAGTAAACATTCTATCACTGACCTACATTCATTCACATCCCCAAGGCTTCTATTACTATGTTATACTGATATAAAACATACTAGTCTGTCAAATTAAAAAAAAAACAAAGAAAGAAAACATACTAGTATTTTATTCTAAATATTTTAAATATATGAAATATACTAGTTTCCCTTTATGTACTTTCACATGAGAAAATCTCACTTTTAAGATGGTCCTACAATATGTACAATCAGAAAAATGAGAAATTATACTCCATTTATGTATGAATCATCAAAATGCATAAATGCATTCTACTGTCATGTATAACTAATTAGAACAAATAAAAAAAATTAAGACACAATAATCTTGAAGTTTTTGGATCCTGTTAAAAAATAAGAAATTCTATACTTCTCACCCTGTAGGTGTTTGAGGAGGAAATAAAGATTTCCTTTTTCAAGTGAATAATTAACCAGCATATACCAGGTCCGATCTAGCACAATTATTATTCATGGCTTCAATAATATCAAGAGAGAGACTTTTACATCGTATATCCTGTCTTACTTATTAATGGACATTTGAGCCCATAAAGAGGATGGGAACACATGAATTTTCATCATGCATGTGGTATTATTTCTGAAGAAGCAGGTATTAAATTTGGAAAGTGTCATATTTGACAAAGCAGGCCATGTACGATGGTAAAGTCAGAGTAGTACAGATTGGAAGTCCATTTCCTTGAAGTACCCAAGAATAATTTCCTGCTTGAACCACTACACTAGAGGCTGAAACAACTGAATGCTTTGTGAGGGAGTCACTGACACCACAGGAGTCTATGGATGTCTTTAAGAGGAAAAGTCAGCACTGTGCTGTGAGGTTTTCCTAACTTGCCATCGTTGTGAATGTACATGCTAGTAACTGCTGTTTTATCACCGAGGGAAGAATGCTATAGACCTGAATGGTTCATTGTAAAATATTAGTATTTAAGCAATGAATTGTTTAGATATAAAAATGGGTCACTTTTCTTTAATCCCTTATACATATTATCAGCTTTCAATTACTTTAGTACACACCTCATATTCATAGCATGCTTAAGTTTCCTGTAAGTCTTTAATAGAAAGTGTTTTTCAGGGACTAAAAGGTTTCCACAAGAGATTCTAATGGTTTCACACTAGTCACCAACTTGATTTTTTCTGCTTCTCAGCTGTCTTTAGTTTCACAGTCCAGAGACCATCTGTCTAGACAGGTGTTATCTCACTGGTATCTAAAAGTAGAAACTGAACATCATTATTTTTGAAATCTATTTAGAAATTGCAACTCTAGTGATAAAGCAGTACTGGTCTGAGCCGTGCACTGTTACAAATCTCTTCCTTAGAACAGATGGACTACAAAATGGCTTATTTTGCATGGACCAGCTGCGAACTTAAGAAGTGAATAGGAACTCTGGGTGTCACTTACAGTGCACAGAAAAGTCAAGAAATTTAACAGATATGTCAAAAGGAGTTAGTAGTGGGTAACACATATTTCTAGTGGATTTAAAAAAAAAAGCACAACAATGTTCACTGTCTACAATAGAGGGGAGAACAAATATAGGAATCAGTCTTAGGTTTGTCACACTAAAAATAAATTCTGCTAAGAGGTATTTGAAGTCCTACAAATTTAAGGACTTTGTATTCTACAATGTTATTTGAAAGTCATGATTCTCTTCATTCTAATTTCATAATATTTGGATAGTAATTTATACATACATCTTTTCTGTAATGTAGCATTGAAGAACTGACGCTTATGAAGGTAGATCAAAATATCATTATAAAAGTATCTAGTTCTATCACAAAGTCACATTATCCATTCTCATTAGGGCCTTCATAACACACACACACCCACACACACACACACACATACACACACACATATACACACCAAACAGTAAATGGGTAAATGAATTAAATAGGTATGTCTCAAAAGAAGAATAACAAATGATCAACAAATATATGAAAAAATCTTCAACATCTTTATCACGAAGGAAACACAAATCAAAACTTTCCTGAGATTTCATCTCATTCCAGTTAGAATAGCAACTATCAAGTACACAAATAACAATACAATAAATCCTGGCAATGATACAGGAAAAATTAACTTTTGCGCATTGTTCAAGGAAATGTAAAGCAGTATAACCACTATATACATCAGTATGGAGGTTCCTTAAAGAGTAGGAATGAAACATGGACTGGTGGCATGTATTTGAAATCCCAGCAACTCAGGAGGCTGAGGCAGGTAGATCACAAGTTCAAGGACAAACTCAGCAAATTAATGAGACCCTGTCTAAAAATTAAATATATTAGACAGAAAGGACTTGGAAAGTAGCCCAGTGGTAAGGCAACCCTGGGTTCATGTGATCCAGCTATACCACTCCTTGGTATTTATCCAAAATGATTAAAGTCAGCAAGCTATAGAGATACAAGCATCCCCATGCTTACAGCAGTGGAATTTACAAAAGCTACATGTTGGAACTGGCCTGGGCATTCACCAAAAAAGAAGAAAATATGGAATATATACATAATGGAGTTTTATTCAACCACAGAGAAGATCTAAATTATGTATTTTAAAAGAAAATGATAATGATGGAACTGGATTGTGTTTAGCAAAATAAGGCAGATTCAGAAAGTCAAGTGTGGTATGTTTTCTCACAGGGGCAGCATGATAGTAAAGAGAAAAAAAACATGATTTCATAAAAATAAAAGGTAGAGGCAGGTGAGGTGGTACACACCTGTAATTCCAGCAGCTCTGGAGGCTGAGACTGGAGGATCATGAGTTCAAAGTCACTCTCAGCAACTTAGTGAGGCCCTAATCAATTCAGTAAGACCTTGTCTCTGAATATCTGAATAAAATATAAAAATGTGCTGGGATGTGGCTCAGTGGTTTAGTGTCCCTGGGTTCAATCCCTGGTACAAAAAACAAACAAACAAACAAACAAACAAACAAACAAAAAGGGAACAGAAGTTATGTAGAGGGAGGGTGTAGAGGAACACATGGGGAGGTACTAGAGAATGAAACTGATCAAACTATGTGCATGTATGAATATATCACAATAAATTCCACTAATATGTATAACTATTATGCACCAATAAAATTTAAAGAAAAAAAACATTATTTAAAATGAGGGCCTATTTTGACCATGGGGGTTTTTGCAAATAATAAATGTTACATATATTTATTTGCTGGCCATTTTTATTTTCTATTTTGTATAACAAATTGTCATTTTATTCAATTAAATATGATAAAATCATAGAAATAATCACTGACTATATTTTATAATGGCACTGTTATTTATTATTTATTATAAGATATTTATTATCAAGCTTTGACAAGGTCTTAGGGGCATAGACATATTTTAGATTGAGTTCAAATATAATTTAAATAAGGGAGAAAATGTAAAATATGTTGAAAAAAGATTATTTCTCCATAATACGTTTTAAACCACTATAAAAATAAATTCAAATAAAACTTAATCCCAGGAATAAAATCTCACATACTTACAAATGTATTTTACAAATACATAGAATATTAACTAAACAACACACTTAATAAAATAAAATAATGTGTGCTTAAAGGTCCAGGAATATAAAAGTATTTCTAACATAAACTATCATTCTAGAATGTGCTAAAATACATTAGTTTTTTTCTCACATTTTTAAAATTTTTTTGTTTGTTCTAATTAGTTATACATGACAGTAGAATGCATTTATGGTTTTGGATAAATCATACATAAATGGAGTATAATTCTCATTTTTATGATTGTACATATTGTAGGAACATATTGGTCATGCAGACATATATGTACATGAGGTAATAATGCCTGATTCACTCTATCATTCCTATACCTGTACCCATTCCCTTCCCTTCACTCCCCTCTACCTAATCTAAAGTAACTCTGTTCTTCCTAGTATCCCCCTCCCTTCTTATTGTGAATTAGCATCTGCATATCAGAGAAAACATTTGACCTTTGGGTTTTTGGGTTTGGCTTATTTTGCTTAGCATAATATTCTCCAACTCCATTTACCAAAAAAATGCCATAATTTCATTCTTCTTTAAAGCTGAGTAATATTCTATATAGAGAGAATAGTAATATTCTACATATATATGTAAACATATATCATATTTTCTTTATCCATTCTTCTGTTGAAGGACACCTAAGTTGGTTCCATAGTGTAGCTGTAGTGAGTTTAGCTGCTATAAACATTGATGTGGCTGCATCCCTGTAGTATGCTGAGTTTAAGTCCTTTGGGTATAAACCAAGGAGTGGGGTTAGTTGGATCAAATCGTGGTTCCATTCCAAGTTTTCTGAGGAATCTCCATATCGTTTTACATAATGGTTGCACCAATTTGCAGTCCCACCAGCAATGTATGAGTACCTTTTTCCTCTCATCCTGGCCAACATTTATTGTTGCTTGTATTCTTGATAATTGCCATTCTGATTGGAGTGAGATGAAATCTTAGAGTAGTTTAGCTTTGCATTTCTCTAATTGCTAGAGATGTTGAACATTTTATACATATTTGTTGATTGATTGTTTACTTCTGTGAAGTGTCTGTTTAGCTCCTTGGCCCACTTATTGATTGGGTTATTTGTGTTTTTTTTCATGTTAAGTTTTTTGAGTTGTTTTTATATCCTAAAGATATGCTTTAGCTGAGGTGCATGTGGTAAGGATTTTCTCCCAATCTGTAGGCTCTCTCTTCACATTATTGATTGTTTCTTTTGCTAAGAAGAAGCTTTTTAGTTTGAATTCATCCCATTTATTGATTCTTGATTTCACTTCTTGTGCTTTACGGGTCTTATTAAGAAAGTCAGATCCAAGGCCATCTTGGTAAAGATTTCAACCTACTTTTTTCTTCTATTAGGCACAGGGTCTCTGTTTGTTGGTGCACTATAGTGATAGATATTGATGGAAGTTGTTATTACACAGTCATACATGTAAACAATACATAATATAACAATGTAATTTATATGACTCTTGCCAAAGGAGTAAAAATTACTATGATGCATTTATGTATTGTTCTTAGAAAAAATATTTTTGATTATCACTTATTCGTGAAAATAAATAATGTAATGTTTGTATATAATGGCACTGAAATAAGCTGGGTATGGAAATTCAATGCATGGCCCTTCTCTTCCTACTCCTGTGGAGCATTATTGCCTGTCTTGGTAGTCTTTGCTCTTTTGTAGGTCAAATAATTTGACAACTTTCATCCTCTAAAAGGTTTCTTAGCATCACTTTCTTATTTATTTAGATTATTCAACATGCTGATTAACAATAATTCTTCCATCATTCAAATTTATATGTATGTCTAATAGCATGAATCAACAGAAAAAAATATGAAGAAATATTGGACCTATGCAAATATCCCAGTGTATTGGGTAGAATTGCTCCTCCCCAAAAAATGTATCCAAATCTTAAACTGTCACATGCGAACACCAGCTTTTTGTAAAAGAGATCTTTGCTGTTGTGATTAGGTGAAAGATCTTAAGAGAATTCTGAGTAATCAGGTGAGCCCTAAGCCTAATTAAATGTATCCTTATAAAATAGGAGAAAATAAAGGTAAAAGAGGAAATACAGATGGGAAAGACCATGGGAGGATGCAGGCAGAGTTTGTCAATGCATGATACAATCAGTACACAAGATGCTCCCTGGAGGATGGCGGTGGGGGGCGCAATATGGCCTTCTGTTAATATTCAATAACACAGACCTAACAGAGGTAATGTGGCTATGAAGAGACAATTTGATCTGTTTTATCCTTCTCATTAGTCTCTGAATCACCTAAGAAGTTAAACACTGCGTCTCTGTAGGCCAACCCATCTGAGTTAGACTCAGCTGTGCACCTATTTTCTATATATTCTTAAGCATTAATTTAGTTCTCAGCTTTTTTGTGTGCAATTTTGATTAAAAATACATGTAAGTTATGAGATTTTTATGGATTCTTAAATACTTCTTGTGAAAGTATATACCACAGTGTTTGGAAAGTGCTCAGTGATAAATCTGTAAGCACAAAAAAGTAACATGATATGATATGAGGGAACTTCCTTCTCTAGTAGTCAAAGCTTTGTTTAAATTTTAAAGCCACTAATGGAAAGATCATGGTGTGTCCTGGATATATTAAATGGGCTACTCTGTATTAACTACAGTACTATGTTAATAATACTACTGTATTTTATGTCACCAAAAAATTCACAGCATATTGAATCCATAATTAGTCCTATGACATGACATTCCTATAGCATAATGAAATGTCCTTTAGGAATCATTTAATATCATCATCTAATCACATATCCAGACTTTTCATAGTCTTTTCACTGACTTGGTCAGTTATTTTAAGATATTTTTGAACTCCACTTTCCATATTTCAAATTCGACAGAACCAAGAGCTCCCTTTTTCTGTTGTTTATTCTGCTGAAATATCTGTGGTAAGAGGCAATCCAGTCCACCTGCAGGATCATAACAGTATGAGGAAAGATGGAATTAGGTTAACATTCTGGGAAAATGTCATTCAGAAACTGCTTGGGGAAAAGTTAGAAAGAAAATAGCATCTAATCAGACAAGATAGCAACCTGAGAATATACCCAAAGTTAACCTGGAGTGTGCTAAAACTTCCCTAGTTTTCATAGACATGAGAAGAAAAAATAATAATAATAAAAAAGATCAGTTCTCTTTGAGGATTCAGAATAATTTTTTTCTCTTAGAAATCACATTGTTACTGTCTTACTTTTAATCACATTTGAAAAACCAAATTAAATAGCATTGTCAGGAAGGTATTATGTGTAAACTTCATGGTCTTAGAGAATCTCTCCTTTTTTGGAATAGGAGATCAACTTTTGTCATATGAGTGGCTTTGTGTATGTTTGAAAGACTAAAATTTATGGACAACAGAAAGGATTAGTCCAAAGTCTGAGGCAGATTTTAACAACAATGAAACACTTGAAATTTAACAAAAAGAATAAATATGCATGCAAAGAATGAAAAAAATATGTAGAGATATTAAGAGTGCACAATATTGGATATAGAGAAAATAGAGTGTAAGACAAAATTAAAATGCATCTCATTAGAATAGTACTGTAACTTGAACTTATATTTTAATATTTCCTGAATAACAGAATGTATTAATGGTTTGATAGTGGAAATGAGCAATACTATGAATATATGTACAATTTTTTTGCTGAATACTACATTTGATAATAAATATTCTACATATATAAAGTTATGGAAAATATTAGATAAATGTAAGGACTATTTTCTTAAAAGGAAGTTTGCATAACACAGTAATATATGTGGATAACATTTATATGGCATAATAAATAACTATATGATGTAGACACAATTCAAACTGTGTAACACATTCAAAGTGATCTTAATTAATTAACATGTATTAAAACATTCTAATGACTTAAGCTGATATGTTAGTCAGTTTTCTTTCACTATGACCAAAAAATAATTGACAGGAACAACTTAGGGGAGGAAAAATTTATTTGGATCTCATATTTCAGAAGTCCCAATCCATGGTCAGCTGGCTCGAAGGCAGAAACATCATGGCAGAAGATTTGGCAGAGGAAAACTGCTCAGTTCATGGCAGGCAGGATTCAGAGAGAGAGAGGAGAGGGAGAGAGAGGAGAGCACGCAGAGATCCAAGGACAAGATATCATCCCCAAGGACATTCTCCTAGTGACTTACTTCCTCTAGCCACATCCCACCTGTTTACAGTTTTTCCCCGGTAATCCGTTCAAATGATTGATCCATCAAATGGATTAATCCAATGATGAAGTTACAGCCCTCATAATCTTTACCTAAAAGCCTCACCTCTGAACCTTGCTGAATTGAGGATCATGTTTTGAAAACACAAAATTTTCAAGGAGAATTAAAGACGCAAATAACAACTGATAATATTCTCATCTTTAAATCACTGAACCATCATGTCTTGTAATGTTGAAAACATCACATATTAGTAAATACTACAGAAGTTAGTTATTATGTACTTTTCTCTCATAAGTGAAAATAACACAGCAGTATTGAAATATAGCAGGCTCTTTCTTCTAAATGGCACAATGCAAATGTCCAGTAAAAAGTATGATGAGGTATAGAGAAATTTTCCAATAAAGAAAAAAATAATGTGATATTCACTTTTAACATCAACAATACAAGATAGTCCCTACAAGGTTAAAAGTTTTGGTAAGAGTATATGAAGTATAAACATGAAACTCAACTGGAGAACAAAAATGTCACCTTAGATGTCTATCCAAAATGTAATCTCTTATAGAAGTGATAGCTCTAAATGTTTCTCACTTTTATTGTCCATGCCCTTCTTATAACTCATAAAACTGTATAGATTTTTCATTATATATTCAAGGAATACTAGAAAGAGAGGTCCCTAGAATGTTGAAGAATAATAAAAGAGAAATATGTCACAACCCTGTTTAATAGAATTGACATGGATAAAGAAAAACAGTGGAAAACATACTTAAGTGGTGCTATTGCTGTGTATCTGTAGTATGAATAAATTCAGACACAATATTAAAATTGTTAGTTGTTTTTTTTTCAACTGTGTTTTAAAACATTTCATTGGAAAATATATGTGAATATACTTATGTTCTTAAAATTGTATAGTCCTTTTAGTTCACTATGTAATTGATGCTTAGTTATTTCTCTGTGTCTAAAAGGTTTTGAGGAACCTAATTTTTGAATTCCTATCTCATATATTGTATTATCTAGAAAACATAATAACTGTGATCAGCCTAATGCCTTTATTGCAGAAATCCTTCAGGATAAGATGGGTCTTGAAAGAAACTACGGTCATGATTTTAATTGGAGAGGAAAGAATGTGGTTATACTTAGCAGAATGGGAGTGTGCACAACCTTTTTAGTTTAATTTTCTCACAATTTAAAAGTTGAAGATAATTCTTAAATCTTGCTGGTTAATTGTAGATCACCTGGAAGGGAAGATAGATGCAAAGGAGATTAAAATGGATTAGAATTTTTATGAGACAGGCTTGTCCTAAGAGCTCACTCTTACAGCAAAGCAAACTGAGTTAAAGGTACCTGATAATGATAATGCTAAAGGCACACTGTGAAATTCTGAATTGGTTTATATCCGGTTCAGACCCTAAAAAACTGTCCATCGATAAAATATGATTCCTACACAGCAACAATGTGCCAGATCCTCCCCTCCCTTATTTTATTAGATGTGGCCAATTGATGGGGCTTCAAGCACATGGAAGGGAAAATGTCTTCCTAAGCTCAAATACTTATGTTTGTAACAAAAATGACATCTCCTAGGGGAGGTACTACAAGTGCAATTAATACCACTTGCCTGTTGTCCTTAATTCTAATTGTGCATTACATGATGTGTTTATGTAAACACATAGACTTCCTAATTGCATAAAGAAAATATTTAAAATTCCCCAGTATAAAATCATACATCATATAATCTGTGGATGTTTTGCAATCTCTATCTCTTTCATAGAATAATAAAAATAGCTTGAGTGAATCTTTCTATTGAATTCTGAATAGCACTATTTTTCCCTTTTGGCAACTTTTATATAGAAAATGAAAAAAAAATTCAGAAATTCAGATTTTGTGTTGAATTAATGGGAAATAAAATTGGCAATGAGAAAATCAATGCAGTAAATGCTTTCATTATTCTTATAGCTTTCCCAATACTTCAAAATGACTATACATATATTTTAGTAGCAGTACAAGTATCTGCAAGATTTTTCAATAAACAAATATAGTTATGTAGAATGTAATTGATGTGTTATTATAATTATTATCCAAAGCATTAATTAAGCATATCGCTACAAATAAATGACCATACATATAGCATATATAGGTACACTTATTTCTCTTTCAATATACACTAGCAGTACATACGTTGTTAGTCAGTTTGTCATCTCTGTATCCAAAATACCCGACAAGAACAACTTAGAGGAGGAAAGATTTATCTTGGCTCACAATTTGAGAGGACACAGTCCACAGTCAGCTAGCTTCAATGCTTTGGGCCTGAGGTGAGGCTTGCTATCACAGTAGAAGGGCATGACAAAAGAAACTTGTTCAGTTTCTGGCAGCTGGGAAGCAGAGAGAGAGAGGAAGGAGCCAGGGGGTGAGAGAAAACAATCCCTTCTAGTGTACACCACCAGTGACTTACTTCCTCCAACTAAGTTGTACCTCCCAGTAGTCCATTCAGTCATAAATGGATTGATCCATGGATGAGGTCAAGCTCTCAAGATCAAATCAGTTCCCCAAAGCCCCACCTCTGAACCCATGAGACTTTGGGAGACATTCCAGATACAAACCATAATATATATGTATATTGATATTTATGTATGTGGGTGTAAATATCTACATATATTAATGCAGTATAATATATTCTATATTCATGGAGACAAAAATATTTTTTCAATGAAAAATGTAATCTTTGGTAGTTTAGCACATTTTAAAGCAAAACTAATTTATTCTCACTTAAATATAACTGAAGTTTACACACCATGTCTCTATGCTTTTATTCATGTAGTGCTCACTGTTACCCAACAGAATAGATATTATTGTACTTATTTTAAACAAAAAGAAACTGAAAATGAAGGCATATAAGGAACTTTTCAAGGTCACACACCAACACAGATTCAAAGCTTCAATTGCCTCTTTAAACCAGATTTGCCATTATGCCCATGTCTCCCATTCCATCACTCTTGTTTTTAAAATAAGCAAAATGTGTCTGAAGAATACCAAGCGATTACAGATAGTTGTAGATCACGTTAGAAGCAGAGGTAATAGAACCATCAACATTTGAATTATCAGTTTACTTCCAAGCCGCTGCTGGATATTGCTTCCTAGGCATAATGGCTTCCAGTAAAACATGGTCTGCATTGCTTATATGTAACGGAAATAAAAGTGGTCATAAACAATTTCTTTTTTTTTCTGTTATAGCCAAACCTTTATATAAATGTGAATATGTAGAACTAGATCAAATAATGAATATGATTCTCAAATTATACATGAACATTTCATTCTATTACTATTAGAATCACTGATCAGCTGATCTGCTTAATTCAATCCAAATTATATTCATTAAGTACTGGATTTTTAGTGGTGAACAAAATAATCAGGCTCCTATCCTCTAAGAACTCAGATTAATGAATGATGTAAGCAGTTAAAGAAATATTTGGGTAGATGAGAAAGTGTATGCTATGGTATGGATAACAAGGGATAACCTGGGATCCCAGAGGAGGGCAATCTCATTCCACTGTACTGGGTCTGCCATGACTTCCTCAAAGAAGTAACATGTAAATTGAAACCTAAAGAATGCATTTCCCATACAAGATAAATGGGACTGCAAGGAGAAAGGAAAGGAATGCTTGAATATTGAGACAAAGGAAGGAAGCACATGATAACTCTACAGAATCGAAACAGTGCAAAGTGGCTGGACTATGTCTTGTGGAGTGGCATAGAGAAGCAATCCAAAGTCATGTCAGAATGTCAGATAGCTCATTTAGTATGGCTGTCATACTGCTTCAAAGCATAAAGATTTCTATTTGAAATTGAAAGCAATGTTGGTTTGTGGTACAAAAACCTGTGGGAACACTAGGATGCTGCAATACATTGGTCCCAATAATTAAAAATAATTTACAATTTAGCATTTGAGATAACTTTTTATAAGCATAGATTTCACATGAGGAAAAGACATGTCCCCTCTAGCTCATTATCCCTCATCAACAGTGAATTAGCATAGAAGTTTTGATAAAGGGACGTCAGTGTTTCTTTCTGCTGAAGAAGATTTGCTTCCTACTTGTGAAGGCTACCTATCACTGTAACATTTAATCTTTCTGCATCCCAGATCCTGTTTTAAAATGTTTACAAATACTTTAGAAATAGAAATTATAAATAGCAAGATGATGTATAACCAATCCTCAGCTGAGCTGTGTTGGAACAGTTCAACAGTACAGAATGACCAAGAAATCAAACTTTGTTCTTAATTTTTTTTAAGTTACTAAAATTGCAGTTCATGTCTTTAGCATAGTTTAGCACATCCTGTCCAAAGTGCATGGTATCATGAAACAGTTCTAGTTTGTTCAGATTTTCATAAGTAATATTAATAAAATTAAAGACCACATTTACCTAGGAGCAGACATACAATTTCCTATGCCCAATTTAAAATGAAAAATAAAATTCTCCTTATTAAAATATTATCAGGAATTTTAATATAGTGATGGCAGAATCTATTAAAACAAGTGTGATATCTGAGTTTGTGACCATATATAATTATTCATATCATATACCCATGGAATCCATCCTGCTTTTGAGAAGTCAGGCCTTTGCTATACAATTTATGAGTAAAAATCATGTATTTGTGTGTGTTTATGTATAGGTATACACATGTGTAGAATAAACATATGTAAAATATGTGTATGTGTAAATACAAACCCATAATTTAAATATATGTATACATGTATATTCATGGGGATTGCATGAGTGTAGGATTTAGTTAGCTAAGCATATTAGAAAAAGGGCAATTTCTGACTTGATTTGGTGTTGTTTTAAAGAAGAGAAGAATGTTTGAAGGATATTCCCCTATTTCCCCACAACTTAGGTGGCAATATATCTGCTGAACATTTTTTACCATTATTTTGAGATGATATTGAAATTTGTGGGTTAAGAAACAATGAAAATTAGGGAGAGTCACTGGGTGTATATAACAGTAAGCTGATAACGCCAAAAATGCTGTAATGTTAGCCAGAGATGCTGAGAGATTTGACCATTAGAAATCTACTCATTGAACTATGAGCTTTTTTAAAGCAAGAAATTATACACATATGTATACACACACACACACACATATAATGTTTGCATTTGATTTGCAAAATTTGTGGTAATAAGATTTATGTAGTCTTGGATAAAATAAGAAAATAGTAGTAGACTGTTGGACTCTTCAATATTTTTAATCACTTCAATATATCTCAAGAAAATGTGTGAATTGGGACTTTGTCCAAATTAATAATTTTATTCTGGTTTGTGACAGCACTTAACTAGCATGACCTTAGGCCTCAACTATAGCATCATGGTCAAAAGAGTTGATTGGCAACAATATTCAGCATGTAAGTCCCTAGTCATTCTATTTCGAAGACTACTTTTATTTCCTACAGGGAATTCTCATGATTCCATTTCTCCCACAGAAAAGTACTCAAAATTATTTTAATAAAATAGATGAATATTATACCTGAAATGATAATAAAGGAAGTATTACCTATTTTAATGAAAAATGTACTTAGCAACAGAATCTACAACTAGCGTTAAAGAAGAAAAAACAGAGATTTCAACTTATCACTGCATATTTCACTGTTCTTATGGGACATTGAATTATAGGCTGTAAATTATCATGATAAAATATTTACTTAATAAATATTTACAAATATTTATTTAATTTACTTACTTATTTAATTTATTTACTTAATAAATATTTGTAAAATATTTATTAAGTAAATATTTTATACAGGGTTTCCAATAGAAACTTCACAGGTTTTAATAGAAATACAATAAAGGTGTCCTGATTTTAAGAAGTTTATATCATAATTTGAAATATATTCTGTGGGAAATGATCTTATTTGTCATATGTAGAAGTAGCAGGACTTTTATATCATAAGTGACAATTGTAATTGACAATATCAAGACATAGCTTTACCATAATAAAAATCATTTAAATAAGAATTTTCTGTTACAAAAAGTATTAGCAAGGAAGGATGAGTTCTGAATGCATGGGCTTCTTTTGTTGGTACAATTATAGACTAAGGTATTTATAGAGATAATGCATTTGCCACTTGTCTGAGAGCCTTAAAATCCATGAATGATATTAAGTTTTGAAGGAGATAGTTAACCAAATTATATTTAAGTGCCCTTCAGGGATCTGAGCCCAGAGCTAATTTCAATATTGTAAAAGCAATATTGAAGCTACTGCACTGAATTGTGTTAGCTTATTTTATTTTTACACAAAATAAAAATGTACCTTACCAATGTTCAGCAGATGGTCATCAGAGAAATTGCATCTAACATTGATTTATAAGTCAGATATAAGAAACTTCTACTTACTATGCATTCTCTTTGCTAGCCTCTTTCTATTCTCCTCCTTTGTAAATTTTAAAGTGAATTGCAGTAGTCGTTATAGAAATGTGAGATTTACAAATGGTATTCATATATCCTTTGTAAATGCCAATGTTAAAGTCAAACCTGAAATTTGTCTTGATTTTCCTGACAGGCAGCCATATCATATTAATGGTTATTCTCACATTTAGGGAAAAGTCTGTATTAGCTAAAATATAATCTAGGGTACTGTTTTGTAAATGTAAACAGCATGTATATACAGCATGTATATACCAACAAAACTATATCCTTCCCAGACAACATTTACACCTTCAAAATGGTTCCACCAGTGACCATCATTTGACATTCAGTGTTGATGGATGCATGAGTTAACATCTCTATACATTCATCACCCCTTAATTTGTATCAATAGTTTTTGAACCTATTTCTATACTATAATACATATGGGAGTATGGAATGCTTTGAAAGCAGGACCTGAGGCAATGTTGTTGGGGAGAGATTTTTTTGCTGGTAATTATGTAAAGAAGAGTGAGGAAATGGGGAGAGAAGGCCGGGAAGCTAGAAAAACAGAGCATATTACTGGGTCACTGTTACCACTGCCAGCACCTGGGACTTAATCTCCACTGGAATCTTCTAAAAAATTTTATAAAATGTACCTCAAAGTTGCCTACTGGGATCCAGGCACCTGAAATATTTCTTCAATAGCTCCTTCCACCACTAGTTGAAGACTGTTTTCATGCAGCCTTGTTGTCTTTGAAATGAGATGTTACCAGTGTATTGCTATGTGCCACACAGACACCCTCTGCTGTACCAGTTCTTTGGGGGGACACTTTAAATAAATTTCAAGCTTATAATATGAGGATTAGTTCTCCATGTTTTTTTCAAAAACTGAATATGTTCTTATAACACAAATCCAAGAACACTAAGTCTTAGTTTTTAACTTAAATTATATCCTATTCTTCCTAAGGAATCCCATAGCACTTTCAAATCCTATAATTTATATCCCTCATTAAAATTATTTCAAATATTAGAAGTGTTACTTTTTAATAGTTATATTGAATGATCCTTGAAACTAGTGGCATTTTATTTATTATGCATTTGTTCAAGGGTTGGTAGTAACTGGCCCCTTAATTTCTTACTGAATTGAAATACAGAGAATATCTTTGTGATATTACTACAAGTTTTGGTCAAATATTCCTTACCCTTCCTTTATCTTGTCAGTGAGGTGTTTATTCATTTTCATATTTCCTCCAATGGAAGTTCCCTTTACATCATTCTAGAGGTGTATTGTTATAGTAATGGAGAGAACTTACCTCAACTTGTTACATCACAAAAGTAATAATCTTATGGAAATACCCAGAATTATTCTTCTTTTCCCTTTCTTTTTATAATGGGTTTATTGATTGACAGAGTGAAACAGTGTATTTAAATAGGTTGTAGATTGCTTGTATAATTAGATAATAGAAGTTTATTTTATTAGTTTTGGATTATTTAACAAAATAAATAAAGCTTTGAAGCCATGATGTAGCAAGATCATATTTATTCCTGAAGCATTTAATGAGAAACATTTGTATTGAAACCATACCAATTAATCCCCATACTTTAAAAAACTAATCTCTAATAGTTTGAATGCTGTAATTACCAAATGCATATTTTTAATTGTTTGATCAACAGTCAGAAAGATACTTGTTTGTTCCTAGTTAGCATTCATCTTCTGAGCATTCTGAGTGCATAGCCTATGCGTAACAGGATATCCTAAGCAGCAGTTCAGCATCCTGAATAGCAGACAGCTGTAGACTGAATTCTTGTGTACCTTCACAATTCATAACTTAAATCCTAATGCCTAATGTGTTGGTGTTGGATGTGGGGCTTTTGGGAGGTGATTAAATCATGAAGGCAAAGTTGTCCTGAGTGGAATTTTGCCCTTAAATAAAGAAGCCCCTGGTCTCACTTGTTGACAGGGCCTTGCAAAACTTCAGGCAGTTTTTTTTTTTCATTTTTCACATTCTAATGGATATATATGGGTAACTATTGTGGATGTATTATTTTGATGAATACTAATTAAGTTTATCCACTTTTCATGTGTTTGGTAAACATTTGTTTATATATGGGTTGGTCTTTGACACTAAATACTTTGACTAAACTTAAGATTATTAATCAATATAGAGTGGATGATGATTAAGAAATTTAGATGACAGTCACATACTCATTCGTCTTATTTGAAATGTGCCTCCATTAATCTGGCTGCATTCTAAGGATTCCCCTGGAGTTGTGTATACAACTTTACATTCATCTGAGATGTATGGAGAATATATAGAGACTATCATTTTATTAAAAAATAAATGGAAGAATAATTCATAATTTATAATCTGTTACAGCTACCTAACTAAAACTTAAAACATTATATCCTCCTAAAATATTTGATATGTAAGAAAATTAAATTTAAAAATAAATTTAAATACCAGTGCCCCCAAATTGTTCTTAAACATTTGAGTCATTGCCAATTAAGCTAAATTTATAACAATGGGGAGAAAATATATGCAGCAAAACTTAGATATTTATTATAAATATAATAAATAAGATTTTGATGTAATTGAATATCCATATTTTATCTTTAGATACCAAGAAATACTTTAAATTACTTACAATTTGTAAGTCTCATCATAATGAAAGTTTCATATATGAAGTCAATTAATTTCAACTTGTTGATCATATTAAAACTAAACTCTGGTATCAGTCTTGAGAGCAATGGAATGTACTACTTACACAGACTATGAGAGAGAATAGAACAGTGTGTTTAAAAATGGAGGATATCTGGGCCTTAGTTCATGTTTGGGATTGCTTTCAATAAATCTCAAATACTTGGATGATCTTTACATGTCATTGTATGGAAGTAATCTTCATTTTATAGTACAAATGAAATATAACTCAAGTATTTATGTCCTATTGTCATAACACATAATACATAACATAAACCTTTATTTAACTATTATACTAGGCATTATAAAATATGATCTGCAAAGTCAGAGTAATTTATTGCAGAGTATTTGTTGCAGAAAGAATGTATCTTTATTGCATAATTTGAGTCAGAGATATAGAGGTACCAAATATGTTCAGATAATTTTCTCAATATTTTGATGAATAGAGATTGTGTTAATGAATAGTTTATTAGGACAACACCTTGCACTTAATTTAGCAAGACTGTCTATATATTCTCTACAATATATAAAATTATTTAAAATTAAAGTATTTTAGTGAAACATAACTTTAGTAGCCACACCTATATAATAAAGCAAAATCGTATTTTCAGTTAAAGTTTGAGCTAAGCTTCACATATTTATACTATTGCTTTGTTTTTACTTTCCCCCCTGAATTAATATAGTAATACATTGAAAGTTTCAAGGGTTTTGACTGCTTTTGGTATTCTCCTACAAAACAGCTGTAAGAGAAATTGTACTTTTTACATAGATCCTAGTCTTTGTGAAAGGTGAGATTGTTGCTCTGTCTGAAACATCTCAGTGACCTAGAGTTATGGAGTACACTTTTGCGGGGAGCTTGTCCAGAGGGTTAGTTCGCAATTCATTGCAAAATCTCTAGGGCAATTTGGCAAAATTTTCTAAGTTAGAATATATTCTCATCTATTGTGTACTTTCTTTGGGACAGAAATAGAGGGCCACATATGCCATCTAGTCATAACCGTCACACATTTTAAAAGCAGTATCCATGATATATTCAGGCATAGTCTTTTACCTCACTACTGCACATTACAATATTTTCTCTTGGACTTATTAGGCGAACAAAAATAAATGCAGGCAAGCATTTTTTAAAATAAAGAGTGACTTCCTCTGTTTTATTTCTCTTTTTGCTATAGATTTAATTTATTTTCTTATATGGGCCATACAGAGTGTATTGTACCTTGCTTTTGGAAAAATTGTCACAGTTTATTAATCCCATTTATTTTCAACAAAAGGGAAGAAATGTCTTTGAAGCTATTGAAGATGTGCTGGCATATAAAACCATTTTCTATGACTGTTCCATAATATGAATAAAAGGTGAAAATTCTTTATATTAAAAAATGATACCACTTTGAAAAGTTTTAAAGTACTGAAATGAGTTATATATAATATATGAAAACACATTTTTAGGTCAACATTAATCTAAGTATGATTTTTAATTATGAATGAAGCCCCAGTACACTCAGGCTCAGGTTTTAACATGAATTTTTTTTGTTATAACAACTACATTGTAAAAATTCTGTCAATTTCAATTTGGAAATTATTGATATAAAAATGTTATCACTAGTCTGTGATTAAAATAAAAATGTGACTACTTGCATAGTAAATTTGCTATTAGTCACTTCAGAAAATCTTCTATGTTGTATCTAGTGCATATAATTCCAGTAAAAGAATTTTTAAATTTTAACATCATAAACTCAAATGATTCAAGAAGCAATAAAGATGGTAAAACTAGTACATAATTAATTAACTTTCAGAATGAGAAATAAAGATGAGGTTCTAATTCACAAAATTTTATTTACATCTTCAAAAATTGGATTGTTTCAAAGTTTGTCTCTTATTCATGTTAGAAAATGGAAAGTATTTCTGCTTATTTATCACTGACTATGATCTGCACTGATAATCATAATTTAACCATGACAATGCTTTTTGAGAGAACTGTTCTGCAGAGAGATAAATCCTTTTTTAATTACCAGTAGCTTATTAGGCAATCTCAATAACAGACTCGGTAGAAACTTTCCACAACAGTTGAATAATCTAAATGGTCTTCTAATTAATCTCATTAGTGTCTCCTAAGTATTCTTCATGTTCAGGTGTATGTCTGACAGGACAGTGGTATAGAACGTGTGATAATAATATTAGCAGGACTAGGTTTCTCCCAGATCTTTCCTGCCTTCAGGCTTCTGTTAAAATTATTAAGTTCCAGCAAGGCGCAGTGGCGCACGTCTGTAATCCCAGGGACTCAGGAGGCTGAAGCAGGAGGATCGCGAGTTCAAAGCCAGCCTCAGCAATTTAGTGAGGTCCTAAGCAACTCAGTGAGACCCTGTCTCTAAATAAATGCAAAATAGGGCTGGGAATGTGGCTCAGAGGCCCCTGAGTTCAATACCTGCTTCAAATAAATAAATAAATAAATAAATAAATAAATAAATAAATAAAATTATTAAGTTTTTCTGCGGCATACTTTCAGTGTTTTATTTGGAATGTGAGCAATAAAGGCAGCAAAAGATACAGGGAAAAATGTGTTAAGCTGTCTTTCCAGTCTCCCCCTGAATGGGCAAAGGAAGTTGGTGTATGCATGCAAGATGCACCAAGTGGTGCTGTCTGTCTCTTTGTTCCGCGGATTACTGTTAAATTCTTAACCAGCTATTTGGCAAGTAACAAAAGCAACAAAAACAACAACAAAGGAGGAGAAGGAGGGTGATTTGGAGGAAAAAGCCTGCTTCTATTTAAATTGGCAGGTTGCTACTAAGTATCAAGGTAAACTTTAGTATGGAAGGTGCACACATTAGGAAAACTACAATGTTTCTCCCTTCGTAAAACATATTAAATTCTGCATTCCTGTCTGTTGCTATCACTAAAACTTTCAAAATTCAGATTTTCAATTGAATTGATACATAAATTAATGAGATCTAATTCTAAGTTCTCCTTGCCAGTTTGTCCTCCTTTCATCAAACGTTTACAATTTCAAAGTTGTATAATATGATCTGCATTTTATCCAACATTTTGCATTACACAGTGTCAAAACCCAGGAGAAATTTGAATCTGAGATTATGAGCAAGCCATGGCATTTCCCTTATGGCTTCCATTATTGTCTGTATATTAATCACTCATTTTTTCTTCCAATTCCAATTTATCTCTTCAGCTTCAGAATTCAGTACATTATGGTCTGCATATTTGGATATGGGATGTCCCCATACGCCTCAAATTCACACACTCATAACACAACTTGTGGTCCACTCTCTCCTAGTTTGTTTTCACCTCACTCATGCTTTTACCCCCAACTATAACTCTACCACTGAAAAAACAAATTTAAAGACCATTACGTACTTTGCTTATATCTCTGTATTGCTTCTCTCCAATAGCATAGATATTCATCCTCAAAGAAGAGTAACCAGACACCAAACGGTTATTTAACTTTTCACTCCATGTTTTCAACTGCATCTGCTACTTGTTTGGGCTACTTGAGGTATTTACTCTGCTTCTTGTCCTTTCATTAGCCAGAACTAGCTCCATTGCCAGCAGGATCAAGTGCAAGCTCTGTTATGCATTGGTTTACAAGATCTCACTCCAGTCTCTCTGGAATCCCTTGGTGCACTCTTCTGCACTCCGTTAACTGATAAGCTCTGTCCACTTGATTCCTAATGCTGTAACTTCAACTCTTGCACTTACAATACTCTCACACTTACCACTGCCCCACCCTTCACCCACATCCTTGCTTTACTAACTGTGCTTCACAATTCCTACTACATGCCATTCACTTAGCAAAACATGACTCTATCTTTAAGGGTAGGCTAGGTTTTCATCCACTAAATTCTCCACTGCTATCGTTCTTTATCATATTGTGACAATTATATGTCATGGTGTAAGATTCAATAGATTCATTTCTATTTATCCAGCTGACTTTCTCAAGATGGAATTGCCTCAGGTTGCTCTACAAGGATTAGAAGATGCTAAGTAGGTATTTTTCTGTAAGATTGAATCAATGATAAGCTATGAAGTAAATAAATATTATGAAATACAAATGGTTGATATTCACTTGACAAAGAATCAATATAACTTTCCTAATCTTAAAAGAAATGTATATTTAAAAGATCTGAAATATATTTCTTGAAATCTCACTTGCAATTTGAAAACACTGTTAGCAAGAAAATTTTACAAGTTGGTATCCAAAGAAAAAGGAACATTTTAATGTTATCATTGGTTTAAATGTAAGATGTTTTAATTTTCTGTGACATAATTTGGCAGCATGGATTACAAACCTAAGCACCATGTTAAGATCATTCTAAAACTAACTATATAATTCTATTTCTAGAGTTTCATCATTAGAATGCCAGGAGATACAAACAAATCATTATTTGCCAACATGCCATTAAAATTTTATTAAAATGAGAAAGCATATCAACAGACAACCCCATAAGCAAGAAAGTTCTATCCTGTAGAAAAGCAGTCAACATAATTAGGGTGAGATTTCTAATGATTATGACATATGCTAGATAACAAATGTAATATTCCAAAAGTTATAATTGCTATTATGTCAAGATAAATGTCACGAAAGAAGGGAAGTAAATACAATAAATTCTCAAAGGTACCAATCTTGTGACAGTAGTGCAATGAATGATTTTTGTTACCTCCTTTTTTATGTCTTCCAAGATTTCTACTGCAAACATGTAGTTCACTTACACATACAACATTATGATATAAAATCTTCAATGTTCTGCTAATTTGTAAGTTTAGAAACTTCTTATATGTTATTTTTAAAATTCATTTGTTTATTCATGCAGTGTTGTTTAATTAGCAATAGATAAGATGGACAAGTCTTATAATCTCTCCATTCTCATAGGAAGAAACATGAAGAAGCAAGAAAGTAAATATATCCACCAATAAAGCAGACAAATAAAAAATCGACAAATGTAAGACATACTATGCAGGAAATAAGTGGGCAATTAAAAAAGGAACTGTAAAAAAAAAAAAAAAAAAGGAACTGATAGAAAGTAACTCAAAGGGAAGAATGAAAAGTGATAATTGATAATTAAAATAAGTCACCACATAAAGGACTAGGAAAGGGCATTCTAGACAGAGGAAACAGCACATGATGCAAAGACAGTAAGGTGAACATAAGTGTATTATGCTCCAGAAATAGAAACGGAAAGAAAGAGCAAATTAAATGTTGTTGTGAAACAGAAGTATAGACTGGTAGACTGGGGAAGATTACATAAGGCCATGGTAAGGGATTTGAATTATTATTATTATTATTATTAATATTGACTCTAGGGATTTAACAAAAAGAATATTTTACCACTGAGCCATATCCTCAGCCCTTTTCATTTTTCATTTTAAGACAGGGTCTTGCTAAGTTGTTTAGGACCTCGCTAATTTGCTGAGGTTAGTCTGGTACTTGTGATCCTCCTGCCTTAGTCTCTCAAGCCACTGGGATTACAGGTGTGTATCACCAGGCCCAGTTAAGGAATTTGAATTCTAAGTACAATGTAAAGTCTTTTATGGACTACCCTGCATAAGCCTTTATTTGGAGATCATAAACTTTTGCCCTCCAACATAAAATTCCCCACACTACTATTCAATGAACATAATTGTATTTATTGCTAACATTACATTTTTTTCTAAAAAAATTACAAGTTTGTAGCAACCACTCCACTGATTATATGTCATATGTTTATATCAATTTAAATAAGTCTGAAAATCAATGTCTGTAATTATCTAATCTTTTACTGTTACTCCTCCTCCCGTTGAAACATTAGTTCTAAAGGAATAAATTCCTTCAGGTTTATATTCCCAGTGATATCTCTGTGTATTTTCACACAATAAATACTTAATACATATTTGTTTCATATGTAAATTTTGTAATGTTTGTCTATAGAGTGTAGAAACCATAGAACAATACCAACAGTTTTATATCACTCTTTCGTATTCTGTGTCCTAGTCTTAACTTCCTTTGACTTTCTTCTTGACATTTCTCCCTCCTTATATTATTTTAGTTATGTTCTAATTTGGCCATTCTTCTCACTCCTCTTCTATGTAGCACACTGTTTTTGTCCCTCTCTAGACTCTCTCACTTGAAGATTTTGTGTATTTCCACAGCCCAGCTACAAAAACTCCCCATCCTCACCTCTCATTGAGGGTAGATGTGGACATTCCCCAGCTGAATTTCTTGCATAGACCAAGCAACAGAAACAACCAGTGTATTACTTTGCTTCAGACAGCTCTGCATGGATGCTTTCTGCATTCTTCCTGAACTATACATCCCAATCTGAATTATAATTCTGTCTTTTGATTTGGAAATTCTATTAACAGGACTGATACTATTAATCAAGTCACTTAAATCCAAAACCACATATTCATCTTCACTATGTCTCTATATCTCCTTCCTACAATTCTATTTCCTCTAGTGCCATCTTCTCACCTATTCACTGCCTGTGCACAAAACCTGACCTCACCTACATGCACATCTATTTTTTGCCAAGAGAGCATGTTTCATGTCTGATATATACCTTTTATGTATCCTCTCTTTTCTGTTCCCACATTTACCATCTTCATTTTCTGAAGTTCGCTTAGCAGGTATCCAATAATTAAGAGGTAAGATGAGGAAAATGCCATATATAACATTGTTGCAGTTTTCACAGGCTACACAGATGTACAGAAGAAGGCTTAAAGGGATGGTGGGTTGTTAGGAATGTAAGATATCTGTATTACCACCATCTGTTAATGGATTTTAGCAGACATCAAAATCATGTAACCTAAAATTTAATATTTATTAAGCTTTTTATTATGATTAGACTTCACATGGAAAACATATTTAATTTTTAATTTTTATGAATACTTTTATTAAGTGAATGGAAAAATACTCATACTTTTGTCATGTATGAACAAGTAATAAATCTACTTAGGAAGAGCACGGCTGACTTATGCTGATGCTTGTTAAGGATAAGAATAATCACGCTATATGATCATTATGCACAAGCCTTCTGTTGCCATAACTTGACTTCACATTTCACTTTATTTATTAAGATATTTGGCAATGACCCTTTGCCAGCCTTGCTACTTTGTGTATTTAAATTCTGTGCATATGGAATATTCGCATATAGATGATCATTAAATGTCTCAGTGGGAATTCTACCACTTAAATTAAAGCAATAAAAAATAGGCTAGTTTTAAACAAACTACCTTCTGAAGCAGAGGCAAGCTGTCTCTTGAAATGTAATGTCTTCACATGCATGAGCACTATCTCTGGTCTATCAGGTTGGCACTGGCCCATATACTTTCTCTCTCTCTCTCTCTCTCTCTCTCTTTCTCATTAACACTCATTGTGCAATGTATAAAACTAAGGTAAGGAAACACATCAAGAATATTTTTAATTAAACTTGGGTAGAAGAATTAACCTGTGAGGACCCAACAGAAATATTGTAAAAGGTCATCATATTTCATTAAACTGAGTTCAATTTTTTGGCCTTAGCTATTCTTAAAATAGCCTAAGACATAACTATTAATGTTTGAACATTGTATTACTGCTTAGTTTCTACCCATTGTTTCCACACTTTTACCTTCAGATACCTCATGACATTTAAAAGCTCAAAACAGGTTTGGCCTGTTCAGGAAAAATAATTTTGTCTCTGGTCTCTTCCCCACCATACACCAAAAACTCTGTAATTGGACATAAATCTGCCAAAAATGGAGAGTAGAGCTTTTTTTCCAAGCTTTCTTCTCCCCACATTTTTTTTTTTTAACACTGAGACACTCAGAATATGGGCTTTCACTTGGTATTGAAAGGGGAATGAGAAAGGCTATTTGTTCAAGTATTTTCTATTTATAATCTAAAGATCTCATTTGGATCTTGTCTTAATTAAACACTTTTTATACAACTTATTAAGGTTATAACATTTTATACACATAGTAACAAAAAGTTTTGAACTGACTTCTTTTGAAATGTAAGTTATTTGTATGAGGCATTTTAATTTTACATTGTATGCCATATAAATGCATCTTTTCTCTTTTTATTATCTCAATATATCTTTCTGAAATATTTTAATCGATACACATATTCACACCACAATTCAACATGATAGGTATGCGATGTTTCCATTTAGTATTAGCATTTTTTCTTTAACAGCTTTATCTTCTATCTTTTTTTATTGTACATTCTATTCCAGGTATAAATCTTTCTAAGCCCATCAGGAAGATGGATGAAATGTTTAGCAGAGATAAAACGCTTAAATTTCCTATTTGGCAGCTTTGACGTACAAGCACTGGCAGTTATGTTAAATGGAAATGAGTGAGTTTTAAGACTGTATATATAAAGTTAGGTGCATTTTTAAAATTGATGCAAACCTCCAATCGCTTATAGATCTTAAAGCATAGTTATTTTACTCTACTTTCAAACAATTTGAAATGCATTACAGGATGTTTTTGACATTTAAAGCAATGGTTTCACCAGTTTTTGATTATTTACCTAAAATTAAATGATTATGTGTTAGAAGTAAAACTTTTGAGTAATGAGATTTCCAAACATATAGATCTTAAGGCATAGTTATTTTATTTTTACTTTTAAACAATGCTGAAATGCATTACAGGGTATTTTCACATTGAAAGCAATGGTTTCATCAGTTATTGAAAATTTATCTGAAATTAACTGATTATGGATGAGAAGTAAAACTCTTGAGTAATGAGATTTCCAAACATGTTCAAATGAGCTATTTCTCTCTTGCTGTCTCATTATTTTGATTAAAGTGATTAATTCCAAAATCCCACAATAACAGAGGAAGTCAGTATTAAAACAATAAAATAAAATATCCATTTGCAGAAGAAATAAATTTCATCAGCTTAAAGGTATAAATTGAAAATTGGAATTTTTTTTTTAAAAGCAGATATGAAATGGGTCTTTAAATATTTCACCTCTAGAAGATTCTTTCAACTTTTTCTTTCTCTGTTCTGAGCAAAAATAGATAAGATATCAAAGAAAGTTCAAATGAAATGGAAGCTAAGTCATTAAAGAATAGTTTTGGCTTTTGCAGGAATAGAAACTCATGATATAAATAGAGGGCTAACTTACAATGGAGAGAAAAGCAAAAAGTATTATATTTGATGAACTGAACATGGAAAGGTTGACTTTTAAGAGAAAATAAAATTATTTAAATGTATATTTTATTTTAATAAATCAGTGGAGAGCTAGGCAGTTAATTTGATATTAGTTTAAGAGCTTGTGAAAAGCATTTAAGGGGTCAAATGGAAATATGTTAAGACATCTCCTGGTAAAATAGTTTTTTTTATTTCAATGTGTGTTTAATCTTTAATAACTTTTATTTTGTCTTATAAAATGTCCCCTTTTCTTTAAAGGGATGAACATGTCGCAGTTATATACCACGTGGGATTGAGTGATTTAAAAAATTATATAAACATAGCCAAGTATATTTTTGAAATTGATAAAAAACTCCTATTATTTATAGTTTGGAGTTTTACATTAAATATATATCCTTTTATTAGATATAAAAGTTGTACAGTTGGTAGTAATTATCCTATTTTATTTCTTCAGAGCTTAATTGTCACATCCAAATCGTTTTACTAAATCCTGGTAATTCTCATGATCCCTATATTTGTTCTCTTTATTTTTGTGATTGTAATTTTCTATTTCTATCTCAATAGTCTTGAAAACTACTTTATGTCCAAATAGAAAAGCCTAACTGGGTAAGCAAAATTTCATGATTTTGAAATTACATTGGTAATTTTTATAAAATCTGCAAAAAGAATTTACTATTGGAAAACATAATTACACAAATTTATACCATAAACATTACTTTTAGTATGATTAAATCTTGTTAGATAACTTCAAAGGCAGAAACTTTTAAAAATTAAACACAAAGAGAGCTATAAAACTGGAAAACTGCAAAGACTAACAACTTCATTCTCTATGGTAGCTTAAAATATATTTCAAAAATATATAAAATAAGCACAGGAAACATTGAAAGAAAATGGCAAAGCAACAAATTATCAAACCAAAAACCTCAGTCATACAGGGGAGATTGTTTTATGAATGTCCATGTGATACTAGAAGAATACGTATCTCTCCCTTCCTCCCTCCCTGCTTCCCTCCTTCCTCCCCTCTGTCCTTCATTTTCAGTCATACACAGTTAAGCAAGATGCAGTTAATCATTTAGTTAACTATACTAATATTTTTTTTGCTTCCCATAAACATAACATTTTGAAGAAGTAGAAAAACTATCCTTTCAAGAAATGGGAAAATTCATCTCAAATGCCATTTTCAACCTGTTCCATTCATAAACAAGTGACATTTTTTCCCCTTACATAATACTTTTTTGTTGTTTTGTTTTGTTTTGTTTTTTAGCATTGCCAGTCTATTGTATGACCGTTTAAGACAACTATTCTAGACACCACTGGTTTAGGGAAACCATGCCCTACAAAGCATTAGTTCCATCTTGGAGTTAATAAAAGGCAGAACTTAGAAATACCTGATTACAGGGATCATGGGATACTTTCTTAATTTCCCAAACCAGTATATTTGTAATATTAGATAATTATAATAAAATATTTTTGGGCAGCCTTTCACTCATTTTCAGGGATTTAAATTTTACAAATGGGGACTGGGGTTATGGCTTGGTGATGGAGAGCTTGTCTAGCCTGTGTGAGGCACTGGGTTAGATCCTCCGTGCCACATAAAAATAAATGAAATAAAGATATTGTGTCTATCTACTATTAAAAATATAAAAATAAAACTTACAGATGGGCCAATTTCTTTGCCGAATAACTTAATCACCGTCTTTGTTTTACTATTTTCATTATATGAACTTTTAAAAACTGGCAATATTTGCTCATTCTTTTCTTCAACAATATTGCTTAAGAATCTGAATCTAGAATGATTTCCTGTCACCTATATTTTAGGCAAAATTCAACATCCATTAGATGATTTAGAATCATCCAAAGAAACAGTGTATGCAGTGTACTTCAATTAATTTCATGGAATGCTAATTTTTCTGAAGCCAAAAAAAGTTCTGATGCACATATTACAACGAAATGGTTTTTCCAGAGAAAGGATAATAAAATAGTGTAGTGTCTCAGAGTCATATCACATAAGGAAAAATATAGAAAAAATTAAATTAAAGGAAAATTGAGAGGAACATATCACTATTTTCTAAATTCAAAGAAATATCAAAGCAGAATTATCTTTCATCTGTGGAACTCCAAATTAATAAGGAGGTTCACTGAAAGAAAGTTAGAGGGAAGCATTTTAATCCAAGCTACACACACACACACACACACACACACATACATATTACATATACACTAAGGACACTGGTCACGGGTGAAAATAACTTTAGCTATTGGAAAAGATGACTGTTGGATAGTTAACCTGAGAAAGAAGGGAAGCAAGAACGTCACATACAATGCTATATCATAATTCATATGTGAAGTCTTTTGCTTCTTGGTAAGAATAATGGAGATGGCAAAATTGTACCTATTTTGTCAATGTTTTATAAATTCAAAATAATTATGTGCTTAAATGTGGAGAGTAAAGGAAAGAAATCGAACATTATCTCTATTTTGGGGGAAGGGATTTGTGGATAGAATACTGTTTGCTGATGAGGAGAATGTTGAAGGTGGAATGAGTACAGGACAGAGACCAAGAGTATCTTCTCAGATGTTCTAACTTTGGAAGTAGAGATGTTTATTAGATAAAGAAATTATGATAGGCAGGCAACTGAATATATGTATCCAATTCAAATAAAATCAAGACTTGAGATACAGGATGTAAGCATCACCAGCATTCAGAGAATATTTAAAACCATGCAACTGGATAAGGGCATCGCAAGAGACTGCAGTTAGAGTAGAGAGTGAATTCCAGAATGATTCAGATAAATCGCCTAAATTCAAAGACTAGCAAGTAAAATGAGAGAAGCATGCACACACACACCAGGCTGTCAACATAGTAGTAAGTAGCCATAAAATTATCCATCTTGAGGTTAGGAATCTTGAAAGATGTAGAAGATGCCTTATTCTATGGAATTTTGTTTTCTTTGATGATATGTTGATAGCTCATGTAAAACAACACAATTTACAGTGCACTTGTTATCACCAAAGATCCAAACGTTGTTCAATTATTTATTCCTACATGTGATTATTATAAGGTTAACAATCATAAATAAATGTGACAGGTAATTTTAATATTTTTCTTTTGAAGAAGCTTGTTATTTACCTCAAAGGCAATGCTGTAAAAGCTGTGATAGCATTCTTAGTGAATTCATTGTTGACTATTTAGATTAATTTAGAGATTGTAAAAAGTGCATGAAGTTTGTTATGGTTTGGATGTGAAGTATTCCCCCAAAAAATCATATGTGAGAAAATGCAGTAAGATTTAGGAGTCAAATGATTGGGTTAGGAGAGCCTTGACCTAATCAGTATATTAAGCCCCAGACAAGGATTAACTGAATGATGACTGTAGGAATGTTGGGTGTGGCTGGAGGAGGTGGGTCCCTGGGGCTGTGCTATTAGGGTTTTATTTAGTCCTTGCTGAGCAAAGTTCTCTCTCTGCTTCTTGCTGCCATGCTCCCAGGTGCTTTCCATGGCAAAAATCTTTCATCCTGATGTTCTTTCTGCCTCACCTAGGGCCTCAAAGATGAGAGTCAGCATCTATAGACTAAGACCTCTGAAACTGTGAGCCCCACAATTAACTTCTCTAAAATTGCTCTTGTCATGTCTTTTGGACACAGTAGTGAACAAGCTGATTAAAACAACATCCACCTAAACAAATAATAAAAATAAAGGTCCATTGACAAAATATATATTTAAGAAAAAAACAACATCCATAAATGATTCAATGGTACAATGAGATATTTTATCAGTTAATTGTATTTGACTAAATCTAGAGTTGATGTATAGTGATTTTTCCTGCTTAAACATTTTCAAGACCAAATGTTAATTTGCAAATAATGACAATGGATTTCCATACTGTTATTTTATGTTTGTTGATAGCAAAGAGCTGATGATTCATTTAGATTCATTGGCTAAAAAATAAAAAGTAAGAGGAAATAAACAGAAAGCAGGCAAATGGAGAAGAATCAAATTTAATCAACATATGTGTCCATATATCAAGGCTTCACCGAATAATCCTTTTACCCTCAGTTCAGCCATAGATGCTTCTAATATGGTTGTCACTCCTCTTACACTAACAATTCACGAGTAGAAGGAATCTTGTACAGTTTCTTGTGTTTGATAAAAGTTATACAATGGATTCTATGCATATATGATCATGTCAAGTGAACCCTAATATTATTTATAACTATATTGCACTAATCAAAACATTTTTAAAAACTAGACTATATTAAAGCCCAAAGGCTATTCCATAATCCATTTCTTAAATTCTTTGTACTTTGCCCATTCTGTGCATGCTGGATACATCTTTCTCATAATCCTCATATCTTCATTAAAATTAAAATGAAATATTGACATCTTCTAGGCAATTTTCTGATACTCTACATTGCATATAGTTATATTTAGAGTATCTTACTCATCACCCTGAATTACCAGGGCAACCTGGTGGACAACTGTAATTACAGTGACTCAGGAGGCTGAGGCAGGAGGATCACCAGTTTGATGCTAGCATTGGCAATTCATGCTCCTGGATTAAACCATGAGTTCCTCTTTGGCAAGTAAAACACAGCTCCTCAAACAACATCCATGACTACCCTTTCCCCAAAGGATGGTGATGATGATGATCATCGTGTGAGGAGGCCAAAACTGTGTAGATGACAGAATTAGCACTTGCTTTCCACTGCACAAGTTATGTGGCCTTGAGAAAGAGATCTCTTCACAGTTTATCTCATTCCTTAACATAATAACATATTTGAGTCCTAAAAATGGACTCTTAAGTACTTTATTATGGAAGTAATTTGCTATTGCATGTTTTGAGTTTTGCTAATTTTATTTTCATATTTTTTCTCCTCCCTAGTTTTGTTCCTTTTGATGTATGTGTATATATATCTTCCATATCACTACTGATTTCACTAAAATGTCTATTCTTTTTTCCTCATTATGGAAAATTAATTAAAAAAATAGAAAATGAGTAGAAAAATAACTAGTAAAAAATAAAATAGTATGTATATAAGGCCACATTTCTTATTTTATTTTCTAAATAAAACCTTTCTTTTTCTTATCCCATTCTACCTTAAATTAAAAGGGGAAAAGTGATTAAGTAATTATATAGAAGAGTTCTGGAACTACTAAGTTTCACTTGATTTCAGCCTCAGTTAACACTGGCTAAAATGAAAATGACAGAGACTTTGACCAATTTCTTTCTCAATAATTATTAGAAAGGTATTGTCAGGATTTAACCCATGATCTAAATGTCCCAACTTTTAAAGAATAAAGAATGAATGTTCTAGGAACTCTTGAGGCCAAATAACTGTCAAGCTAAAATAGAGAGAGATTCTCCAAAGAAAATAATTATTTGAGAATAGCAGAGCATTGCAATCAGACTATGTGTACCATAGTAATTGTTTGATTACAAAAAATAGTATGAGAAAAGACAGATTGCATTTTGCATGACTAATAGTAAATATTTACCAATGGCTATAAAATAAAAAAAGATATGTCTCACAGGTGGATGCAATAGCTATGAACAGTCATGTTTTAAATGTAACTATAAAATTTAATTATTTAAATAGTTTATTCATTACAATAGTCTCCTCATGAGTATTTTTCTTTAGTGATATTTTAGAATTTAGTCTTTAGAAATTTCAACAACAGATATATGTTGCATTATTTTAAATTATAAATGACTTTGCTTTTTATTTTGTCATTGATTGAGCTAGTTTCAAAGTTCATTTGAAATTACACATTTTCTTTTGTTTCAGTCTTATGGAATGCCTACTTAGACTAAAAGGACCTATGAAATCTCTCTTGAAGATTTTCATAGGAATAAAGCACATCACAAAGTGGACCATTGTTCTTTCCCTCAATAGAGAAAGAATAGGAATTCAAGGGAAACAATAGGTATTCAAAATTAATCAATGTATTCTATCAGATAATATAAATTAATTGTTTCATTCTGTCTTTGCCTTAAAATTATGTTTGAAGAAAACAGTAATTAATTGAAGAAAAGTTCTTCAATTGATTCTTGAAGAACTTTTTATCACATTTTTATTTCGAAGAACCAATTTATATTATATAAGGAGAAGAAATAACAAAGTAGCAATAAACTTTCATATTTTATTAACTTACATGTGAAAAGATAAAGATTTAATGAGTAATTTTGTTGTGAACTGTAATAACACTCATGGTCAATTCTGTTTACAGATAAGCAAAGTGGTTTTCCTTAATTTTAGAATACTGGAGACCAGTTTCCTTGTGGGTAAGAATTATCCCTAGTCAGTACTGTGTATGTGGAAGAAACATTAAATCCTGGCTACTTCGTTTTTGGATTGAAAAGGACAATAAAACTGCTTTAATTTGGAAACTCTTAAGAAACTAACTTATTTGCTAACAAAAGTGCAAATCAAGGAATCTTTTTGGAGAGACACATATAGGGGAGAAATGATGCCTGTTTAGCATTTACTACAAGGACACTGTTTTCTTTCCTCATGAACACAAACCAGAGTTCAAAGGCAAATACATTTTTTTGAAAAGAAAAATACATTTTTTCTTCATTTTTAACAAATAAGTAATCAATAATGAAATTCTGGAAGATGCCTCTGGTTTGTTGTTCTATGAAAAGGATGAAAAGGATTTCAAACTCTAGTTTACAAACTGTCCTTTCAATTTCTCCTTCTTTCAAATAACAAAGAAGATGTTATGTATGCCATCGTGTGTGTGTGTGTGTGTGTGTGTGTGTGTGTGTGAGATAGAAAGAGAGGGAGGGAGGGAGGAAGGTGGTGGGGAGAGGGGGAGAGAGAGAGAGAGATAGAGATATTTTTAATTAGACTCTCTTTTACTCTGACAGTGATCTTTGTGGAAATTAGGTAGTTTAATTGATACTTGCATTCTTTTCTTGCCTTAAATCTGCCTTGATCGTACAAATTCTTTCAAATTTTGAGTAAGAATAATGAATAATATAACATTTTTAGTCACAAATACATGTTGTATGCTTTAAAAAGATGCACTATCTTGCTGTACAAAAATTATTATTCATAACAAGAAGAAAATGTGTCAAATGAGAAATGAACAGGTATTATTTTGAATCATCATATGGACTATTTGGTGATAGATAAAAAAAATTTATATAATTTCATGAACAAAAGCAAATTTTTGTTTATGCAGTGTATTCATGGTAAATCATGTTAATCATATTTATTCTTTTTTTAAATTTTCTGTTTCTTTAATACATGCATATAGGTTAATAATGTCTGTCTCATTCTACTGTCCTTCCCATCCCTACCACTGCACCCCCCTCTCTCCCGTATAATCCAAATTCCTTCATTCTTCCCTGCCTGCCCCCCACTATGGATCAGCATCCACTTATCAGAGAAAAAATTCAGCTTTTGATTTTTTGGGATTGGCTTATTTCATTTACCATGGTGTTCTCTAGTTTCATCCATTTTCCCGCAAATGCCATAATTTCATTCTTCTTCAAGGCCGAGTAATATTCCATTGTGCGGATGGACTCCATTTTCTTTATCCATTCATCTGTTGAAGGGCATCTATCTAGGTTGGTTCTGTAGTTTGGTTATTGTGAATTGAGCTGCCATAAACATTGATGTGGCTGTGTTACTGTAGTAGGCCAGTTTTAAATCCTTTGGGTATAAACTGAGGAGTGGGATACCTGAGTCAAATGGTGGTTCCATTCCATGTTTTCTAAGGAATCTCCATACGACTTTCCAGAGTGGTTGCACCAATTTGTAGTCCAACCAGCAATGTGTGAATGTACCTTTTTCCCTATATCCTTGTCAACACTTAATATTGCTTGTATAATAAGTGATAATTGATAATTGCCATTCTGACTGGAGTGAGATGAAATCACAGGGCAGTTTTGATTTGTATATCTCTAAATGCTAGAGATGATGAACATTTCTTCATTTTTTGATGGATTATATTTCTTCTTCTTTGAAGTGTCTGTTCAGTTCCTTAGCCCATTTATTGGTTGAGTTATTTGTATTTTTGGTTTTAAGTATTGATAGAAAAGCAGTAATGATAAAATATATGGAGAACATCATATTCATGAGAGATTTTCAGGCAATTAGTAAGTACCATAACTTTATTTAGACCTATGTCTCATTCTGTGTTTGCTTTGCTCCTCCATTTAAAATCTTTTACACATCTCTAGTTTAACTTCTAGCATTATCACTTTTAATTTCTTTGCTCTACTTTCTGTTTAGGTCAATTCACTCTTTCAAGCAACCATTAATTTAAAGTGCCGTTTGAGTTTATTACTGACAGGAAGCAATGGAACTGCACAATGTGCTGTTTGTGTATGAATTTAATAACAGGTATACAGTGATTAAACACTGAGACAATTTGAAAAAAAGCAATGAAATTGTTCACTGATCATGACATCTACCTGTTAATCACATGGCGATTTGTGGATCGGAATGCTAATAACAAAGTTTTTACTTTATAGAATTCCTTATAATTAATATATTATTGTAATTGAATTTTGAATTGTATTATTGCTAGACTGGTGATATTTAACTTAAAAATATCAACTATGTGAATCTTTTCCATATATGTACCAAGCAATTTTAAGCCATCCAATCTTACAAAGTTATACTATTGAAAATAAGGATCATGGATGGAGAAATATGTCAACTGAGCAAAGAGAAGACACTGATACATATCCATGAAAATGAAAGGTTTACAAACAAAGTTCTATTTTAAGTCAGTGGGACAACCATACCCTAATTACCAAATAACATTAAGAATTGGCTAATCATATATGTAACAAAAACTAAAAAAAGGTAATTTGGGGAGAATGGCTAAATTGCATTCTTCTGCTACGAAATTTACATAAGAATTAATAATAAAACTGATGGATAAAATCCAGGATACTCTAGAAGAAATTGTAAATAAATATTTTTATGATTTTAGGAAGAAAATGATCTTAATCATCAAAAACCAAAAGCATAGAAAAGTATTGAGACACTGCAGCATGAAAGAAAAATTTGACTATATAATGAAACACCTCTTTATTATGATACTTTTCTATTGTGACAGACAAGAAAGATTGAAGTTTCACTGCTGAAAAAGAAAAAAAAGAATACTATTAATAATTTAAGGATTGATACACAAAGGACTTAAAATCAGATTGCTACAGTGATGCAGCCACATCAATGTTCATAGCTGCTCAATTCACAATAGCTAGATTATGGAATCAACCTAGATGCCCTTCAATAGATGAATGGATAACGAAACTGTGGTATATATACACAATGGAATATTACTCAGCCATAAAGAAGAATAAAATTATGGCATTTGTAGGTAAATGGATGATGTTGGAGACTGTTATGCTAAGTGAGATCAGCCAATCCCAAAAATCCAAAGGCTGAATGGTCTCTCTGATAAATGAATGATGATGCATAATGCTGGGGGGGAAGGGTGGCAAGAATGGAGGAAGGATAGATAGCATAGAGGGACGGGAGGGGTGGGGTCGGGGTGGGGGGG
>JAJEJO010000641.1:486975-655881 GCA_020662805.1 Glaucomys volans
TTCATATAATCTACTTCATTGAATTTATTTAAAATTAAAACCAAATTATGAGGTCTTGACAACCAGCTGCTTTTGGTTGAAATGGGTTATAATAAATAGATGGAAAGTGGTGTTCATTGGAATTGTGTTCTTTGAGTATATATGGCAGTTTTCTCTGGTTAATAATTAACATTTGATAATTTCCAAATTTGCTATTTGTCAGAATACTATACAAATTACCAATATCTTTAGAAATTCAATTTTAACTGATTTTTTAATACTGTCATAGTTTATTATTGTTACTTAATAAAATTGTTTATGGAGGTTCTTTACATATTTCTCATTTTCTAAATAAGCTAAAATTTATTTTTTCATTAATAATGGAAATTTCAGATTTTAATTGGCATTGAAATTACTACTACATTACAAAAGTGTGTATACTGATTTGAATGTAGCATTTAACTTGAATGTACTTTTGTTCCTTGACAAAGATTTTCTTGAATGTACCACTTATATTTGTGCAAGCACATAATCATTGGTGGTGAATCTTCAGGTTGGAGGAAAAAACAAAGCAGATTTGTGAAGTTGTTTTAAATTTAGCTTTAGCTTACTGCAAGGATATTTGTGTTCTTTTGTAACAGTAACTTTGCTTTTAAATATCCAATTTATTTCTTAAATTAATATAAGGATATAAAGCCATACTTAGAAAAATTGCAACTTAAAATAATCAATTTAAAAGTGTAAACTTATTTAAAAGTAAAACTTAAAAAGTCTGTAATAGCTGAGGAAAATTTGTAGAAATCAAGAATTCAAAATTAAGGATAAACAATAATATTGGTAATAATTCAGTTAATATATGTTTCATTTTTAGAATGCTTCCATTTATTATATGGATATACAGTGCAATTATAATTTGCTGAACAGCATATTTACTATTAATATGCCTAAATAAATGGTAAAATTATTTTGAGAAACAAAACTCTATTGTAATTTTTAAGAATTACAAAATATATATGAACTGAAAGTAAATATATTTTCTTCTTTGACAATTTTAAGAATGAAATTGTATGATAATGAATTAAAAATAGATAATCAATATTTATGTCAAATACTGAAGATTTTATTACACAGCACAAATTGAACATTGTAAATATTGTATTTATATGTGTTGTGCATGAAAAATGGTTATATTAAATGCCCTTCACACATATTGTGTATTTATAAGTATATAATTAACATAAGTGAGAAAGATCTCTGTCTCTAATTAGGTTAATAGGGTTATATGTGAAGTGTATATGTTTGTGCATAAGTGTGCATCAATCTAAAGGGAACATAGTAGCAATATGTTCCTTAAAAAGTTCATATAAGCCACATAACCATGCATAGTTAATATTTCTCAAGTTTTTCTTTTTTATATCAGAGAGTAAAATACTAACAAAAATTCTTAAAAGGATCTCATTTGTATCAGTGGTTTAATGAATGTGTTTTGGTACTAGGATAAAATTTATTGTGGCATACAAATTAGCATTTATCTACCAATCAGCAGTTAATGGGGTTATAAATCTGATAGTTGTTGTGATTGTTTCACATCTTGTTAAACCATTAATAAGGATTCATAAAATGTAGTAGAAAGTTAAGCGTTTTTGTTTGTAGAGGCTATCACTCTGAAAACAATAAATGATTTGTTCATTAAATGACCAAAAAGCAATATTTTAGACATAAATTAGAACATTCTAATTATTAGGTATAATCAAGTCATATTTGTATGTGGAAAGTAAAACATCCCAGTAGCATACTGATTTGCATGGTTGCACTTGGTTATTAGCTTCTTAGTTGTACATTAGAAGTCTGCAAGTATTTTGACATGCGGGAAGAGCAAAAGGCGACTAACATTGTTTGAAAACGAACATCTATTTGGACACTAGTCAGGATACTTTGAGATATAATTGACAAAAGTCACATCCATGTGGAAATTATTTGCCTAACATAAGAAGTTCAGAGAGAGAAGAGATTACAGAGATGCTGGATTCCTTGGCTTGATGACAGTGTAGACGCCAGTGTAGACAGTTCAGTGTTTCCTATGCTTAGTGTTGATTTTCTTCTCAGGTCAATATGAGATCATACCTAGAAATAAAAGTCCTTTGTACAGTGAGGCAGTTATCTCAGGAGATTCCTGATATCCCCTCCTTCATATCACATTGACTACTTTGTGTGTATATATCTCTCCTTAAAGATATCATCAGAAAAGGAGATGGGATTAATGATTGGCTTAGACCCAGTATCTGAAGTGTGATTGTTGTTAATATGTCAATATTAATATTCAGCAAATCTATCTTTAAACTTTCATTTTATTAACTCTAAATGATGAATTGTTAATCTACAGACAGTTGATCCCTTCATCTTAATATTTAAATTTTTACTTCAGAATCAACCTAGGAAATAAATAGAATGGTTTCCTGAATCATATTTTCCTAATATAAACATAGTATTAAAATTGGAAATTTTTCTTAACTTCAAAATATAGAGGTTTCAGATTCTGAAATAAAACAATAAGCAATGTATTCTAAAGGGAGAATTCGAAGACCTGAATGACATTGTAGCATATACAAGGTCTTCTTAGATTTTCTTTGATTTTATTTGACACACTGTAAAAAACTGACAATTTACATTTTCATGGCAAAATAAAAATTGACCTACTCTCACACAGCTGACATGAAAAGTTTGGTATGCATATCATATACACTGTGATAATATTTTCCCCCTATTTTTCCATTCTATTGCTGTGCATTTTAGAATAATTTCATAAATTTTCACTGAAAAACTATAAAAAATGCTTTAGATAAAAATCTAATTTCAATATTTGCATAGGCATTACTAAAACACTTACCTTTTTAAAAAATCTAAACTAAAACCTTCCTTTAAAATAAATTGCTTGAATAACTGTGGTACCTATGAGACAGCAGCATGCTTTCCCTTTGTATTAACTGAGAAATATATGACAGATATATGGCTCTTTTTGTTTTGGTTGTCAGAAGACTCACAGTCAAATTTAAGTATGAACCATAATTTTTGAAAAATATTAGAGCTTGTGAAACATATTTTACATTATTTTATCTCAATTTTATATTCCATTGATTTATATTTTCTGTGATTCAGTTATTTCTAAGAATATTTTTATATTTAATAAAATCCATGTGAATGGACTCATAATTTCATGTTGCCAGGTAGAGATAGCTATAAAGAGATATATTTTGTATTTTATAAAATATGCTGATAACTTGATTATTCTTAGGGTGCACATAAAGAAATAAGTATTACACAAATATTTACAATTATTATCTGTGGTTAATGTGACTAGCACTTCTACGGAACTAGCCTATAGCTGTTTGTATCTGAATTATAAATACAGCTACAGGATATATCATTTTATTAAAATTAAGTTTTATTTCCCATAACCAGGTACAGTGTTGAACACCTGTTATCACAGCAACTTGGGATAGTCAAGACAAAAGAATCATAACTTTAAGACCAGTCTGGACAACTTAGCAAGATCCTGTCTCAAAATGAAAACTAAAAATGACTGGGAATGTAGCTTTGTGGTCAAGTGTCTCTGGGTTCAACCTCCAGTACTACAAGAAAAAAAAATATACATGCATATATGTAAATATATATACACATATTTATGTACACCCATATATGTATACATGTATATACACATAACTATATGTTTTTTACTATGGTACTTGGGGGCTCCTTACATTGGTGATGAGCTTTATCAGGAACACACTCACAGAAGCCAAACCCAAATTAAAATTTCTCTTCATGATGATTCATTACCTAATAAACACAGTCATGGATGTAGTTTTGTGAGTGACAGATGCAAAAGTACTTGTGAATTTATTCATCTTATAATTAACACAATATAAATAAAAACCTCTTTAATTTATCAAATTCCAACGTAGTTTCAGTCTCATTTTTGACTAAGATTCACCATAATCTATCATAATTTGTTTAGATATAACTATATAGAGGAGATGCTTGACTAACAAAATACAATTTTAAAAATTGAGTCTAATCCAAAAGCTTATTTTTCTAAATTTAATTTTATCATGAAAATATAGTTTATAGGACTAAATTTACAGGTCATGGCTAGAAATTCTGACTAAATCATAACTACCTCTGTTGAGACAATGAAACAGAAGTGATATATATATTAAATGAAATATCACAAGCAAGAGTGAAGAAGACTTATTATATTTTTCTCTTTCCCTTTATTCCTTGCCTCTCTTTTGCTGATCATATCATATTATGTGCATGTATGAATAAGTCACTTGATTCCCACTATTACATAAAATTATAATATGCTAATAAAAACAATATACAATTTTGCCTTTAAGCATGACATGGACATCTAAAAAGTAAAAAAAAATAATAATAATTGTCTAAAACCTAAGATCAGCGACAGTATTCTGAATACTCTTTTGTACAAATGTCTGCTCAATTTCTTGATGAATAGAAATATAATGCATGTTAATTGTTGATTTTGGAAAATGTGGGGATAAAAGATAAAAAATAAAAATATTTTATAATCTTATCATCTAGAGAAAAATCATATTCCAAATATATGACAGGTCATTTTGGATTACAACATGTATTTTGCACTTAACACTTAAATACTCTGCCACAAATATATTTTAAAATATTCTAATTATTAATGCTTACAGAAAAGCAAGGCATTAGCGGAAGATGACAAAACAGAGGAAGGCATCTCAGGAGTAGCTGAAAGATTTTCCTTGTGAACTGAATTCCAAATGAGCAGACCTGGCTGAATTTGAGTATTTGTGGTTATGAGCTTTGGACCCATATGGTAGACCATTCTCACATATAATATCATGTTAGTTTCCTTGCCATCCTTGCAGATGATTATGAAGTTTTCAAATATTAAAAAGCTTTGTGAACAATATGTTTATACCTGTAAGAATGGACAAGTTCTGACTCTGGAAAAAAGTAAATATAAATAAAAAAGCAAACCATAGAATATGCATGGATACAAAATATGCTAAATAATGTACAGTAACAAATAGAAAAATAAGCACTACAACAACAATTATTATTATCTTTAAATTTTTCCATTCACAATTTATTTCTTTTAATATAGACACTGGTCTTCAGGAGCTGTCAAAATCAGGACATTTAGTCAAAACCAGCAGCAGGCTATGACAGGTTGATATAATCCTGGTTTTGTGTTTCTCAAGGTGTGTGACCTTGGACAAATCATTTTACCTCACAGGGCATAATTTCCTGATGTCTAAGTCAGCAAGTTGTATCAAATGCTCTGTCCTGTAAGGTCACTTCTAGTTCTAATTTATGATTGTCTTAGAAATATAAGATTCCCAATACTAAAAAGAATATAAGGAATATCTTTATTGAGCAAAGGTAATAAGACACAGGGGAAAAAATTAAAAGTATATAATTCTAGGTTCCATAAAATAACAGAAGCATTTTTTTTTTTGTTTTCTATTACGAGTGATTTATAAGCCATTAAGTAAGGCTGAGGAGATGCACATTCAATTTTATTTTACTCCTTAATCCAAAGAAGGCTGCAGGCTCCAGGCAGCTGCTGCATTAGCATTTTGCTGGCACCATAGAAGCCTGAACCTCTTTTAAAATCCTGTTTTCTCTGTGCTAAATAGTCACTGATCATGAAGTCATGGTGTTACCACCACGCAGAAGAAATAATGTTATGTCAATTTACAACCTTTAGAAATGCACTTCTAAATTAAATGGAAAAAATATGCTAATGCTAGATTAAGGCTGCAACTTTATAAATAGAAAAGTCAAGACCTACAGAAGTTATGGTTTTCATTATCATCATTAACATGACTGCATCACATACACTGAATATATTATTTTTCCCTCTAACTTGTAATCCAAAGTATTGCGTGTATCCAACATAATTTAGTTTCATTAGGGGAATTTTCATTTCATGAGTTTTACGTGTTTTTTTTTTTTGCATCCTTAACTTTATTTAAAAATTTATTTTATGAATACATATGCCATCAATGATTAAGATACTAATTATAAACAACAATATACTGGATGGCATATATCATTTATATATGAATGTTGTCAAAACTTATATGTATACAAGACTAAGATTTTTTCTTGAATAAGAAAGTCTTAGTTATGCTAGGTATGTTGGCACACACCTATAAAATCTAAGAGACTCTAGAGGCTGAGGCAGAAGGATCACAAATTTGAGAGCAGTTTCTGAAACTTTGCAACACCCACAGCAACTTAGAATCTGTTTCAAGATAAAAAGTAAGAAAAAGGCTGGGAATGTAGCTCAGTATTAAAGTGCCCCTGAGTTGTTTAATTCATAGTACCACAAAAATAGTGTTACTTGCCTGATATTCTTGTTAAATATTTGTCTTTGACTCTGTTTCATATGATTCTTCCCTGGTTACTCAGCCAAATCCTCATCATTCTACTTTAATCACCTTTTCTCATCAAAACTGACCTGCTCTATATCCTAATTTCTTACAGTTTTGTTAGGTTATGAATTTGTGAATCTATTCAAGTAGAAATAGAATATTAAAGTCACTTGTGGTACTTAGAAAATTTTGATATCAGACTCCATAAAGTCTATAGCATAGAAGTTTTGGAGATGATTTCCAGGAATAAACTATAATTTTAAGAGAAAGGTCTTCATGTTATTGCAAAGGGTGTCTCCTGTTAGGAACTATTTTGCTTGATACTTCCGCATTAGATTTATTATTACTATTTATGTCATTATCATCAAAAGTGTTAATGAAAAATAAATACAACACATTGCCTATTGTCAATTATACTAGAATTTTTAGAATAATTTGAGGATTTTAATCCAAGAGATTAAATTGCATGAAAATTTCATTCAGAAAAAAAAAATGGAAAGTTAATTCAAAGCATAGGAACTAGATTGATGTTCATGTGATCAAGTAACAATCAGATTTTTGCAGTGAAAGTGAGCAATTCAATTTTAAAGCCAGAACTATAACCACAGTATAACAACATGTTAGCAAATGCCAAAATGCATTCCAGTGGAGATCTGTGTATGGTTCATATACAGAAGACAGACATGATGGGAAGAAAGTAGTGTGTCAGAAATGGATAAAATTTCTTGCTCTGGTATGGTGGCTTAGTAAGATTGATTAGGTCATTTACAGTAACTACAGTTCAGTTTCCTTATAAACAAAAAGAATAATTATAATAATCTGAATAATTGCTAAGAAAACTAAAATTGATTATGTGAAAGTGTCTAGTAACTCTAATTTAATATATTTGTAAAAATACTAATGCAGTTATGGATGAATTTAGATGTAGAGAATTATGTATCTAAGATTTTCTCTACTGTTTGTTATTCAACTTAATGAAGCCTTTCTCCACATATAAAAGAACACATTATACTTTCTAATAAGAAGGTATACCTGATATTAGTATCCAGACACATGTGAAATAATGAAATAAGCACTGAACTAGCATCAAAAAAATATTGAAATATCAACTTCTCTGAAGCTCAATTTCTGTATCTTAAAACATTTTAATTTTTTCTAACTTCAAAAAATAACTTTTGTGAAATTATCAATAATTTGGAAAGAAAATATTAATTAAATTATCACACCAATGAAAAGGGAACTTAAGTCCTAGAAAAATCTTAAATGGTGAAATTCAACCTAGTCAAGGAATTAGAAAGAGTTATTGGTATATAATTACAAAGCACCCACAAAAAAATCTGGAGAAGATAAGAAGCATACTGGCAGAAGTGGATCAAGGTAGCTAATGTTCTCTGGGGTTCATCTCACCACAGACATACCACATTGAAAAGTTCCAGGTGCACCAGATGATCTTTACAACAGCTAAGGAAATAGGTGAGAAACCATAGTGGCAGTTTTTAGTATAACAAAATGAAGAGACATAGTAAAGAAGGCAGGAAGGAAACCATTGCTCTGTTACCCCTTCCACTATCTCCAAGCAGCCCATCATGGAGACATGTCCCACTTGGAGGAGGATAAGAGGATTAAGTTCAAGTCTTAGACTTGAAATACTATCAGGCTGGCCATGGTGAAACCATTGTGCTGTGTAAAGCTCCATGACCTCTACTGCCAGGCCAGTACCTGCAGACTGAGCCACCAGAACTCTGTTGGAACAAGTGGCTGACTTCCTATACCACCCATCCAGAAGCAGACCTGGGAAGAACCCTCCACTCAATGAGGAGTAGGGCACAAATGTTAGCAGGGATAAAAGGCCTTGTATACATGTCAGAGTTCAGAAACCAAGTTTCTACAATGGTCCCAGCATCAAGCAGAGATTGTGTGAAAGTGGGATCAACTTGAGTTCCAGTCTGCATCATTTCCAGCCTTGTGGTAGGTCTGGGACATGTCCATCTTCCTCCTGATAAACTGTATTTTTCTTGTCAGTTATGCAATTCAGGTGCAACCTAGGTTAGCATGCAGCCAGGGGACTGCTTCAATACAACCCAACCTCAGGAATCATAACATAAAACATGATCCCATTCACTTTGTATAGGATAGGGTAGTAAGTCCAAGACTTTTCCCTGGGACTTAATGCCAGACTGATGTAACCTATTATAGACAGATTCTAACGGCCAGTATCCCCAGGCCTTCCTGATGTCAAAGCCTTTGGAATAACTCCAGTTTCAGAGGAAGACATGTAACCCCAATCTTTGGACTTTTATTCCAGACAGCATTACTCTGGACTGGTTAAGGTGATTGTGGGTCATGAATTCTTATCAGACATAGACAATCTGTGATGTTCTGGACCTTTCCTCTACTCCAGTGCAGTACTAGTCTTGGTTAGCTGTGTGTTCAGGGTATGACACAGTTTGATGACATTTGTGGACACAGGCATGATGTAAGAGCCTGGGATTGATCCATCCATGTTGACTCTGCCCATGGCTAGGCAGAATCCTTCAGTGCCTGACCACATACCAGTAACTGTGTACACAGCTGCTGAGCCTACCCCAACCCTAGGGAAAGATTTATGGGGAAAGATTACTCTTTCTAGGTATTCTCCTAGTTCTTTCTGAGCAACATACCCAGAATATATTTGACCTGGACTTAGATGTCTGCCCTCTAGTACTGAAGCAGTAACAAAATACCAACAGCAGACTGGCAAACCTAGGCCTGGGTGACATCTAGTGTTGAATAGTGAAAGTGACAACAAGCTCAGAGAATAGCAGCCTACTTAGAATTTCTAAAAAGCAAAGAAAAAAAGGCACCACGAGCAAAGCCATGTTAAATAAAACCTGAAATAAATAACTAATCTTTCAATACTCAAATGATATCACATGCCAACCGGCATAAAGAGCTCTCAGGAAACCATGACATCACCAATACTCCAAACAACGGGACAGAAACTGACCATACAGTAATCAACACGGGAGAATTCTTACAAAATTTAAAATAACTGTTTTAAGGAAATGTGATGAGTTTGATGTAAATACAAAGAAATATTTAAATATCCTAATATTGAAATTTAGCAAAGACATGGAAGCAATTAAAAAAATCAACAGATATCATTAAGCTGAAAAATAACTGCAAAAATAAAATCATGATAGAAGACATCAATACTGGATAGAGCAAGCAGAAGAAAGAATTAGTACGCTCAAATGCAAATTATTTGAAAACACACAGGTGGAGTAGGGAAAAAAAAAGAATGAGGAGAAATGGAAAAAGCTTATGCAACCCAGGTGCAGTGGTGCATGACCATAATCCTTCCTACTGAGCAAGCAGCAGTAGGAGAATCTCAAGGTCAAATCCAGCATTGGGTAACTGAGCAAGACCCTGTCAAAATAAAATAAAAGGTATGGGGATGTAGTTAAGTGTTAGAGTGATGCCTAGCAAGTACAAGGACATGGATTAAATCTTTACTAATTGTTTTAGTCAGCTGTTTAGCTGCGGTGACGAAATGACCCAACCAGCACAACTGTAGAGAAGGAAGAGCTTATTTGAGAGCTCACGGTTTCAGAGGTCTTAGTCCATAGAAGACCAGCTCCATTCCTTATGGCTTGAGGTGGGGCAGGACATCAGGGCAGAAGAGTGTGTCAGAGAGTAGCAGCTCACATCATCAGGAGGCAGAGAGAGACTCCACTCTTCAGATACCCCATAGCATGCCCCCAATTAACCACTTTGTCCAGTCATACCCCACCTGCCCTGCCTCCAGTTGCCACTTAGTTAATCCCATGATTAGGTTCAGACTCTCAAAACCCAATCATTTCTCCTTTGAACCTTCTTGCATGGTCTCATACCTGAGCTTTTAGGGGACACCTCATATCCAAACCATAACAGTAACACACACACACACACACACACACACACACACACACAAACACACCAAAAAGGAAAGCTTACACAAATTTTCGGGCACTATTAATAAAGCAAATGTTTGGATTATTGGAATTCGGGAATGACTTGAGAATGCCAAATGGATGGAAAATGTATTCAAATAAATGTAAAATACCAGAATACTTCTAAAAGGTAAATAAGGATACAGGTATCTAGGCACAGGAATGTCAAAAGTCACCAGATTTAACTCATATAATTCTACCCACAACATCTTATAATCAAGCACTCAAAAGTGATAAATAAAAATTCGGAAACCTGCAAGATAAAAGGAACAAAATAACACTCCCAATTTACCAGAGTGACTTCTCAGCAGAAATTTCACAGGCCAGAGAAGAGTAGCATGAGATTTTCACAGCACTTGACAGTCAACCAAGAATGCTACACCCATCCTTTAGAATGAAGGAGCAATAAAGACATTCCCAGACAAATAAAGTCTGAGAGAATACATCTTCACCAGATCTGCTCTACAGAGTGCTAAAGGAAATTCTTTAGATTTAAAAGATTCACCAATGAGCAAGAAAACACGGGAAGGAAAAAAATTCACTTGTAAAAGTAATTATCCAAATTCAGAATTCTTTAATAGTGTAAGCATGATATGTAAACCATTCATATTATGAAAAGCAAAAAACTGAACAATTAAAAATAAAATACTACATTAATATTTTAATAGGCAATATAGAAAGATGTAAAATGGGATATCAAAAATTCAAAATGTGGGGAGGAATGGAGTGCAAGTGTGGAGTTTTCTTGTTAATTTATCTTCTCTTCCTCATTTACTTCCGTTCTTTCCTTTATATTCCTGTTAATTGCTACTCTTTCAAATGATTGTGGTAATATAATCTTGTGATTGATATAAGAGATACTTAGAACATTAAAACCATGGAGATTCCTTAGAAAACTCAGAATGGAACCACCATTTGACCCAGCTATCCCACTCCTTGGCCTATACCCAAAAGACATGAAATTAGCATACTACAGTGATGCAGCCACATCAATGTTTATAGCAGCCCAGTTCACTATAGCTAGCTTGTGGAACCAACCGAGATGCCCTTCAATAGATGAATAGATAAAGAAATTGTGGTATATATACACAATGGAATATTATTCAGCCACAAAGAATAGTAAAATTATGACATTTGTAGATAAATGGATGAAGTTGGAGAATATCGTGTTAAATGAAATAAGCCAATCCTAAACAACCAAAGGCCATATGATTTCTCTGATAAGTGGTTGATGACACATAGAGGGCATTGGGGGAGGTAAGGGAAGAATGGAGAAAGGATGGACTGTATAAGGGAAAATGAGGGGTGGGGAGGGGGTGGAGAAGGAAAGAGAATAGAAAGAGATAAACATCATTACCCTATGTATATATATGAATACTCAAGTGGTATGATTCTACTTTGTGTACAACCAGAAAAATGATAGTTGTACTCCATTTGTGTACAAAGAGCCAAAATAAAAAAATAAATAAAAATAAATAAATAAGTTTTAACAATGACTCCAAATGTAGGTCTCTCTCTCTCTCTCTCTCTCTCTCTCACTGGTTATTGATTGCATCTCTATTGACATAATGTTTTAAGATCATGCATTTTTTAATTTAATGCGTTTTGCCTTATACTTAGATTTCTAAATTGTTCATGTCTACCCTCCTGATAAATTCATTACTTAGATTACCTGGATTTCACGTCTTGTCTATATTTTGAACACACTACAGCAATCACACAACCTCAAGTCCATTTTCCTCATATTGGCAATATTCCTAGAAGTCCATAATCAGGCATTACTAATTAGAATTCCAATTTATGATAAAAGCATTGTGTAATTGCTAAGTCACTATACAAATGGGAAATATCATGATGCAAATAATTTATTATTCAAATATATCCCATTTTAGTTATTCAATTAGTGATTTTATTTTAATTATATATTAAATCATATATTTATGTAGCTTATTAATTCAGTCATTACCGATTTTCCTGTTCACTGTATTTGTCATGTAGACATCATTATTTTACGCCTGATATCTATGTCAAAATTAAATTTCATCTTTATATATTTATATAGTTATTTGATCTATTGTACTTAAAATTTGAGGGTTTAATACAGTATTAACTTTATGGTCTCATAGCAAACTGGCACTGAAGGAGTCTTGATGTAATTATAATTACATACTTTGGTGGGAAAAAGGACAACATAGTGCTGTGAAGATGCAGATGGAAGAAGAGAAGAAACAGGCATACAGGAAGGTCAGATGCTCACAATTCTAGCTGCAGAGGGAGTGGGAAAATATCAGACAAGCTCGAGCAGACTTTAGAAATTACTAGAGCAGAAGGAGACAGGAGGTTGTTTTGAAAGTGCTAAAGAGGTTGTTTGGTGTTATTAAGATTAAAATCCTATTTAAGGAAATTCACTGGAGAAGAAGCAGAGAGTGAGAATGAAAGATGCAGTTCTTCCGTCTCCAAAATAATCCGACACCCAAAAGACCACCCTATACAGATGAACTTGGAAATGTTCTCTTAAAAATACTCCAAAAATTCTGCAGGTATCAAATGCAATTTTGGCACACATACAGAACATTCTCCATAGTTCTAGAACTTCCAGGGTAAAATGTGGAACCTAGAACTGGGATTACTAGATAATTCCAAAATTATGAACTTGGATGGACAAACATGTCACCATGTTCATATTAGATACCATATTAATAGAAATAATTTGATGATTTGATAGTTTTATGTAGTTTGTGTTCAATGGTCCTTTTCTACAATGCCATGCATTATTATCACGGGTCCACCACTCCAGCAATACATTTCTCTCTTCCCCAGAAAACAATGTTTGCCTTACTACCAGAAGGTATCTTATGAAGTTTCCAGTCATTGAAATTTTCTAAGCCCAGTGGTCTTTTTACTCTTCAAAACTACTTATACTCACATTCACTTCACTGAAAAACAACATAATTTTTCAAACCTTAATTTTTGTTTGTTTCTTTGTTTTGTTTACCAGAAAATCATTTTATCATGCCTTTTGTTCTACAACATTAGCCATTTTGTCTCTTTCTCTTTTAATGGCTCCTTCCCAGATCCTTTTTCACTGAAGGCCAGCCATGCTCAGTCCCTAGATCATTCCTTTTTTCTATGCAACCTCACTTCCTTGGCTTGAAAGGATGACTTCCATATTTATCATGGGTGACTCCCATGTTTATTGTTCTGGATCTCTATTTAAATTCTGGATTTATATATTCAATTTCCTACTCAACCTCAAATAATATTAGGTATCTCAAAAGTAACATGTCCCAAATCAAACTTATGCTTTTTCTGCTGGGTCTGCATCTCCTTTTGTTCTCCCCATCTCTGTAAATGGCTACTTCACACTTTTCACTATGAGTTGATCAGGCCAAAAGCACTGAATTCATTGTTCATTTCTCTTTTTCTTATGTGTCATTTCCAGTCAGCAGAATATAACATCTCTACATTCAAAATATGTTAGAATTTTTTTCATTTCCCCACCACTGTAGCCATTATTTCCCTTCATTTTTGCAATGAATTTCTGTTTGGTCCCTGAGCATCCATCATTGTCCTACCTGCTACTAATGAGGTTATTTTTATCACACTAATCCAAAATCAGTTTTTATCACTTCTTAAATTCTCTAGTGGCTTCCAATTTTTCTCATAGTTGAAGTTCTTATAATAGTTTGTAGAACTTGACCTGATCTTGGCCCTTCTTTTTACTCTGATTACATTTTATTCTTCTCTTCCTCTACTTGTGTTTGGTGAAATCTGATCTTCCTACTGTAAGTCAGTTTAACAACAAATCAAAGACAAAACTCAATTCCCAAAATAGGGAATTTGTATCTCACAGTTCCACTGTATGGAACATCTTATTGTGGGTGCTGCATGGTGGCTCACTCTTAAACCGTATTTCCAAGGTTTTATCAAGAGTCACCTTACCAGTGAGAACTGAAGACAATTTTTACTTTTCTACTTTTTATAAGTTCATTATAGTTGTACCAAATATTGGGGTTCATTTTTACATAATTATGAAAGTATGGATTAGAATTTGCTCCAATTCAGTCCCTAATACTTCCCCTTTCCCTCTCCTATTCCTTCCCCTTGTTCCCTTTCATCTACTCTACTGTTTTTTTTTTTCTTCTGTATTTACAGTTTTCTAAATTAGTGTTTTATAGATATATATATAAAGTAGAAATTCACTGTGCTATGTTCACATATCTACATAGGGTAGTTTGGTCAGTTTGATTCCATTATTCCTCCCATTTCCTGTCCCTCCACCTTTCCCCACAATCCTTTTCCTCTATTCATTGATCTCTATTAAATTTTCATGAGATTTCCTCTCTTTTCTCCTTATTTTAGTAAAATTCTGCAAATGTAAGAAATATTTGATCCTCAAAAAACTTCACACCAAAAACCAAATAACCCACTTAATAAACAGGCAAAATAACTGAAGAGACATTTCTCAAAAGAAGAAATATAAATGCCCAACAAATACATGAAAAAAATGTACATATTCCAGCAATCAGGGAAATGCAAGACAAAACTACATTGAGATTCCATCTTACTCCAATCAAAATGGAAATGATCAAGAATGCAAATATCATAAATTCTGGCAAGGATATGGGGGAAAAGGTACACTCATACATAATCATTTGGACTGTAAATTAGTATAACCACTTTGGAAAACTATATGGAGATTCTTCAAAAATCTAGAAATGGAACCATCATATGACCCAGCTACCCACTCCTTGGTATTTATCCAGAAGATCCAAAACTATCATACTGTAGTGATAGAGTCACATTAATGTTTATAGCAGTGAAATTCACAATAGCTAAGATATGGAACCAGCCCAGGTACCTGTTGATAGATGAATAAATTAAGAAAATGTGGTATATGTACACAAAGGAGTTTTACTCAGTCATGAAGAAGAATAAAATCATGGGATTTGCCCGTAAATGGATGGAACTAGAGAACTTCATGCTAAGTGAAGATACACACATCAATTACCCAGTATTCCCTGTCCTTTCCCTGATTGTAGTCCCTTTATAGGTCACCATCTGATTCCCTAAACAAGCTACATATTATTTTGTTCAATTCTTATGTATCTCTACTACATAAGATCTGTATAGTGTCAGTAGATAAAATAGTCATAGTCACATGATAGGTATCCAATAAATACTTGTTTAATAAGTGTACAAATGAATGAACCTATCAGAGATTAAAAATAAGAGTTATGGCACTATTGTTACCATTTCTGAAGTAAAGCAACAATAACTGCCAAAGAGTAAGGTCTGTGTGTTTCACTGAAAATCACTTTTGTGTTTCTCATCAATTTACGTCTTTGTTATCCCATTAAAACTCACTCTTAACATATTTATAGTTTTCTAAAATTCCGGAACAGAGTGTGAGAGTGAAACTGAAGAGCAGGGCTAGTAAGTGTATAGTTACATGTCTGTTTAATGCAGCCTAAATATCAAGAAGGAAAACAATATGAGAAATGAAGCATCTGTCTTTGGTGACTAGGTTATCAGGCTAGAACTGGAGGCCTGAAATCTACTCTTCATGAAAAAACCAGAAGAAAGCACAGCATGCTATACCTTCTGTGAAGGTAAAAGAAGCCGAATTCAGCAAAGTGATGCAGTACATGTAATGTTTATGGAACCAAAGTATATAGATAAAATAATTAAAATTTCATGAATTTTTCAGAGACCCAGATCAATATGAAAAATAGAATAAGCAGATAATAATCAACTCTTTAGAGAATTTTATGGAAAAAGGACAAGCTCTTAAGTTGAAATGACTTACCTTGAAGAAAAGTCAGAGGGAATTGTTAGGTCCTTGTGATGTTGTGACACATTAAACACTATTGATCCTGAAACAATATATGAAGTAAACAGGCAAGAAGGTTAGTAGCAGATGACAGAGACAAGACTTATAAGTGAAAAATTGTGTAGACTCACCTGGCAACTATAAAAGCTAGCAAGATTAGAGGTCGGAAAAATAAGTGGTATGAGTTCAAATGTCACTTTAAACTAAGAATTAATTGGAATGATGCATTTTTGAAATATTGTATGTGGCTGTACTACAGAGCACATTTTAGTTACTCCCATGATATCTTTTACCAAGTCATGTTAAACATATTATAAATAAGTAAAGTGCAACATCAGAAGAAGGTACCTTGTATCTATTTTATCTGTAAAATAAGCATCATAAACTTTAATAGTCAATCCTTTCAGTTGTAATATTACATGATTCTCTAATATTATTGAAAATTCTTAGACATTTGAATATGTACTTTGGAATAGAAAATAATCTACTTAGCAAATGTACATTTAAATATCCAAAATGTGCCAGACACTGAGAGTGTAAGTTCATGAAGATAAGATGTAAGCTATATGAAAATCATCATGGTGGGGGGAACAAAGACATACAACACACACACACACACACACACACACACACACACACAGAGATACAAAAGCATTATGCACATGCACTTCTTTACACTCATGAAATATATGCAAATGCATTTGTCTACCATTAATTTAACAACATTGAGTACATTAAATGTATTTAAACAAATAGAAATTGCATGAAATTTGCTTTACCAATAGTCTACAGTATTTCTAAAACTTAATATAATTTTACAATTACAATTATCCCATTCCTGCAACTCAAAATCAATTATAATCCATATGCCTTTGAAAACAGTGACTAAAAGATAATATAAAATATAGTTTATTTCCTAATTTCATTTAGATACATCACAAAAATTCCTACATCTTCCTCAGGTTGGGTTCTATCCATGATGGGTGTGATTGCCATTTCACTACATTCCCTTTGAGGTGAAAATGTAACCAATATCTTCGAGAGTAATACAGCCAAATGAGATTTGATGGTGCGGGTGGGTCACGTGTATATGTCCCTGTGTATGTGTGCCCTCTAGTGTGGGGGCATGAGTAACTTTAGGTAGCACTCAAACCCTTAAAAGTTTGGAAAATCAACCATTGTCTTTATTCCATTTTGGCTATTACTTTGGTTACTATAGACAAAACATCATATTATCTCTATAATCTTTCTCTAGAACTGTATCTTTCAACAAGGGTGCTGTTCCTTTAAGTAGCAATAAGTATTTTTGATGACAGGTAATAAGTACGTATCTTTTGAAGTATGAGGACACTATATTTTTCCCACTAAATTTTTAAAGTTTTAATACTATTGCTTTGAAAATGTGCATTTAAAAGAGCAAAGTATGCATATAATGTTGAATTCAACTAAATGCTGCTTTGTCATGAAACTACTTGATAATGAAGAGGAATGAAGTACTATTGAATTCTGTACCTCACAGTTATGCTCTACAGGAAACCTTTGTTCATTAAAGTAATAGTTCCCAGTAAAGATTCCTTTGGGAATTAGCTGGCAGAGTGACTTCACACACAGCTTTTTTTCAACAACAATTCACTAATAAATTATGGATAAAAATACAGCTGCTCAAACCAAGTAACTTCTTACAGAAGCAGAGCAATGCTGTGACACAGCTAGTGGTCTATCCAGCACATTCTCTCATGTTTTTCTATTGCAGGATGTCTGGAGTCCCTTCATGTACCATGTGTCATCCCAGAAGTCTGGGCCAAAAAAGAGGGAAAATAAGAAAACAAGGACATCGTGTTTTCACTCTAATGTGTTCCAATTTTTAAAATAGTTGGGATCCTTTATTTAATTATCAAGCCAGTATATGCCAGTATCTGTAACTCTGCTTCAGTAATGTAAAAGTATTCCCATAATGTGTTCGTATGTGTTCTAATTTCTGAGATTAATTAAAAATTAACATTTAAAATACACTTTACATGTAATAATATTAAAATCTAAGATAGTAGACTGAAGCATCAAATTCAACAAGTCTGTAATAGTTTAACTTTGAGTAACGGGATAGATTTTCGATTATTGATAAATACAAAAATACAGGTACTGTCACATAGAAGCTACTTAAATATTTTATTGAATCAATGACTCTATATACTCCTGGCTGTTAATTTTCTTATTCAGTGCTGATTATTGTATTAAACTTTTGTTTACTACATTTGAAACATCATAATCTCTCTTTAATATTTACTTCAACCTAATCTTTAAAGATACATTTGACTCCTATGAACAACACCATCAACTTCCCTCATCTTCCTAGCCTGTATGCCAGGGATGAAATTTCCTCTGATATTTTCTAATTAAAGAAAAAAATTTTAAAACAATACATGAAAATTAACACAGATTTAATAAGGACTCAGTCTAGAAAACTATTTCAAAAACCAGTTAGAAATTATCCTTTGAATGATATTCCATGAAGGAGGTTTCATCAATGTCATTATAATTCTCCTGTGGCACAACCCCATGACTCTTTTCAGTCAATATGTCACTCAAACCTCTGGTCCTCTGGTCATCATTAATCATCCATTATCTCTTCTCTTAGTTTCCATGGTATTTTTCCTCTAGTTTTCCACTTACATCTTGGTATATATTCTTCTTTACATTCTTGGCAAATTTTTCTTTTCTTCATAACCCCTAAAATGTTGATGTTCTCCAAATTCTCATTTTTGGCCCTCTTCTTCCCCACATTCCTTTGCCTCATTATTGTATGGCTCTACATGAACACTGCAGCATTTGGAATGAGTCATGTTCTCCTACAACTCCATGAATTTGTACCTTCTACTCCTTTTGCTTGGAAAGCACCCAGATCCCACCATTTATCCTGACAAATTGTTAATCCTTCCAAACATTTAGTCAGATATCATCTTCCTTGGAAACTTCTCCAATCCTGCCTGTGTTCTTCAATTAGGCAGTCATCTTTCAGATGCACATTGAATCTTATCTCATTTTTCATAGGGAAGAATGTTTTAATGTATATGCCATCTAGCTCATTAACTGGTGATTAAAAATATTCAGCAAACATAATGTAATTTTAATAATTAATACAAAATCTCATTTTGTACTCTGTTTCCATGATTAACAAGAGTATAAAAATATTTTAAAGTAACACACTGACATAGAACTTCAAGTGAATTACTTTACATAGAATAATATTAATTTTGTAAGTGTGTAACAATGGAAAGTAAGATAGAAAATAAGGCAGGTATGATTTTGTTTGTTTTGGTTTGGGTTTTTGTGGAACTAGGAATTGAACCCAGGACCTCACCATATACTGGGCAAGTATACCTACCACTGAGCACCAGTCACAAAGGCAGCTATTCTGAGAAAAATATTACAGCCCTACTAAAGCTCTACAAGAAGTATCTAAAAAGAATAATGGCTAAAATAAATAACAATACTATAAAATTAAAAATGATGATTTTAGAAAACTCACAGGTAAAAAGACTAATACTCATTGGTTTTCAAATTTTACTTGCAGCATATTTTTAAATAATCAAAACCACTCAATTTAAGTAAATTGTACATGATAGAGAAACCTTCTAAAATGAAGCTAGCAAGAAATTAGATGCTTTAATATATACCTAAGGATATACACTAAAATGATGGGTATAAATTAATATACATAGAGAAAACAAGTTACAACAAGAAAACAAGTATTGTACTAAGGGAACACAAGGAAAAAAAAAAGATAAAGAAAAAAATAAGAAAGAAAAACCTAAGTGCAGTTAAAAGTGGCTTGTCCTTTTCCAGTGGTATTTGGAAAGGGCATTAGAGGGAAAGAGAGGTGGAGAGGGTGGTGTGAGGCTTACATGAATAACCTGATTAGATGAATCAATAACTTAAGATTCTTTGGTCCATTCCCTTGATAAATACTTATGGTAAGAGTGGTGATTAAACACTCCTAAAATAAACCTCAAGAATGATGGATTAAGAACTAATCTTGATAAGGTGAATTGATGCTAGTTAGGGAAATGATTACTAAAAGGGACTAATTTCTTAAAAAATAAAGTGACTTGGTCTCTTTGAACTCAGAGGTAATGGCTGATTCTGTCTCAAAGATAATTGCCTTTAGCACAAAACAATATACAGTGTAATCCTGGCAAGGTTCTTTTCCTATGACCTTAATTAAAATCATTGTAAGACACACTGAACTTTTTCTTTCACTCTTTGTCTACAAGAATACATTTTAAAGATATAAATGCATTAAATTTGAACTAAGAAGTTTCCATGATCAGACAATACAAAATAATGATTCAAATTTTGTTCCTAGTTGGAGATGAGGAATTCAAAGTATATCTTATCTTTGGTGAAGAGGTAGGAAAGATAGAATTATTCCTATGACTTAAAAATAGTTAATTAAAACATTGATTTCTGAATATATCAGAAAATAGATTCTTCTCTAAATGTAGAACAATGCTCATATTATTAAAAAGCAGAAAAGAGGACAGAGTAGAAAATTCCCAGAGGCAATTATACAAAAATAAAATTTAATTTACAACTGAACTTCCTATCAACATATGCTATGAAGCAGAATTTATTATAGATTTTCCTCTCTGATTTTTTCCATTACAAACCACACGAGGAAGTGTTCCATTACTCCTGGTTTTTAAAAACACAATAAAAAGAAACTTTCTATTTTAAGTCTGCTTGCACTCAAACCACTCACACCTTGTTGAATTTGATTACAGTAATTTCCACTGGAGTATTTAAGTTTTTATCTCTGTTAGGCCTTTACTGGGCACAAATATTTTCTCTTTACTGGAAATTGGTAGTTGTGGTTTCAAAATGCTATTTTGTTAATCAGCTTTCACAGTTTCTTAAATGTAAAAGTGAACTTTGTTTTTATATACTTTGCCTTCAATAACTAGATTCCTAAATGTTCTCATTCAAACTCATTTAAAAAAAATTATCCTTGTACATTCTAAGAGGATGTGGAATATGACTTTTCTTTCAATCCAGGAAGAACTGTCTTCAAGAACAGAAAATTAGAAGACAAAATGCTTTTCAATACCCACATCCTTTAAGGAAACACAGAGTCAACGTGAACCAATAGATTCCTCAGAAAAGTGACAATATTCTCTACCATATAGTAAGACCAGAGGGAGGAGCAAGAGGTCAAGTGGCAGGGGTACTGGGAGAATCACTAGTTAAAAGTGAGGATGGCTGGAAGAAGAGCTGCCTGGATCTTAACCTCAATTTAGCTATCTAATTGCCCTCCTTCATCTTCCTTGAGGTTGAGAATGGAAAAAGAGAACAGAAGGGGTGAGTTAGAGAAGTGAGGACTGAGCCATCGGCTCTCAGACATTTCCTGTGGGTGGAAAGGACAGTGAAGAGCCCTTTTACTGGAACCTGATCTAACAGAATTGAATAATAAGTGAAGAATCCCTAAAGAAAGAAACTGAAAGGGGTGTGCACCTGGAGCTGCCAGGGCTGAAAGAGGTCAAAGTGCACCTCACTCAGGCTTTTCGTCTCAAAATGCTATCTGAATCCAAAGCAAAATCCAGTGCTTCCATATTCTCTATACAAGCACGGGCGATCAGTGCAAAAGAGAAGTGGCCAACAACCAAAGAGAGAAAATTGCAATCAAAGACAGTGAAGTAAAATATAAATGGGACTTCTTCCCAGTTAACTCCAAACCACTCCGAACGTGAAAATTCTGTTAACTCTAGGAGAGGGCAGTGTCAGAGCTACCGCAACACTGCCCAGGGACTTCAGGCATTGGCATGAGACTTTATCATAGAGCCAACTCTCTGCTTCCCAACTCTACTAGGCCCCTGAAGTTACAGACCTAATTGGGGAAGAGAGAAGGTACAGGATAAAGGAGCCAATTTGGATGTTTTAAACTGGTCTACAGTGGACATCTAATAACTCAAAATGGGAGAAAATTTATGGGAAATCATATATCTGTAAGCTGTTCGTTATTTTAATACAAATTTTTGGTCACAGTGTTTTTTACTAACTTCAATTTTACATATATTTGTGCCAAAAATCTTGAATTTTACTGATTTTTATGATTTTTATATTCTGCTAAGAAGTCTTAAAACTCACTAAATTTTCATTGCAGGTTTCTTCATTCTGCAAATATTGTGTTTTAAAGTAATTTAAGGAAGATCTTTTTTTTGGTGCATGTGTATGTGTGTGTTTGTTTATGTGTGTGTTTATGTATTTGTGTGATGCATTTGTGTGCAATGCTTTTTGCACTATGCTGCTTTTAAATTGGTGATTTGTTCACAGATCTTTGGGATTCTCCCAATATTTTTTGGTGGAGTGGGGGACGGGGTACCAGGGATTGAACTCAGGGGCACTAGACCACTGAGCCACATCCCTAGCCAAATTTTGTATTTTATGTAGAGAAGGTCTCACTGAGTTTCTTAGTGCCTTGCTTTTGCTGAGGCTGACTTTGAACTCACAACCCTCCTGCCTCAGCCTCCTAAGCAGCTGGGATTATAGGCATTTGCCACCGTGCCCCGTTCTCCTTTTGTATTTTAATTTCAAGTCAGAAGCTACATGATCATGTATGTTCAAGGAATTTTCCATTTCGATCACATTTTCTCCAAAAGAAAATCATCTGTTTCTCTTTGACTTTCCATTCCAGTGTTTAGTATTATGAATATAAGCAAACACATAAGAAAATATAAATATACATAATCATATTTTAGTTTCTTGTACAAAATTTAGCATACATTAAAATCAATCTGCACTTATTATTTTAATCTCTCTTTTACACACAGATTATAAAAATCATTTCAGTTTGGTGTTGGGCACTTTCTCATTCTTTATTACAAGTTAATAGTACTTTATTGTACAGATATACTGTAGTTTATCTAACCAGACCTCTGGTGATGAACAGTTGGGTTACTGTAGTTTTTATTATTATAAATAATACACTGGAATTAAAGTGTATATATGTCACTTCACATTTTGGTACTTTATGTATCATTTGTAAGACGTGAGATTGCTGATTCAAAGGTGACTGAATATATAATTTTGCTAGAAATGGTCAAGTTCCTTCCCATTTATCAGTCTCACTATCTGGGTATTATAATGCCCCTTTCATCACATTCTGGCCAACAGAGCATGTTACCAGAACTATTTTGCTTTTCCACTCTGTTAGGTGAGAAATGAGCTTTCAGTATAAAGAAATAAAAAATATGTCTCCTCATGAGTGAGACTGAGAAACTTTCGTGTTTTAGACAACTTGCAATTATTTGATATATGATGTTTCTATGTTCTCTTATACCTCATTATATCAAAGTTTGACAAGCTATTATTTATTATTTATTTTAATTATTTATTTTTGAACATGAAAAATTGTCAAAGGACATGTTTGGCTTTGTCCAGATATTGAATAATTTCCCATGATGATTCTCATCAATATTATTTATTTATTTTTAATTGACAAAAATGTATATATCTATTACAACTTGTTTTGAAATATGTACACATTGTGAAATGTCTTAATGGAGATAATCAGCACATTTATTACTTCATATATTTATTTTTTGCGATAACACTTAAAATCTTCTCATCAATTTTGGGAAATACAATACATTGTCATTTACTTTCTCATCATGTTGTAAAAGAGATCTCATGAACTTATTCCTTTAACTAATTGAAATTTTGAATTCTTTTTCCAACATTTTCCCAAGCCCCTTTCACCTTCAGCCACAGGTAACCTACATTCTAAACTGTATTTCTGAGTTTGACTTCTTTAGTTTCCACACATGTTCAATTAGGCAGAATTTCTTTCCCTGCCTTGCTTATTTTCACTAAATGTCACAGAATATACCTCATGTCATATATGGACCACACAAATGTGAGGATTTCCTTGACAGTTAAGGATGAATAGTAATACAGTTTGTGTGTGTGTGTGTGTGTGTGTGTGTGTGTGTGTGTGACATTTTCATTATTATCCATTCATTAATAGACATTTAGGTTGATTTCATTACTTGGCTATTGTAAAAAGTGCTGCAATAAACATGGAAATGGGGATATCTCTTAAACATACTGATTTCATCTTCTTTGGATATATGTGCAATAATGGAATTGTTGGATTGTGTGATAGTTCTATATTTATTTTATCTTTTTAGTAACTTCTAAAAGCACTGTTTTCCACAGTGGCTGTAAAAATTTATATTCCAGCCAACAGTGTACAAGGGTTCCATTTAGATCAACAACATGGAGCTTTTCTCCTGTTTTTCTGAGCAGTTTTACACTTTTAGGACTTAAAGTCATGTCTTTAATTCATTTTGAATTGATTTTTGTATATGGTGTGAAATGAGGTCTATTTTTTTCCTCTGCATATGGATATCCAATTGCCTCCATGACTTATTGAAAGATTCTCCTTTCCCCATTGTCTTCTTGGTTTTTCTGTCAAAAATCTGTTGACTGTGAATGTATGGATTTATTTCTAAGCTTTTAATTCTGATCCATTATCTATTTGTCTATATTTATATGCGAACCAGGATGATATGAATCCTATAAGTTCTGTTGTAGAGTTTGAAATCAGATAATATGATACCTCCAGTTTTATTTTATTTGCTTAAGATTCCTGTGGCTAATTAGTCTATTTGTGATTCTGTACAGATTTTGTTTCTTTTTCCATCTCTGAGACAAACATCACATCGTTGGAAGTTAGAAAAAGCACATCAAGTCTGTAGTTCTTTTTAAGCAATATGGTCATTTTAACAGTATTAAAACTCATAATTCATGAACTCAAGATGTGCTTCCATTTGTTTGTGTCTAATCTAATTTTTCAATGTGTAATAGTTTTCAGTGTGTAGGTTTTAAATTTATTCCTAAGTATTTTATTAATTGTTGCATCCATTGTAAGTGGATTATTTTCTTGATTTTTTCTTGTTATTATGAAACAATTTTTATTTGTTAATTTTATATCCTACATCCTTACTGAATTTATTGTTTAGTTCCACATGCCTGTAATTCCTACGGGTCAGGAGGCTGAGGCAGGACAATCACAAGTGGAGAGCTACAAAGCCAGCCTCAGCAAAAGCAAGGTGCTAAACAACTCAGCAAGACCCTGTCTCTAAATAAAATACAAAATAGGACTGAGGATGTGGCTCAGTAGTAGAGTGCCCCTGAGTTCATTACCCAATACCCCTCCGCAAATGATTTTTTTGTGTGTGTAGTATTTATGGTTTTCTACATAAATGTGCTATGGGAAACTAGAAACAAAATAAATTCTTTCTTTCCAATTTGTCTGCCTATTATCTCTTTCTTTTGCCTGATTTCTTTAGCTATGACATCCTGTAAGATATTGGATAAAAGTGGTAAGAGTGGTCATCCTTGGGTTTTTGATCTTATAAAAAAAGAAACATAAAGGAAAAGTTTTCAAGTTTTCACCATCCAGTATGATATTAGGTATGCTTTTGTCACATGTGGTCCTTTTTGTGTTAAGAACCAGTCTTTCTATACTTAATTGATTGAGAGGGTTTCTCATAAAAAATATTAAATTTTATCAATGACTTCTATGCTTCTATTGAGATGATATAATATTCCCCTTCATTCAATTAATGCCTCACATTTGCATACTTGTGTATGTTGACCCATCCTTGCATCCCAGGGATAAATCTCACTTAATTGTGAATAAGTTTTTAAATGTGCTGTTGAATTTGGTTTGCTTGTATTTTGTTGAGCATTTTTGTGTCTATATTCATTAAGGTTATTGGCCTATATATATTTTTTTTATTGCAGTGACACAACTGGCTTTGAGATCAGTATAAAGGCAGCATTATAAAATGAATTTTAAATATTTGTTACTTTGAGAATGATCAATACTAGGTAAAGGTAGAATAAAGTATGAAAAATTTAGACTTAAAGTATTTTCTAGACCAAGTGAATCTAAGAAATAATACAGAACTTTCCATCCAAAAGCATCAGAATGCATACTGTTCTCAAGTGCACATGGAACATTCAGTAAGATAGATCATGTGTCTGGCCACAAAATAAGTCTCAACAAATTGAAGAATGCAATCAGGTCACATGTCAAGTAGTATCTTTTCCAACTATGATAGTATGAAACTAGAAATCAAGAATAGGAAGAATTCTGGAAAATTCACAAATACAGGGAAATTAAACAACATGCTTTCAAAACATCAGTGGGCCAATGAAAAAATTAAAAAGAATATTAAAAATATTTAAAGGACAATCAATTCTAGAATTTAATTGTCTTACCATGAGTACCTTTTGAAAATTAAAAGTGATTAAAAATTTCTTAAGTAGGCTAGAAATATTAATATAAATTAAACAATAAAGAAAACTGATTTTATGAACCTTAACCAAAACATGCTTATCTAAATCTACCATATGGAAATACTATATTTAAAAAGAACATTCCCTAGTTGGTACAGAACGAAAGGTTATTTACTGTTACATGCCTTTTCTGGAGACTTTAGTTAAGAGTAATATTAAGCTGCATCTGTTATAACAGATACAGCAGACCAAAATGCTAATTCCAACAAAAATGACCATCTCCATATGTTTCTGGTATTCATTAATTTATCAATATTTTCATATTGTACATAATTGTAAATTGCAAATTACCTACAACACTTAAGAAAAACGAATTGGTAATCTGCTCATTAGGAAGATTCAAAGAACTGTTCAATTCTAGATAGAAATTTTTGATACTTTTTTATTTGTTTCTTTATTGTATATTTTATTAGGATATAAACAGTGAAATGAGCTTTATAAAATGCTCATTTTACAAAATATTTGCTATAGAGGAAATTTTTATCAGATTCAACTTTCTTATCTGTATGATAAGATCTAATATATAAAGCCCTGTCTCCACTGTAAACATGCAATTGGTGATAAAACACAATTTCAAATATACAGCAATGAGGAAAACTAAGAATGAGAAAGCCACAGGAACCAATGTCAAAATGGGAGTGTGGCATAAGATCAGAGAGCAGAATTTGAAACTGAATGACCCAGATGAGCATGGGAATTATTATATTGTGCTTTCTTGAACTTAGGGTCTGATATTGTGTGGTAACAGTAATCAAGGATACTACTGCCTTTTGCAGCAATGAGCTACAACTGATATCCTCTACGAAATATGCATATATATATATATATATGTACATATATATATATATATATTTATATATTTAGGAGTTGAAAAGCTACTCCTCCTTTTTCTCAGAATGCAACCAGGCCAAGTGCCTTTTACTTGAGACCTTCACTTAAGTGGTAAGTGATCCAAGAGCCATATGTAAAAAGCAGAAAGCTAGCTTTATACCATGAATACACAGGTGTCGAGACTTTTCACACTGCCCTAATGAACTGAAGCCCTCAGATGAAAAATCAACATAAAATCTGATCCTGACATGCTGTAACATAGGAGCCTATTCAACAGGCAAATGCAAATAAAAATTCAAATTTAAAGCCATTATAGGAAATTACATTAGAATTTATGGCAAGGTGATTGTGAATTGCGCTGCAATGAACATGAGTATGTAGTTATCTCTAAAGTATGCCGTATTTAATTGTTTTGAATAAATACCAAAGAGTGCTTATAACTGAATGCTATAGTAGTTCCATTTTTAGTTTTTAAAGAAACTTCCACACTGATTTCCATAGTGACTATTAATTTACATTCTCACCAATAGTGTACACAAATTCCTTTTCACCTACATCCTCACCAACATTTATTGTTATTTGTATTCTGGAAGACTGCCATTCAGACCAAAGTGAAATGAAATCTCAGTGTGGGTTTGGTTTGCATTTCTCTGATAGCTGAAGCTGTTAAACATAGACTGCAAGAAATAATGGTTTTGGGTGCATGATTATGCAGAATTTTAGAGAATATGAAAATATGTTTATTTTCTGAAAACCTGTACATACAATTCTAAATAGTAATATATGAATAGACTGATTTATACTAAATTCTCAACAAGAGTAGGCATTTCTCCTTATTTTCATAAAATTGAATTTGAGAAAGTACATTTTATTATTATTTGTATTTCATTGATATCTTCTAAGGATCAAAAATTTTTTTTAAACAAATGCCACTAAAATTTCCTCATCAGTGAATTGCCTATTTGTGTACTTTATACTTCTTTGCAGATTTCAGCAATTTATTTGTCTGTTTCTAACACTTTAATTTGTAAATTGTCCAGAATCTGAGCTGTTTATAATATACTTTAATTTATAAAATACAGACCAGAAGTTTGAGGTGTTTCTAATATGCTTTATCTGGATCTAGCAAATTTAATAGATATATTTATTTTAAAATATTGAGCTGATCCCTAATTTTATTTTTGAAATTTCAGAAAAAAAGACTTTTAAAAAAATTGAAAAACTTCGTTAAAACTTTACCAAATTCCAAGGACTTTACAAGAACCAACAGTAATGGCTCTTAGTTTGTTTTTTAAAAAAATTATCGATGATCAATGCTTGTATTGTCATAGAAGATAATATTATACAGAAAACCATGGATGCTGGGAACTCTTTTCAAAAAGTGATTTCTGAAAAGACAGATTTTGAATATTTTATGTAATAAAATATTGAAGCTGTCTGCATTTTTTGCTTATATTTTCCCTTTTTTGTAAACAGTGTGTGATTTATAATAAAACATTCATGTGTATTTAAGTGTAAAATGATCTTCAATTCATCTTAAGTTTCATATAAATATATTCTAACATATTTGTCTCATGCATTGCACATATTTTTCACACTGTATATTTTGTCATTTGATTTTGTTAATTTTAGAGTTTGTCTTACAAAAGTCATTGCAAACTTTTATATAACCAAGGATGCCCATTATTCTCCCTAGAGCTTTTGGGTTTCATTTCCAAGATGGATGTGAGTTGTGTTTTGTTTTTGTTCATATATGTATTTTTCCATTGTGTTTGTTTCATTTTCATGTATACTTAGATGCTTAATGTATTTGGAATAGGAATAAATTCATTTTTGTGTATGTATGCTGTAAACTATTGTGATGCTTTGTATTTCTTCTGTCAACAAGCACAATTTACTATCATTTTCCCACTACATTAAAGTAGAATTTTTGATACATTAATATTCCATATATACTGTTTCTATTTTCTAAGCACTCTATTGTGCTTCATATACCTATGTTTCTACCTCGGTGCCAATATTAAATTCTTGGGAGAGTGTTTGTGTTGTGTGTTTTAATATATGATAATGCAATTCTTTAACAAGTTCCTTTTTTTTTTTACAAAACTTCAGAATATGTTTAATTTCATGTGTCTTAAAAATATAAATATATGTACACCTTTTTCCTGAACCCTGAACCAATCAAATACAAGTTAATACTTGAGCAAAAGGCAAAAGTGAGAGGGGAGGGAGGGCGAGAGGGAAAGGGGAGAAATCATGAACCGAAATTGAATTCCATGCATGTATGAGTTTGTCAGGATGAACCCAGCTACTATATAACTATAAAAACTCTAATAAAAAATGCATCCATAAATGTACAGTAAGAGTTTAGACAGAGTGTGTATAACTTCTTGACTCGTGTAGATGGAATGAATGAACAAAATATTAACATAGATGAAACAGGGAAAGAAAAAATAAGCACCCAAAAATATCTCAAAACTAGGTAGTAGAAACTTCTGGGACTCAGAAGAAAAACTTAATAATAAGATTAATCTGAGTAATTGAATATGTAGATAATAAATTTAACAGAAGAGAAAGGATTGATGGAGAGACATTACCTTCTATATCAATATGTTTATCTACTTCCTATTGATCTGACTGCCCTCTGTTTCTCTACCACCCTACTCTTAGAACATGACCATTAGGGAATGTTCATGTTTCTGAGAACACGAGGTTTATTTTCAAAATTAAACACATTCCAGATCACAAGCAGTCCTTAATGAATCCCAAGGAGTGAATGTTAACATGTTTTTTATAACATGTTCTTTGATCAAATAGTAAAATATTAGAAATGTTATAATTTCTTCTCAATTAGTGAATATATAACAAGATATTTAAATAGGTGTTAAAACCATATATATTTACATATACATATTATATAAATTAATTTTCCCCCAAATTATTATTTGTATACCAAACTCTTTGGAGCTTTTTTATTGAAGTAAATGTCTTCCTTAATTCTAATATTACAATATAAGCTAACCAAGAAATGAAATCCTTTTTGTCAGAACCAAATACATATACATTTCTAAGTATTTACTCAATAATACATGACATGCAAAAAGACAAATTCTGATCTATTTTCTTTCCTTTTTTTGGATAATATCAATTTCCCACATAAAGAAAATATACCAAATTCTTCAATAACATTCATAGCTTTACCACTTCCCTGCCAGCATATCACCAGGAATTGCTTGGCGTTTCTTAGTATACCCTTGGATTTTTCTTATGGTTCTCTTGAGCCTGTGACTCCCTGTGCTTAGAGTAAAGAAAGCACTGGACTGGGGGCAAAGGATTGAAGTTCAACTCTCAATTCACCATTCAGTTATTAGGTAATGTTAGACAACAGGATTAACTTATTCATTATTTTCTACTTTTTGAAGTGGAGGTAATTATAAAGTGTGAATGTTGTAAGAGATAAATAATTTGATAGTGAACAGGTACTTAATCTACTTCAATTATATATAAACTTCCTATGTTCTCTTGAAAAATAACATTAAAAACCAAAATCCCTATTAGCACTTACGATCATCTTTCCATGCCTATCTTTGCATCTCTTAATTCCCACCTCATTGTAGAGCTAAGTTTCTGTCCATGTCATCCCATTATTCTTTTGAATTCATTCATTCTAATGCTAATACAATTATTGCTTAAATTTCAATATTTCCCTATAATTATGAAATCTGAAAGTATAAACTTCATATTTTCACCAATGGTGAATTTATAATTGTAAGAAGCAATTGAGTCACAAAAAGAACATTTAAAAAGAGGGTCAGCAACTTTAGCAGCTTAAGTACTTAGAGAATTTTGAAAGTTGAACTTTTTAGCATGATTTAAAAAAAAATGGAAAGAGAGAAATTACAGAATGTTTTCACTACTGTGACCCTAAGAATATAATAAACCAAGGACCCTGTTGCAGGCAAGTTAGAAGGTGCAAAAACTTCAAATTAAAATCATTTATGAATGCTCCACTCTTTGCTATTATGGTTATGGATGCTATAACATGTTTATTAAAGAGAAAACAAATCAAGACATTAAAAAAGACATAGCTATGTGACTACAAAAACAAAAAGACTTGCAACTCTAAAAGTTCACTCCCAAGTCTTACAATAATGTAACTATTCATGTGGAATTTCATGTGGGTTATAAGATACTGTAGCTCTCCCTTCATGGTAAAAAACAAACAAACTAAAGTATTGTGGAGATACTTACTCTTTTATTGATTTTCTCACAAGAATATCAATAGTTTATTGTTGAGAAGAGCTGTATAATTGTTTTTATTGTTAGCTTTATTGCAACTGTCTCTGAAAGATTTGACTCCAACATGATGCAAAATTGTAGAAGTATCCTGATTGTCACCTTGAAGACAGTTTCCTTATATTATACCTGTATCCTGAATGCTGTGGAGTTACTGCATGTAAGGTTTTAGTAAGTGCCTTATGGAAGTATAAATTAATGTATGAAAGGAAGAGGAAAAGGAAAATGAGAGAAGGATGGAATATATTGATAATGCCACTGATGTTGGTGATGCCTATAGTAAGAAGTAAGCCATTCAAAATAACATTGAAGAGTCAGATTCTCTAATATAATGATTTGATTATGAGAACCAAGATTTAGAGCATTGGATTTGGAGATTGAGCAGGAAAGGTTACATCACATAGTCTTTTCAAAGGAATTTCCTCAGGTACTACTGGGAAATGAAGAAAAAGATGACACGTCTGACTTGTAGATTTCAAGTGTAAGGACTGGGACTGTGTTTGTGCCACTAATCACAAAAGGTAAGATAAAAGGTGAAGTGAACCATGCATACTAAATGGTCATTTACTCTTAAAATGATTCACTCAAAGCTGAATTGATGTTGAAAATTTTGTGAGAAATTTCTTATTTATCAGTTGTTGCTGTGAAACTTTAAAGACTTCTGTATTTTGAGTGGTTCTACAAACCAGTAGAGATCTCAGGACCTTAAAACAACCAATTATTCTCATGATTACTGGTTTGTGGGTCACCTGCAAAAGAGATAATACAGGTTTACCTCACCGGAACTTGGTCAGGCCTGCTTCATGGGCTTCTTATTTCTCTGAAACCATCAGGTTACCTAAGTTTTCTCATGAATATAACAAAAATACAAAAAAGGTGAAGAGAAATATATAGTAGCTTTTAACGTTCAGACATAAGTCATTCCATATTCTATTGGACAAACAAGTTACTTAGCAGTGATCAATGAAATGGAGTGGAGAAATATACTCTAAAATAGAGGAACTACAGAATTACATAGGAGAGGGCATGGACACAGGAAAAATTACAATCTGTACTATATTGTATTCTGCTCTATGACTAGATCTGCAGTTTAAAAAGATTGCTGTGTACATGTATGAATATAACGCAATGAATTTCACCTTTAAGTCTATGTATAAATCACTAATTTTAAAAATTATAAATAAATAGGAGGAAGTTCAGGAGGGCAGGGGAAGGGAAATGAGAGAAAGAAGAAGTACTGGGGATTGAAATGGGACAAATTGTATTTTATGCATGCATAATTATGGCAAAATGAACCCCACAATTATGCATAACTAAAATGCACTTAAAATATCAAAACAGAAATAAAGCATTAGTCATGCAATTTAAGTCTCCTAGGTGTCCTTCCCTGAGAGCACTATCCTCGCCCTCTGCTGTAGATAAACAGGATCTTGAATTTGGAATTTGTCTTTCTTATAAATGCCTTTATATATTTACTATGTGTGTGTATATATATATATCAAAATAATATGTGTAAACATTAAATAAATTATATTACACTATAAAAGGAGTCAAGCCTGAAATGCAGAGTCATTATTGCAAAAAGTAACAGAAAAAGCCAGTATTTACTGCCATCATCAGCATCATCATCAAAGTCAGATGATATAGACTTTCCTCAGCACTGCTTCTTGTTGCTTCCCAGTACATTTTAATGAACTGGATTGGTTTTAAGTTCTTCTTTAGTGACAACTCGCCTTCTCTGTAACACCAGCTAGCTCTGGGTTAATGTTCTGACTTGAACATACACATTACCAGAACCATGTTACCATTAGCTTCCTGGTATTTGTCTATAATGGATACCAACTAGACTCCCAAGAATTGGTTTTAATTTCTCAAAGTTACAACACTGTTATGAATAGTTTATCAGTTAAGACATAAAGTCCATTTAGATGTTTCTACTGTGTACCTCCCCATTCATAAGATCCTTCCTTTATAGGTAATACCCAGATACAGGACTCAGTGTCCAAAGTACAATTCAAACTTCTTTAGCTTTGATTGCACCATTTGCAATATATCTTACTTCATTTTCCATTTCATTTTTGTATATAACTTATTTAACAAAGAGATATAGGTTCATCTTTTAACCATTGCTATGATTACATGCATAAGTAACCTAATGGCAACTCATCCCACCTGCATTGTGTAACTCACTTTCTGTTCAAATACTTCTCTGCCCAGAACAGGATTATTTACAGGAATGTGAATAACCAATAGGAAACAGATACAAGTCTGGCAGGACATATGGTCAGCACCCAGAGAAATAAAGCTGCTACATAAATACATATCTCTTACACTCCTTGGACAGACATTTCCAATTTAAATTCTACATAATCCTATCAAAGTTCCCAAGTACAACTAGGCCAGAGCTGGCCACAGATAGTATAGCTTTGGATCAGTATGTCTCCTCATCAGTCTCATGCCTCCCAGTCTCAAAATCAAGTTCTTTGGGTTTATTACCCAAAATAAATCATTCAAATGAAAACACTTGTCTTTAAAAAATTACATATTCTATACCTAAGCATATTGGCAGAACATACATTCTAATCTTGAAAATATATTGTTTCACAGAAAAAAAGTGATTGAAGATTGTAGGCAAAATTAAGGTTGCTAATCAGCTGCTGATAATATAAGGTAGAGTATCCTGAATCCTTCAGGTGGGCCCAATATAATCAGGTGGGTTCTTAAATTTGAAAGAGGGAGACAGAAGTATAGTCAGTCAGAAAAGATATAGCCAAGGAAGACAGACACAAATTGCCACATAACTACTCTGAAGGTGGAAGGAGGTCATGAAACAGAATATTCATGGGCTCTAGAAGCGGTAAAGGAAAGGAAAGATTCTCCCCTGGAGCTTCTAGATGGTAACAGCCCTGTTGCCAGATAAAATTGATTTTATTCCAGTGAGTCTCCAAATCACAGAATACTAAAGTAGTATATTTATCTTGTTTTCTCTGCTAAATTTGTGTTAATATTTTAGAGTAACAACAATAAATTAATTTATCAGAGTATCTATTTCAAATACTAAATTTATATCTAGAAATGTACAATTTAAATGTTTATTAATACAAATTGCATTATAAGTGATCACTTTTTGAAAATTTTATGAGTTTAAGATAGATTTTTTTTATTCTTACTCAGTTGCTTTCTTTTGCTTTTCCATTGATAAAATGATTTGGGGCTTAAAATTATTTTAAGCCAGTTGCCCATCAGATGTTGACTGGAGACCCCAATTATTCAGATCACTCAATTAACAATTTAACTCAATCAGAATTTTTCACTACCTGGCAGTTTCATGACATCATAGAAAATATAAGTTGAAATGACTTTGAAATTCATTATTTTTGTTAATGGAGATATCAAAGTCCTCTAAGATGTATATCACAGAAAATTAGTCATAGCTAAGAGTTCAGATAGTGGCAAACAGATAAAAAAATTCAAATGTTTAAAGAAAGGTAGATTTTGTTTTGGATTTCGTTTTGTTGTCATAAGTAAAGACAACATATTAAAAATGTAAGTAAGATCAAGGGCATCTTAAGATCACTTTAATTAACATTCATTACAATATAATAAGCTTAGGCGTAGGAAATGACAAATTGGACTTATTTAGTTTTTTAATTATTTAAAATCTAGAGTTAAATATTTTACAGTTGTGGGTTTTTCTTCACTGTGCTTTATGTAAAAGGCAAGGCAAAAATGCAATTCAAAACTAAAGAACTTTCCCATTAACTATAAACTTTCAAGATCTAATTTACGGGAATAAATGCAATTGAGTCTTGGTAGATATTAAAATATCCAACTTTTATCTCTTATTGCCCATATGTTTTAAAACAGTTGAAAGGGATTTAAATTGTAAATTTAGATTCAGGAAATCTCTAGAAGAATAGAAGAGAGGAAGGGAGGGAAAGAAGGAATGAAGGAAACTGAAATCTTTCAAATTGCTTTCTTTAACAGATAAGAGCAAAATTGTGACTAAATGATTTGTATCTGGGGAAGAAAATGTAGGTATAGTTCACTTTATGAAGATGCATTCCTGAAATAAAATTAAAAATATGTATATCTTATTTGCATTTTGCATTTGTATCATATAACATAATATAGGATAGCTTACCATCTGAAGCACATGTAGTAATCTTACTGTAAATATAAAAGTCTCATTAAAAAGGCAATATTATCTATAGTTCAGCACTTTTGTATGGCAATTCTTAAGTCAAGTGCCATGCCATTTTTGCCTTTACTATTGCTTTTATTACCTTAAAATGAAAGTTCTCACTGGGAGACACATCTTGAAAATGTTATAAATTAACCCAAAGTAAATTCTCTTTTATAATTTCCTTCTAAATAGACATTTTCAAGTTGAAAGTTTTATTAAAATGCTCTAACTCAATACAAATATGCTTCATAAGAGTTTATAGATTTTTATAAACTTTAGAAAAACACCTGTGCAATTGCTTACGCAAAAGTAATTGTTAATTCTTTCCATTTCTTAAAACACAGAACATTGAAACTCAAAGATCTCATAAAGTATTATTTGTACTAAATTTTTAAGCAATGCCTGAATTTATGACAATTTAGACATATAAAAATCACATCTAGAGCAGAATAATACTCCACATTAATATAGGAGAATGCTCTCAGCCTGCAGCTTATTGCATGGATGTGACTAAAGCAAACGTTGGGGTGTGGGATCCATTACTCCCTTTCCTCTAGCAGTTAATATAATGAACCTAACATTGAACCACCTCCTCACTATCGCAGAATAATTAAACTAACTCTCAAAAGAAATAGGGAGAAAGGATAATTTTCTTTCTTATTTTGCCACTTTTGTCAGAAAATCATGGCTAGCTTCTGGCCATGATGAAAGTTATGTCAGCATCATTATGCAATGCCTGTGATCAGTGTGAAGTGGAAGAGCTTTAAAAGACAGAACTGAGTATGTAACTGAAAAGTTTCTCTACAATGTTTAATGCACTGCTCAATCCCCTAAAGTAAAGTAAATGGCCTGCAGCGAGGTCTGAAGAGAGCTGTGCAATGGCATGAATATAGCTGCATGGGAGCTGGCACAGAGGTATTCAGTTCTGAACCCGCTTTACTTCTAAATATTAAGCCCACAGTTGCTTGCAGCTTTTATTTCTGAGGCATTTTTAGCTCATTGTGCTGAGCAGTTGTACTTTCTCAGCTTGATTGACATTCTGGAAAATATCGATCTGAGTGTTTGCTGAACTTCACTTTGTGTTAATGTTCATCCTATAACATTATCTTCACTCATGTATCTCAGATTTCAAACAGAAAAAAAAATCATGCTTTTTGTAAAAAATAAAAACCTTTATCTTAAAATCAAATGTACCTAATAATTTAAATTCCGAATTTCAAGTGTAGTCTGAAAAGTTTCCTTCTTTAGAATTAATTTAGGCACCTGTTCTACCACCAAACTATATCCCCAGTTCTAGAATTAATTTAGAATACACATTGGAAAAATGAATAAGCAAGCAAACAACATAAAACAATCCTGAAATAAAGGTTTTCCTAATTACTGAACAGTATCAAAATTCTCTGAAAAAAGAGAACTGCTTCTGGCATATCATATTTTTCTTGTGTTCTTCTATGGATAAGACATGTCAAGTAAGGCAGCATTTCCCCTGATTCTTCTCCTGTCCATCTCTACCTCTTTGGAAGATATTCATGTTCTAAAAGCCCAGAACTATGCTTTGGCCTTCCTGGGACTTTCCTTATGTCCCCAGAATTGGATTGGCTATTCCTAAAACCCATTATCATACTACCTCTGTCTGTATTCTTTTGTTTTTCTGGATTAGACTCTCCAATTACTTCCAATGAAGAAATCTATTGGTGCAGGGGTACAAAGTTTCAGTTGTGCAGAAGGATTAAGTACCAGCAACCAGTACAGCCTGGTGAGACAGTTTATAATATTGTAACATATTCTTAAATTTGCACAGTGTATCTTAAATATTATTGCCACACACATACACATATACGGAAACTATGAGAGCTAATAAAAATGTTAATTAGTAGATTGTTGTAAGCATTCAATATAATGTACATCTATAACAAAACATTGTATTTATGCCATGAATATATATAATTTTTGTCAATTATATCTCACTGAAATGAGAAAAATGTAAAAGAAATGAAAGTTGATTGACTTGAAGTCATTCTTCAATCTCACTTTTGGCCTACTCCACCCTCTATGGGGGAAAGTGGCTTCTTTCTTTTCTGAATCCTCGTCCCTGAGATTGCAGAACTGCCCTACCTTTCATTTCAATCAGGAGATTTTACAGGCCCTGGAAATTTTCCAGTTTTGCTAGAAATTTTTTTATGCTCCTGTCTGATCTGTCTGTGTTGGTGGTCTAACTTCATTTACATTTCTTGAGGTCTTGGTATACAGAGCTAGGAAATCTTTGTAATTTTTTTTAATTCATCATCTCTAATGTAAATTCTATTCTGTGTCTTTCCAAAAGTGATACTTAGAAAAACCATTCTTATATAAGTATTTTGAAAATCACTCTTGAGGGAAAGATAAATTAGATTAATTGGTGCCCTTACCTATTTATATCATAGGACCAATAAAGAAGTGATATTCACAAACTTCACAACATTCTATATTCACATTTTCATTTAAAATAAAAGTAGATCTCCTTTAAATAAAATGGATCTTCAATTTTAGAGCACTGTCACAAGGTAGAATGATACATTATCTGGTATGTGTCTACTAGTCTTAGTAAGATGAACCCAAAACTGAAAAAAAAAAAAATTAAGACACTTCGGCTTACAATTTGGAATACAATTTGAATTTATCATTGTGAGTGCTGCTCTCAATTACCCTTGTTCTAAATATTGTAATTCTTCCTTTTCTCTTCTAGAGTCTTTATATAGAAAGGAGTTGCTCCTGAAAGTGGAGCCCCTTGAATATTTCTTTCCCCCCAAACCAAATAAATCCTCATGTCCCTCTTCCATGGTACAGTTTCTATGATCTATAGAGCAGCCTAGTGATATGCTATATACTAGTTATTTTTATTTGCTCTAAAACTTCATAATTGGTATTGAATATAATGGCTCATTGAAATCTAAAATAAGGATACATGAAGACATTTTGATTAATAATGTTGATATGAATTTAAAATATTTTACACAAAACTGTTGTCCATAGCATCTAAGGAGAATGCACCTTATACAATAATTATAGTACCAGCTCTCGAAGGAGTAAAGCACTAGAAACTGTACTGTGCCAATCCAAAATCAGGTAAATTATTCCTCAGAGGGCTCAGGTACACTGTCTCAGTAATGGTTGTATCATATTGCTGAAGCACACTCCAAGAGGTAGAGTTTCTTGAAGTGTTGGATTGCTTAAAAGTGAAATTCATAAAGCTGCTGTAGAAATTCAGGCCCTTGAGCAGTAGAAACCCAAGACATCCAAATGTTAGGTAACATTACTATAAGATTTTCCTTTTTTATTGTTGTTTTAACTTTATCTCTTTTATACTCATTGAATTTTAAAAATAATGACACAGTTGTATTTAATGATAACAAATATTTAAGCATTTAAAGAAATAAGAACAGAAAATAATTTTACTTATAAAACTCTAAACATTTCAAGAAAAAGATTTACTCATCAAATTTACTCTCTTCTAACTTCATAACAGAGACTACATTTCAAGATATCTACCATATGGTTGTGCAAATCTAAACATTTTGTGGGAATCATAAATAGAATATATGTATAAATAATAGGTGTCTTTCAGTAAGTAATGCTAAGGACCTGGATTAACAAATTTATCTCTGGTTTGGGTTATTTCAAATCTGTTTTTTTAAAATAATAATGTCCTTTCCAAAGCCATGTAAGAATGTTAATTAAATCTCTGCTTAGTTTCACAGTTGTGTTTAATTAGCTCAATCACCGTTTGAAATGTAACAAGCTATAAAAAGAACAATCTATTGACAGAATGTTTAATGGCAAATTGTTAGCTGCCAGATTTGATCCCCAAATGATCATTGGGAGTGTAGAAAAGTGAAATGCATCAAAATCATAGCATTTAGGAACAGACTTTATAACTTCTGAGGTTACTGCATACAATTCAAATGATTTATTTTCTATATTTGAAGGGAGCAATACCAAACGAGTTTAATGGTATGTGCATTATATACTGAAGTTTTTCAATGAAGGCAGAAAGTATATGTACTGTATCTTTACCATGGTTATTTGAAATACATGTTTGCCTAGATAGATCATAATACTTAGCAATATAAAGGACCCTGAGATGAATTTGGATTTTGTTCCTGCTTACGGGAGAGTTAAATTAATACCGTAAGCATATGTCCTCTGCAGAGAGTCATAATTCTTACTGTCATGATAATAATACACACTTTCTTTAACAAACCTGCAATAGATTTACGAACATTTCAATTAACTTTGACTTCTCAGAATATGAAAAAGTAAGCTGTTTTATTACACTCTTTGTAAAAACTCACATAATCAAAAATGTAGCATTTCTTCATGGGAGCAGGGACTTTGTTAGCTTTATTTTGTTTAATCTAGGAAACCTCCAACTCCAAATTCTCTGTGAGGAGATGATGAGGGAAATGGAATTTAAACATGCAGACACAAAATGATGTCAATCAAAAGCAAATCTGTTGGATAGTTGACTTTTTCGAATTGCTGATTTTAAAAGTTTTTAGAAAATGTAATTGTTTTCTTTAATGAAGTTACTTGAAATAATATTTGGCATGAAACATTTAATTAATCATGGATTAAGAGAATCAACTATGTTCATATTATATAGATCAAATGATGACTAGTTAGCATTTTTATGTGTATCTACTTGTGCTAGTCACCATATAGAATAGAGGTCAGTGATTAATAAAATTTGAAATATTTAACTTTTTAAAAATAAGGTCATTTGACCTTCTTTTGCCATGTATCAATACTACAGTGTATATTATCTGCAATCATAATTTCAAAACTTTCCATCTTGCATAAAATAAGGGAGAAAATGTCTGTGGAGGAAATTGTGCTGATTGAGAAGGTTTGAAGAAACAGACAAGTGTTTATCTTGATAATAACCCCTTTTGTGGAACAAAAACACTATTGATGAATAGATAGTACATACCAAGGCAGGCCCAAACTTGTAGACTTGACTTGAAAGACTACATCTTTGCTATAATAACATACAACTAAGGCATAGAATTAAAACATTTAAATCATAGAACAATGATATAAAAACAACTCAACAACTGCTCTAGTAACCAAAAAACCTAATGTATCTGTACTAAGGATATAGCTCTACAATGTGAATTCCAAAATTGACTGGGAACCTCTATGAGGTACAAAAAAATAATGTCATTCGAAAGATTTTAGATTTGCTGTTTGGAGCTCTTTGCATTATTCAGCTGGAAAGAGACCCTTATTTTAAATGTTGCAAGCCATTTAATATTCTTGGAATAATTTTTCTTTAAAAATCTTCATACTACATTGTAAGACATGTGAATTCCCATCCTTATATTTCTTCCATTATTTTCATTTGTATCACACCTTTTCTCCTTAATTTTTGCAATATATTCTCTAGTACCTCATAACCTAATACTTAATACATTCCTATACTATTTGATCTGAAAACTGATTTTAGAAATCATTCAGTTGTGGAAAGGCAAATTCATATTTCTTTATAGGCTAACTTCATTGATATGATGGATTAAGAATATCAGGGAATGGGAGCAGTATTCATGTTAGGTTGCTTTCACTTTTTTTATTTTCTATATTTATTGATTTTTTTCCATTTCTAAGTCCCTGTAACATTGTCAAAAAAATTAAAGATTTGCATAATTTTGGTTTAAATCAAATCAAGAGTATATATCATGGCTAGGTAAAAATTATTCTTAGTTGTTCCATGTAATTAGTGTAATGACATCTTATGTTTGTACAACTTTTTATTTCATTTTCTAAATTCAATAATTGCCTAACATTTTTATCACAAACTCTACTAAGGCAGATAGTAGAACAAGTCTAATTTGTTCACTTATGTGCCCTAAAACACCTAGCACAATATCACCTGCTATTAAAAGTTCTATTTGCATTTGTTAAATTAAATATACTTTCTTCTGAACTCTCATGGAATTATAAAATCCCTCTACATATAATTTGACACAACAGATAATTCCTTAGTTCAATTTTAATTCTTAGAGACAGAAAACTGAAAGTCCTCTATATTCTTACTCTTGTCTAAACAAGGTTTCTCTTCATCTAATGCAAAGCAATGATCCTGGTATTTCCCTTTTGTTATCATCCTGGAAACTTCTTTTCTACTGTATATCTTGTTTTCCTAATTCCATAATATTCTCCTTCTTTGTGTACACATTTGTTTCTGGTAAAACACATTCTTTTGTCATTCCTTTCTATAAAAGGGTACATATATGGAATACCACAAGCCCTGCCCCCCATGCTGTAGGTCTAAAACCAATTACAGGTAGAATGGGTTGATGCTAAATTCTAGGCTGGAAGCTATTTTATTCATTTTTTTTTCTTTTTTCTTTTCTTTTCTTTTTTTCTTTTTTTTTTTTTTTACTGTTCTTGTTTCCAGTAATGTGTTTTGAAGAGTCTGATGCCTTTGTGATATATATGTAATATAACCTTCTGATCTAGAGAACTTGTTATTTGAAAACTCTATTTTACAAAACTGTGAATGATTTCTTCCTCTCATTTTATTTCTGAAATAGTTTCTCTTATTTTGTCATAGCATCTCCTGATTAAATTGTGCAGAGTTCATTCTGGAAATATGATTAGATAATTAAAGATATTCAATATTAAGTACAGTATTCAAAAAGGTTACAAATGAAATCTGAAGTATTAATCTATTGATCATTAATTAGAGGCTACATCAAATTATCTTTCCTGAGTCATGACCTTTTTCTCTGTGAAAATTTCATTTTTGATGAGGAAAGAATTATAGTCATGAGCAATTAAAGACAATAAAAAGCAGTGCCATTAAATGTTAAGTAGCATGATGTAATCAATAGAGACATAGAGTTTCAGAAAAGAGCAAAATTAATGTATTTCACAATCCCTCAGATCGTCACTGTATATGTTTTGAAGATATTTATATGTGGTTTGTTAAGTAATTCTGGGATATCCTTTGTATTTTACTATTGCTTTCCTAATAGCTACTTTGTTTAATTAAATATTATTATCTAAAATATGAGGCAGGAAATTGTACCAATTTCTCTTTCACATAATCCCATACATTACTTTGAATATTCCTTTCATGCTGTGAATCAGTAAATTCTGGGAATTCATTTTGCAAGCAAATTTGGGAATTCAAGTTAAAACAAAGATGGATTTAACATTTGATAATTTACTCAATACACATTTTTGAATTCTACTTTGTGTCAATTTCTCTACTTGATATTTAGCAGTTATGAAAATGAATAAAGCAGAGTTCTTAACCATCAATGAGCAGAGGAACTGGCAATTAAACAGGTTACATTTATTTCCTCTATTTTACTACAATAAAAAGTAGCCCATCTTGCTGGGGATGTGACTCAGTGTGGTTCAGTGCCCCTGAGGTCAATCCCCAGTACCCCCTGTTTTAGTCAGCTTTGCCAGAGTGCTGAGACTAAATGATCTGACCAGCACAACTATAGAGGAGGAAAAGTTTATCTGAGGGCTCACGGTTTCAGAGGTCTTGGTTTGCAAAAGGCCGACTCCATTCCTCTGGGCTCAAATTGAGGCTGAACATTCTGGTGGGAGTAGGTCTTATATCACAGTGATCAGGAAGCAGAGAGATACTCCATTTACCTGATACAAACATATATACCCCAAAACCGCACTTCAATTCCCACCTCCTCCAGCACACCCTACCTTCCTCCAGTTACCATCCAGTCAATCCCATCAGGGATTAATTCACTGATTAAGCTAAGACTCTCAAAACTCAAATTGTTTCTCCTCTGAACCTTCTTACATTCAAACGCTTCTTACATTCTTACGCTTTACATTCAAACCATAACACCCCTATCCAAAAAGAAAGGAACCCATCTCAAAGTAGCAATGGAAGAAAGGCTTCCTAGCAGACTTGGAGACTCACCTGAACTATAAACATTAAGTGGGAGTCAAATGGAGAAGGAGGAAACAGTCTGAGCAAAGGAAAGAGCAAATTTAAAACATTAGAATCTTAAGGAAGCAATTAGTAGAAACAAAGTATTTAAGCTACAGTCAGGGAGAAAAAGTCAGGGAGAAAAAAGGGTAGTCTTTACATTTTATCTTTTAGCAAGTTAAATTATCCAAGAATAAAAAATAATATGTGTGTATATTGGAATATTCCAGTGTACAGCACTATGATATAATGGAATTATTACATAAACTAGTTATGAGAAAACAGCTTCTACTGACTATATAAATTTTGAGAAATACCTTAATATGTGCAATGATTTTATTGGGTTGGGACCTCTTTTTTTTTCTCATTAGCTCCCATTTCATTAAGTACTTGTTAAATACAAGATCAAGGCCCAGTTGGCAGATCTTGAAATTTCAGACATTCTGCATCTCCCTAGTAATTTGATGGTCCCCAATAAATCTGAGAGAAATTCTATTTTCCTACCACATGCTATATTTGAGCTCTTCAGTGCCCCCCAATGACCCTTGTCTTAAAGGCTAGTTTCCTGGAGTGGTACTATCAGAATTTGTGGAAACTAAGAAGTGGGGCTTAGTCCTAGGTTTACTGCTCAGTAGCAGTGTATCCTTGAAAGGGTTAGTGGGACCCTGGCCACTTGCTTTTTCTCTGTTTCACTCCGGGCAAGGAGGTGAGCAGCTTTGCCCATCTCATGATCCCGAATATGATGGGCTAACTCCCCACAGGCCCAAAAGCAGAGGATTGGGCAACCAATCCTAGACTGAGACCTCTAAAATTATGAGCTAAAATAAACCTTTTCTCTTTATAAATTGATGATTATAGGTATTTGTTGTATGATACAATGCTGACTAACATACCACACTGTGGAATGATATACACATTACTTAAAATGTAGATTCACTCAATTTCCAGATTGCCAAAGAATTTTAGATTTCAGTAATTGACAGAAGTGTGGAATTCTATGATGCTGTAAACTGTAGGCATAATCTAGTCCACTTAGCCCCATGATACTTGAAACCTGTCACAACATCTCTGACTGTAGCCATCTCTACCATAGTTCAATATTTCAATTGGTATTCAAGGAAATACACAAATAATTCCATGCTTTGTACTGAAAGTTATTTATCTCTCCTTTAGTCGTAGCTCTAATATTTATGGCTTTGGAGATTGATTCAATGAAAATTATCATGAAGTTTTGTTTATTTATTTAGGTACTGGGGATTGAACCTAGAGATTTTTTATGACTCAACTACATCCCAAGATAATTTTTATCTACATCCCTAGATAATTTTTATCTATCTATCTTTTCATTTATTTTTTATCTTGAGAAAGGGTCTTGCTGAATTGCTAATAGGCTTGCTATGCTGTTGATGCTGGCCTTGAACTTGCAGTAGTCCTATTTAAGCCTTTGGGATGACAGGAGTGCATCACTATACCCATGCATGAAGTAATGTTTTAAAAAATGGTTATCTATTTCAAATGTCTTAGCCCAGTGATTGATTTTTTGGGACTGGGAAAATATAAGGTATAAATCAAACCATCCTTCCAAATTGCAGGCTTATCCTCACCAGTGAAACTTCCTAAATTCCTGTAATTATGCCTCATCTGAAATGTTTTTAAGTCTACTAAGATTTTAAGTTGCTCTAGTTAGCTCCTTTACTATTCTTAGAATATAAAGAAAGTCATCATAATGTTTTAAGAATGGAAACAAAGATAGCCAGGAGGCAGTTGTAATCACCTATGAGGAGATGATGGACGTTTGTCTAATGTAACAGCTGAGGAATTAATAAATAGATGTGGGATAAATTTGGGTGGTAAAGTCTCTCGAACTTACTAATGTGTTGGATTAGAGTTGGGAGATGCTAAAAGGAATCAAGAGTAACTCCATGACATGAGACTTGAGTAGCAAAGAGGATTGTGGGGCCACTTATTGAGATGGGAGAGTACAGGAGAAGTAGATTTTGTTTGGGATTTGTTAAGTTTGATGTGTCTAAAAGGTATTCAAGAGGAGATCTTAATTAGGATGTTCAATGAAGGATGGTGAACAGCACACTTACTTCATATGAAAATTATGACAACTACTTCAAGGAGGCAACTTGTCACTTGGAAAACCCTACCACATTTCCCTTATCACATGCAATTAGACTGAAGCTCCTAAGAGGTGATACTCACACAAATCCATTGGAAATGTTTTTTAAAATGTGAGTTATGAAAATCTGGTGTTATACTTGAAAATTGGCACTTTAATTAACTCTAAGAGGATGTCATGCAAGTTAGTTCTTACCCTCACTATTCTTTCTCTTTCTACTTAAGCTTCCACTCACTGATGCATCTTCCTCACTCCCAGCTGATGATAAGGCTTATTTCATGAAAACATAGAAGATGAGAAGAGAATTTGTACATGTTTTCACCATTAAATATACCAATCTATTGATCAATTAGGTCTTCCTGGTTTTGAAAATAGGCTTCTCTAAGAGGCAGCTGCACTTCCATGCTCATTGTCACATTATTCACAATAGCCCAGAAATGGAAACAAGTGATGAATGGATAAAGAAAATGTGGTATGGATTCACAAATGCAATACTATTCACACATAATGAGAATGAAATCCTATCATTAGCAATAACAGACATGGAACTGGAGAGCATTCTGTTAAGTGAAGTAAGCCAGTCACAAAAATTCAACTACCAAATGATCTCATTCATATATGGAACCTAAATAATTGATCTTGCAGAAGCTGAGAATAGACTGGTGATTACTAGAGGCTGGGGATCAGGGATGAGGGAGGAATGGGTGTTGGTTCATCTACAGGAACTAAGTTAACAATTAAGATTAAAAAGTTCTGATATGCACAGTAGAGTGACTTATGGATCATGATAATGTGCTGAATACTTGAAAAAACTAGATGAAGGAAGGAGTCAATGTTTTTGCCATAAAGAAATACTAAATAAGAAAATATTATTTGCTCCAATTTAAACATTGTACAATGTATGAATGTATCAAAATTTCACATAGTAATCCATTAGTGCATACAATATTTTATGTATCAGTTAAGCTAAATTTAATTTAAAAAAAGAAGATGATTGTTATGTCCTCTTAATGTATAATTCCCTTAAGCATTATGAAATATCCTTCTTGGTCCCTTCTGATTAATTTTGGCTTGAAGTCTGATATGAGGAGAGAAACCCCTACTTGTTTCATGATCCATGTAAGTTATCTGTTTTTTTACCATCCTTTCACCTTCAGTCTGTGTATATCTTTGCCTATGAGGTGAATCTTTATGAGATAGCATATTTTGCAGTCTTGTTTTTTAATCAATATGCCAGTGTGTGCCATATTTAAGGTTATTATTGAGATATAATTTGTATTCCTGGTCAGACCAATATCCCTGATGAACATAGATGCAAAAATTCTCAATAAAATTCTGGCAGATTGCATACAAAAACATACTAAAAAAATAGTACACCACAATCAAGTGGGGTTCATCCCAGGGATGCAAGGTTAGTTCAACATCTGTAAATCAGTAAACATAATTCATCACATCAATAGGCTTAAAAACAGTAATCAAATGGTCATCTCAATAGATGCAGAGAAAACATTTGGCAAAATACACACCCCTTCACTTTCAAAACACTAGAAAAACTAGGGATAATAGGAACCTACCTTAACATTATAAAAGCTATATATGCTAAACCCAAGGCCAACATCATTATAAATGGAGAGAAATCCATAGCATTTGCTCTAAGAACAAGACAAGGATGCCCTCTTTCTCTCCTTTTTTTCAATATTGTCCTTGAAACACAATGGTGCTGGGAAAATTGGAAATCCATATGTAGCAAAATGAGATTAAACTCCTATCTCTCACCCTGCATGAAACTCAACTAAAAGTGGATCAAAGATAGGCACTAAAACAGAGAACTTGTGCCTAATAGAAGAAAAAATAGACCCAAATATCTGCCATGTCAGCTTAAGAATTGGCTTCCTTAACCAGACTCCTATAGTAAAACCAATAATTAATAAATGGGATGAACTCAAACTATAAAGTTTCTTCTCAGCAAAGGAAACAAAGAATGTGAACAGAGAGAGCCTATAGAATGGGAGAGAATCTTTACCACCTGCACCTCAGATAGAGCATTAATTTCTAGAATATGTAAAGAACTCAAACAACACCAAAAAAACCCAATAACCCAATCAATAAATTGGGCTAAGGAACTGAACAGACACTTCACAGAAGAAGAAATTCAATCAATAAACAAATATAGAAAAAAATGCTCATCACCTCTAGCAATGAAATAAATGCAAATCAAATCTACTCGAAGATTTTACCTCCTTCCTGTCAGAATGGCAATTATCAAGAATACAAGCAACAGTAAATGCTGGCCAGGATTTGGGGAAAAAGGGACACTCATATATTGCTGGTGAGAGTGCAGATTGGTACATCCACTATGGAAAGCAGTATGGAGATTCCTTAGAAAACTTGGAATGAAACCATTGACCCAGCTATCCCACTTCTCAGTTTACACCCAAAGAACTTAAAATCTACATATTATAGTGATGCAGTCATATCGATTTTTTTAACAGATCAATTCACAATAGCTAAACTATGGAACCAACCTAAGTGCCCTTAAATGGATGAATGGATAAAGAAAATGTGGCACATATACAGAATGGAATATTGCTCACTCTTTAAGAGAATGGAATTATGGCATTTTCTGGTAAATGGATGGAGGTAGAGAATATCACACTAAACGAAATAAGTGAATCCCAAAGAACCAATCACAAATGTTTTCTCTTATATGTGGATGTTAATTCACAATAAAGAAGGGGGTGACTAGGGAAGAATATATGTACTTTGGATTAAACAGAGGGGAGTGAAAGGGAGAGGCGGGTACAGGAAGAGAAGGAGTATGGTTAGGAAATATAGTAGAATGAATCAGACATTATTACCTTATGTGCATAAATGAAAACATGACCCACGTAACTCTGTACCATGTACAACCAAAAGAATGAGAAGTTATACTCCATTTATGTATGATGTGTCAAAATGTATACTACTGTCACGTAAAAGGAATTAGAGCACAACAACAACAAAGTTATAAAGCACTTTGCTGCAAGGTCAATCCTTGTTTGTATTTATTAGATTTTATCCCTATCACTTTATCAATGCTATAATTGCTGCTTCCTTTCTACATATCACATATTTTTACTTTTTACTGAATTACTCTTTTTAGCATACTTACTTGCTGAGATACATGTTAGGTTAAAAAAAAATGATTATTCCTTTAAACTCCCCCCCCACACACACTTCCTTGCTTCCTTATAAAACAAAACTTTTCAAAACACCATGTATTTCTTTTCTCTGATTACTTTCCTTGATTTTGTTTTGGTTGTTGAAGTAATAACTAGTTTTAAGATTAATAATGATTGTTACATTGCCAGATCTAATAAATTCTCAGTTTTCATTTGACCTCATCTACCAAGGTCTTTGACATGTTTCTCTTTGAAATTCTATCTTCTTTTTTTTAATTAATTTATTTTGATTCATTGTACACAAATGGAGTATAGCTGTTGTTTCTCTGGTTGTACACAAAGTAGAGTCACACCATTTGTGTAATCATACATGTACATAGGGTAAGAATGGAGGAAGGATGGATTGCATAGAGGGAAAAGAGGGGTGGAGTTGGGGTGGGGGAGTAAAAATAATACCAGAAATCCTATCTTCTTTGGGCTCTGAAGCTCCAGTTTTCCTTTGATTTTCTTCTTATTTTGCTGGTGTGCCTTTTCTGATATTTTGCTAACTTCTCATTCTTTTTGACATCTAAATTTTAGAGTACTTGAGAACCAAATCCTAGATACTTCTCTGTTCTACATCCATTCACCACATCTCTAGACCCATTCATACTTAGTTACTTAAAATACTATCTGTGCTCTGGGTTCCCCAAAATATACCTTCAGCCCAAATCGTTGCCCTTATCTACAGTTCTCAATTTAATTTGTGTGATTTATTGCCCAAATTAGTTCTTGTTTAAATATGAAAGCGGAACTATTAATTATTCTGGAAAACTTTTAAACCGGGATTGGCACTGGCTAGACGGTTTTATATGATCATATCTATATCCAATTACTTACTCAACATCTCTATTTGGATTTTGTGACAAGAATGGTTAGTTATCCACCAAAATTTTGCTTTCTTCTTTGGTGATACAACCTCAGATTTTCACCTCACAGATTTTAGAGAATAGGAACAAATTCCCAAACTTACTCTTATGTGGCAAGGTGACAATGAATATAAAAAGAATTGGTATGTGCAGCTTTCAGGATGTGGCTTAAGTATAAGAAATATGCCTGCATTTGATTTTTTCTTAGTTTTCTGTTTAGATTATGAATGAAGGGCTCATGTAGGGCCTCTTAATTAGCAGCCATATACTGAACAAGGTTGAACCAAAATTGATAATTTATGTGTCACCACAAAAGCCTCTTTTTCTGCTGTATTTAGATGAAAGATAAATAAAACATGTCATTATAATCATAGTTATTTTACTACTGATTATAATAGAATCTAATCCTTACTAATAGATATCTTTACTATTTATCTATTCAACAAATTTTTTTATGTAAATGTTACTGTTCTAGGGGTTTGCGATACAACAGTAAACAGAAAAAGGACCTTTTCAGAGTTTCTTTGTTGGCAAATATAGAGTCTCACAAATATCTCCTAATAAAAAATTAACATAATAAATAAAAAATTGGATGATGTATCACAATGATAAAATCTAAAGGGAAAAAATTGACAATGTTGAAAGAGTTTAGAAATTCTAGGGAATGTCTGAATTCTAGGGGGAAGCTTTATTGTCTAAGTGAGGTGAGCTCTTAAATATGATGGACCTGCTTAGGCAGGTAATATTGAGATAGGAGTTGAGCCAGATGAGAGGTTTGCCAAAGAATATATCTGGAGGAAGCCCCTTCCAAACAGAGAGGATGATCATACAGATACAAGGATAGGAGTATGCCTGTCCTGTGAGCCTAAGCTGGTACAGCTTGTGTCAAGTGTTTAGGTCTGACTCTCAGGGATGAGGTCTGAAAGGATATAGAAATCCAGATCACCCAGTGTCTGCAGACCCAGAGAAGGACATGATTTTTGTCTCTGTTAAGAAAGTCTCCAAGCCGAGCGTGGTGGCACACGCCTGTAATCCAAGCGACTTGGGAGGCTGAGTCAGGAGAATCGCGAGTTCAAAGCCAGCCGCAGCAACTTAGCGAGGCCCTAAGCAACTCAGTGAGACCCTGTCTCTAAATAAAATACAAAATAGGGCTGGGGATGAGGCTCAGTGGCCGAGTGTCCCTTAGTTCAATCCCCGGTTCCCCCCCGCAAAAAAAAAACAAACAAAAAAGAACGACTCCATTGAAGGATTTAGAGTAGAAAATTACATAATGTGACCTGGTTTTGAAAGAATCTATCTGTAATGTGAGAATATGTTGTAGGGGTAGGCAGGGTAGAAACAAGACCAGTTTATAGTTTACTACAGAAATCAGAATGAGGATAATGACTGTAAACTCAACACATCCTAAATAAAACGATTGATTTCTCTGCCACCAGGGCCCCTATACATCTTTCTGTAAGCCTCTGTACCTTAGTAAATAGTAATTTTGGTCTTACAAACTAAGATCAAACTTCACATTCTTCTGTAATCATTCAGGGAGGAGAGCTCAGAGATCTTGTCAAGATATAACTTTTCCAGCACCTTGCTTCTGAGCCCCAGTTGTATTCCTGCCCATCTCAGTTTTGTTTGTTCATCCATTTAAACAATTATGCATGATAATGCAATATTCTCCCAGCAAATTATCCATATTTTGGAGCTAGTTCACACTGAGTTTCTATCACTAAAATGTGTTTTGTTACCAAAGGAATTTAACATTATAGTTAGTTACAGGTTACTAATGCTTGTAGGCTTGAAATAAAATGTAGTTTCTATTAATTGGCCATATGTAGCACCTACTGTGTTCAATTGTAATTCAGACCTTAAATAAAAGAGCTCTGGGTGGTCTTTTGTCTCTTTTAAAATGAAGTGAAATTTCCCTCAGTAATTTTGATGATTTTATTTCAAAAATACTATTTCAACAAATAAGTGAGGAATATGAGTACAATTTTTTATTACAAATTGATGCTGTCTCTTAACTGCATTATATTCATCATCTTAAGTATACTATATAAATGGAAAATCAATTACATTGGTACAAATTTTAAAACCATGACTTTTCTGTGGAATAGACGAATATCATTATGAAAGTTATATGATAAAGAATACATTTATTTGCCTTTCCTCCGGTAATACAAGACATGCATAAAACTTTTGCTTTGGGGGGAGTCACCAATCAAAAAGGTCTGACCAAGATGGCCATATTAGTACCTACAGATACAATGCACAGAAAGCATTGTGATATGTTTCCTTAATCCCATAAGAATTAATATTGAGACTACCCAAAATTCTGCATAAATAAATATGAGAAACTCTAATAATTATTTTTTTTCACCAACTGGATACAGTATTTTCTGTAAGTATCAATTTCTAGTCAGTCAAGTAGATAATCCAGTACAGTAGCAGGAGAGAGAACATTTTGGGATTATATTTATATAAATCACAGAGAATTTAGAAGTTTCAGAAAGCAGAACAATGATCCATTTACATTGAAATGGAAGTAAATAAGAGCCAGAAAGGTAAAAGGGAAAGAAAAAAATGAGCTATTAGATGGTATCCATTGCTGAAGTCCATATCAATATAATTCGAGAGTTCAAACAAATATTTCAACAGGATTTTATGATGATTTTTACTCATGTATAGATCATTTTCTATTTTTCAAATAATTTTAAGCCAGCTTTAAAACACTATATTTTGATTTCTTCAATTAATGATGGAAAATTAAGGAAATTACTGAATTTTCTTATGACTTCTCAGAGGCAAACACAGAACAGTTAAGTTCTTTCTAAAATTCTATTCCTTAGCCTACTAAAGAATGCTTCCGATCATTGCTTATCTCCTATTTAAAAACTGGAAAGGTAAAATAGGTTCCTGCATAATATTATAATTTCCTGAATTCTATTTTGTGTCTTAAGGGTGACATAAATGTCAAATGCGTTCATCCAAAACATATCTTTTCATTTTATTCTCCCTAGTGTAAACTATTAATGGTAATGCTTTCTTTTATTTTTATTAATAGTCACAGCTTCTTATTCTCCTGTGTCCCAGGAGTACAATTTATAAATTTAAAAATGAACCATAAATATCAACAATGCTATCCAAAATGCTTGCCATTTTATATTAATTTAATTAGGGAATAATTTTGAACTGAGAAATGTAAACAAAATCAATTTAGGATATGAAAAATAATATAAGTCCACATTCTATCTGTACCCACAAACATATATACTTCACATTTTATTTCTAATGATCTCTTATTTGTACTTTCATAAACAGCAATTATGTTACTGAATATGTAAACAATAAATAGGTGACAATGATTTCAAAATACAACCACATAAACACATTTAAGTTCCAAGGGTGAACATATTCATTTTTTATCTTCAGTAACCTTCCATTTAGAAATTTAATTCCTGTTTGATTATTGATTCCCCATATATTTACATTTACAAATACTCAAAACAACAAAAATTACTTTTTTTTTTACTTTTATATGCTGCTTGTTCAGAGAAAATATGTACACTTCATATGTATGATGAATGGATATAATGTAAATTGTTTAAGTCAAATTTATAGATATATAGATTGCATCTACTTCAAATGATGTATATTATACAAAAGATGAGAATATATTCACATATAGATAGGAAGGATGGGAGGAAGGGTGGAGAAAGGGAGGAAGAGACAGACGAAGGTAGTGAAAAATGAAAGATAAAAGTAATGTACTAACATTTGAATTAACCCAAAGTGAAGATCATAACAGCTAAATAAAATTCAATTTTACTAAACTTTTCTTATCTGAAAATTACCCTTGGTTTACACATGTAAACTCTATTACCACTTAATTGTTCTTGTGATTATTTCATAAAAATAATTTTCCAACCAAGCTATGAATATATTTAAAAAGCAGATACAAGAAGATGTTACATCATGTCCAAACCAACATGACATAGTGTGTTCATTTATAGACCACTGAGTCTTAGAGCTGATTCAATCTGAAATTCTAAAGGTTACAAGATTCAGACTTATATTAAATATATAGTCTCATTTCTCAGGAGTGTCCGTGATGATTATGCCTCCTCTGGAACTCAGTCTGGGCTTTCAGTGTCTTCATTATCCCTTTCCCAGCATAGAGAAGAGAGGGCTTTAATCTACCATCAAATCAGATGCAGTGCACTTAGAGTGGGCTATGGCATAAGGTATATGATTATATACCCATGCATTTAATCAAGGGTAGTGCCATTCAATGACACCTCTACCCATATACTCTGTTCTATTCTGTTTAGTTCTATTGTATCATGCTAATTCAAGTTCATCAGAGAGAAAAAATTGGATTCTTCTCCTAGCTATTTTATCAGAGGCAGAGGAAAGTGGGTCTAAATAATCTTAACCCACATTTACTTATTTAGGTAACTCAAGTAATAAGGAATTTCACATTTCATTGTCTGATAGCCAGTTATTACAAGGTTCTTTGTCATATGAAGTAAAAGTCTAACTTCTAAAACTTTCTACCATTGAAAGTCTGCCACTTAAAAATCAATTATATCAATTTTTAATGTTGTTTCCAGCAAACTTCTTAAATATTTGGAGGGTATTTTCTGTCCTCACTGTATATTCAACTCTCCATCTAAATATTTACAATTCTTTCAACCACTCACTGTAAAATAATGTTTTAAGTACATTTACATATGATCTGTATAATTTTTTTCCATACACCATAAATTCCAAGAGGAAAAAAATGAATGAAATTTTAGCATTCCTAACAAAAAGCTGAACTACAGTGAACTGAAGGCAATGAACCCATCACAACTGGGGCATTATTTTAAAACAAGCCAGTGAAGCTTCAATAAGAGGACTCAAGACAAGAAGAAAAAAATGTTAAACATTTTACTTTTCATGCCACAACTTAACTGAGAGAATGTCTGAAAACCTTAACAAATGAAAGTGTTTCTTTCTTTGTTAAAACCCTACATTTCAATATTTTCAAAAATTATGCAAAATTTTAAGCAGAACTAAAATTATGCAAATTCTAAATACATACAATGTAAGAAATCATTACTGTGATTTTGGAACAGTACTACATGCACCTGTGTTTATTATATGACAGCACAGATAAACTTCAATGTACCTACACAGGAATTAAAATATAAGGACAGAACTTTAACAATTCCTCTCCAAATATGATATAATCATAAAAGTAACAATATGACACTTTATGCTGAATTTTCAATTGCTCTAAGATGATATCTTTAGTGTACATAGTGATGTATAGCACAGACCCCCATCTCCTTGAAATGGAATAACTCACTGTGCCAACTGGTAAGAACAGCTCACAGCTGTTCGTCTTCCAGACAGGAGTCACATCACCTAGAGTGACATCCTTTTTTCAGGGCAAACTATCTCTAATGACTCATCAATGCAGAAGCATAAGGCAAGGATGACTTCCACATATGCATTGAGAAAACTTGTAAGAGAATCACAGTTTTCAGAACTTAGAATTATATTTGAAGAACCTAGGCTGACATTTTGAAGAATCATTTTTGGAGGAGGCTTGAGATCTGATCTGAGAGCTTTGTGTTAATCAGTTTTCCATTACTGTGACAAAATGCCTGAGGAAAAAAATGGGTGGAGGAACTATTTGTTTTAGCTCATAGTTTTAAAAGTTTTGATTCATGGTCCTTGGCCCCATCACTATGGGTTTGTGGTGGGGCAGAACATTATGACAGGTATGATAGAGAAGAGCTTCTTACCTCAGGTTGGTTTGGAAGGAGAGAAGAGGGGGAAGAGGGAGAAAGGGAGAAGGAGAGAGAGAGATATCAAGAGCTGTAGTTAAGATATACCCAAGTACATGCCCCCAGGGACCTAATTGCTCCAACTAGACGACATCCTACAGTTTCCACAACCTCCCAATAACCCAAGCAGATGGGGTGCAAGTCTTCAACAAATAAAACTTTGTGGGGCATTCCAGATCCACACCATAACAGGGTTTTTAAGTTTGAGATACATCTTGGACATCCAAGTAGAAACATCTAGTAGTCAAAAGGAAGTAAGTTTGAAATGAAGGGAAAGAGATTTCTAGTGTATAGTTTTTAGTTTTCAAAACTAGCATTGGAAGAAAAGGGAAAGAATGAAACCTCAAATAAAGTGAGCAAAAACAAAATGAAAGAGATGCTTCAGCATTTTCATGTCAGGAGAAAGATGACAAAAATAGTCAATAAAAAAATAGGGGCCATAGGAGCAAGGGATGGCCCTCCATGGGACAATGTGGAGGTCATAGCAAAAGGACACTAAAGCCCCAAGAAAATAGTAAGCACCCTTTCTGCTGGAAAAGGAATGGAGTAGGTTCACACTCTTTGCATTGTTTTTTATATTTTACACAATCATTTTCCAAGCAGCAGAACCCATCATCCACTCTTCTAGGAGGTGGGCTTTGTTTAAAAACCATTTCCTTCTGTCATTTACAACCCCCCTTTATTGGACAGGTACCAACATTCCCATTGACTCTTCTTTTCACTGAGCAGGATTTAAAATCTTTTGGGCACACCTGAAATTCTCAGTACCAAATTTGCATAGTAGCACTCGTGTAGGGCTGATGTGGAGTTCTGATGAAGTTATTAATGATTTGTCATAAATCATTGCTCTTTAAATTCAACTTATTTAATGAATTCCCTGTTTTTGTATGTAGAGTATGTTGATAAAAAGTATACCACTGATGTAGAAATTTTAATATAAAGCATTTTATTTCAATCATATTTAAAATATCAAGCATATTGGGAGATGCTGATTGCTTTTCAATTAAGCATCCTAAATTTTAAATTCATAAGAGAGAAATAGATACATGCCTCATAAAATAAATGAAGAAATGCCAGTAAATCCACTGAGTTCTGGAGTTAATAATCATTTTACTAAATTACATAAAATTATTTGAAGTCATTTTGGGAATAATTATATTTTAGAATGTCTTACAAACAGAAAATTTAAGCAATTATGATATTCGGTTTGAAAAATCTTGGATACAATTTCTTAAATGGCTTTAAAATATTGCCAGATCCATTAAAAATACTCTTGACTCTTAACAAATAATTAGAAACGAATTCTAGCCAATATATGAAAGAGTTTTAGTCCTAAATGTAAAATTTCAAAGCATGTTACCAAACTAAAAGAGAAGTAATAATAGATTAGGATTCCCTTTTTATAGTCTTTAGGTCTATCTATATCTATCTGTCCTGTGTGTGTGTGTGTGTGTGTGTGTGTGTGTGTGTGAGTGTGTGTGTACGCGCACACACACGCGCACCCATGACAGATGTTGTAGTATATCTTAATCCAACAAAGTTTAGAGATATACAGGTCAAATCTACTTTTATTCACAAAGAGATGTTTTGAAGTATATTTCACCATGAGTACAATCTCCCCCAAACAATTCTGCAGTTACCATGCACTGCCAATGGCAGTCCTGTCCCAGACCCCACTGGCTCCTGATTTCTCACATGTATCCACAGAAAAGTCTCTCTGCCAACTGTTCCTAGCTAAAAAAAAAACAACAAATCTCTTTCATCTTATTATGAAATAAAAATAAGACTTTTTCTCAGTTTTCTTAGAATACATGCAATATATTTGTTACAGAAAACATGCCTAGGAATGAGTAGGAATAATTTTTTTTCTCCTTTGTAGGCAGAGATCACCCATAAGGTGTATTCAAATCTATGCACTTTCTGATTTGCATATTATTTCATGTACTTTAAAGATGTTCAATAGATTTTTGCTGTATTCGATTAAATTGGTGCAAAACAGTATGACATTATGTGAATTAGTTGCCTTTCTGAACATTTCTGGTCCCATCTCTCTGATAAAGTTAATGTCTTTTTATTAAGGCAACAGTGATTCCTCAGCATGATAAATGTAAAGAAAATCTTGTGCTTTACCTATAGTAGCAAAGATTTATTCAAGGAACATTAGTTCCCTTAATTTAAAAGGGCTCTTAAAAGTTATGATAAGCCTGTATGTGCTTACAGTATTGTTTGCATATGTATAGCAGCATTTTATTAATTGTCTACAGGCTATTAGGTTTTCATTTTAGGAATGAAGCTAAAAACTCTTAGATTCTAAAGAGTTACCTATAATAATAGAAATCCATTTTTATCCAGGTCAGGTCCTCTTTTAAACATGCTGGTAAAGGAAAACAAAACTATTTCTAAATCATTTACATATTGTTTCTTTTGAAAATTCTTTCATGTTAGGAACATTATTTAGTCCCTAAGCTTTAGTTAATTATTGGCAATGAAAAAGAGGGCCTTGAGAAAAATGTAGCACTGGAATACAAATTAATTTTTAAATTTCAAAACTGCAAAATTCTTGTAAGATAAAGAGTGTAAAGAAGAAGAAATAATGTATGATTTTTCCATTCACAGATACATGTCAACACTTGTTTTTTCCATTTAATTTATATGTTTCTTATACAGTTACACTAAAATGTATGTGATTGAATCCCTATATTTATATCTCATTATAAAATGTGTTTATTTTTACACATCATTAAACATTTTGATAATTTAGCATTCATTATTATGTAACAGTCAATCATGTATTATATAATCAATTGATCTATTACCCAACTATTGATATCTTCCTATTTGTTCAATTATAAACAATTTGATGCTTTTCTGTTTTTTCCTGGATCCTAAGAAATGGATTAACTTGTATGAATGACTAAACTTTTAATACATTTATAGATAGATTTCACCTATTTAATTCCTAAGAGTGTTTATTTAAATGCCCTTCATTGGGATATAGTCTCTTCTGCATTTAATTATTTTGGTGTTTTTGATTTTGTTAATATGTTTTGAGGGGGGTGTCTTAGCTGGGACTGTTGATTCATGCCACCTTGCCTCAGCTTAAATATCTTTTAAATCATTTGTATTTCTTTGAAGTTAAAGGTTTTCTAATAACTTTACATGCCACATGTATAGTTTTGTTTTAGGTATTAGAGGTTTATTTTCTTTAAAAGTTATTCATATATCATTTTTAATTACATTCATTAATCCTTTGGCACATGTGTGGCAAAAAAAATGCTTCTAACTTTGAATTATGTTACATATGTTGTAAATAAATTTAAAATTATAGTAGTACACTGCATTGATTTATTTGCCTTTATATTCATTCTCCCTTGTGCATTTTGCATATGATTTTAAAAAATATCCAATGAAAACACCTAAAAATCATTTTCTATTTTTTCTATGTATTTCTATGTGTCATAGGTTTTTTTTATACGATTAGGATCATACTATGAATGTCATTTGTATTTTTTTCAATTATATTGTGAACAATATGTCATATTATTAAATATCCAGCTAGTTTAATGTTTTAATGTGTTTAATAGAATAAATAAATTCCTCAAAATTTTATAATTTCATATTGAATATTTTTCCAAAAGCTTCACTCAATATTGAATTCTAAATAATGCATATGCCATTAATACTAATGTATATTCAATATAACAAAACTCTCTCCATCCTGAATACATGATAAATTAATAAAATGTGACATTCAAGTCACTTTTGTAAGTCATACCACTCTTTTACAATATAAATAGTTGTTATTCAATATTTTATAGCTTTTTTCTCTGCATTGCTTAATTGTTAGTTTCCTTACTTCAGTTTTGGAGTTCAAAAAAGGAACTAAAATTCATTGCTTTTATCACTTGAATGATAAAACTAAATTACAATTTAGGGAGGAAGAAGGCATAACACAGTGTGAGGCCAATAAAAAGGAAAAAACAGTAAAGCACATTTCATTTCCAGTAAAGAAGCCAATAATTGTTAGTCAGAACATATCAGGAAAGCGTGATTTTAAACATTTAGAGGAAATCACAAAAGCTTGAAGGGCTTTCCCCCAGGGGCACCTTGGAAGAATTCATGTTTCTAAAATAGGAAACATTTATCAAGACTTTGAGTACAGGAACAGTTTCAGGCTACAGTGTTCGTGGAACTAGAGCAAACAATCTTTCTGGACTTAACGGTCACCGTACTACTTCTGCCAACAGGGTTTGCTTTTCTGTAAACAACAAAAGAAAAAATATAAACAAATTAATATTCTGTGCATTAGTGAAAAAATAAGGGGAAAATACCTCACATATAAAATAATTGATTTGTCAGAGAAAAATAATTGTAAATAAATGGCATGCTTTCATTAAAATTTCGCATTTTCATTAAAATTTCTCATTAAAATTTTCTCATTTTGTGTGCTTGTTTTATATCTGGAGTCAAATTTGTATTAGGTGGTTCTTCTTAAATTGCAACACTTAAAACAGTCTAGAAGTCACTTTCTTTTGAGGGAAATGTTCATCTTAGAGTAATATATTTGCTTTATAGAACTGAAAAGATTGTACTTTTCTTTCTGGCAATACCACAGACACATTGGTCTTGGAGACAGAAGAAGGTTAACAACAAAAATTAAAATATTTACTCTGTGTCAAAATTCATTCTACTGTCATGCATAACAAATTCGAACAAATTAAAAGAATTTAAATTATAATATTGTGGAGGGATTGTATCTTTGTCTATCTCTATATATTTGTCCCCTTCCCCTATCATATATATATGTGTGTGTGTATATCTATCTATATATCAGCCATATATATGTATGCATATTAAATGTATGTACATAGATATATTTTACATATATAAAATGAAATCTCACCTTTTTTAATTTGGAGGAAATCCCATTGATTTTAGAGAAAACAAGAAATTACTCCAAAATATGTTGCCCACATTATAGACTGAAATAAACCATGTTTCCTAGGATTTCTGAAAAATAAAGTTTGTTTATTTGCTGTGTGTGCTTAACATTTAATGAAGATATCTTAGGAAGAAGCAGAGCAAAAACTGAATGGTAATATATGAAAGTTTTTTTTTGTATCAGTTTAAAGCAAATTGGTGATTATTAAACTTTTTGATATTGCAATATCCTATCAGTAAGTGTAAACATAATGTTTACTTTTTTGATTCTGTGCTTATTTTTTAACTTAAGGAGGGATACAAAGGTTTTAGCAATTCAAGTTTATGATTGGCAATTGCCAAAATTTCAAAGGACTAAACTGTCATTAACAGGAATCAGTAAAGACTTTTCCTCTGTGATGTAACTTTTGTTTGCCTGTTAAATTACTGAATGTCCTGTTCATTTTCCTAATTCATTTCATCAAATACTATGTGTGGGTCCCTTGTGGGAACTTTTGGTTTAAGAATATGGGAATATAGAAAATTTGTGGATAAAATGAAGACAATGTGATCTTTTATTAGAAATAGGAACTTAAAGGACATTATGAGAGCATGAAGCAACATGCTTTGTCCAGCTAGGGAGGGGATGGTGAGAAGTGGTTTCCTGAAGAAAATCGTCTTTAAATAACTTATCCTCAAAGCAGACAGTCCAGCCTTCTTTCCCTTACCCCCATGACCACATGAACACATTTAATTTTAGACAGCACAAACAAAAGCCTTTCTAGTGGTTTTCCACTGATGAATTGTCTAGATAAGACTTCTCAAACATAGAATATGGCACTCACTCACAGCAGGGAAAATTTGTGTAATGCTTTCCTCTTAAGTTGTTTTTACTGATGATTTTCCTGTGTCAGTGAAAGTCCAATAAGAAGGATTCATAAAATTATTTGAAACAGATGAAACTTCACAGATATAAACAATGAACACATTCCCCAAAGTATATTGCGAATGGAAATCTGAATCTGGCATGTGATTGGGTAATTTGGGCAGGACACAGGTAACATACAACATAGATACAAATGTTTAAATGATGTTTCCAATCTCCTCAAATAATAGTTTTTGTTTATGTGTGGTGATATTCCTTGAAATTTGATTTTCTACGTGATATACCTGAGTCAGAGTTCATTTGCAAACTCTAGAGTTGTCTTATTAAAACAGTAAAATGATATATTAATGGCTTATACACTCAAATTTTAGCCATATCTGGATAAAACATTTTCAATAAAATTTATATATTGCAATAGAGGATGAGAAAGGAAATAAAACAATTAGAAACAAAATAATTATCTAAGAAAAGAAAGGGAATACATTTGTAAAGGCAGAAGAGGAACCAAAATTGAGAATTCTGTATCCTTTCATGCTCTATTCTAACATTTAGCATCATTTGCACACATATGAGGTCCTCAATAAATAGTTGTAGACTATTTTCAGGCATTGAAGAGATTATTTTATGAAGTTTTATGATATGATTTCACACACAGCACAGTGCATGCACCTCTATTACTCTACCTTTAAACAACTAAAATGATTTGTTTTATGAATTTTTCTCCTTCATTATTGTCCGACTATCCTCGAGTACATGGGTCAACTTATAAATATTTTATTTACATTACCTGAGTGCCTAATAAATAATCACAGTGAGCTTTATAATTTATTTTTAATTAATGTTGTTTGAAAACTTGTGCCTAATAAGCAATAACATGTTAAATGGACCCAACAGATTCAGATAACATTGTGTCAGTAAATATCATTATCATCAAGAGTTTGGACAAATTAGTCAGCTTGCTGTGTCCATTATTAGGGGGGGGGAAATGAAGTGTACTATAAAATTTCTGATCTAGAGACACAAAGTTAGTTGGGAAACCAAGATGTAATGGCTACTAGCTTTTGAGGCACACTGTTTAATAAAATGAACAAGAGAAAGACACCCAATATGTTTTTGGATATCAAACAACCCAAATCTGACAAAAGATTATACTGGTAATTACATTTAAATTAACTCTGCATTTATTTATAGACAGACATTAACACTCATCTTTAATGGTTTAGAAAAACGGTCCCTTCATTAATTAACTCAATCATCTTATACATTCTTCCAAACGATAAAATAATATTAGGAAGTTAAAGAAAGGACCTAGCAAAGTAAACTACAGCATTTATTAAAATTGAGGCAAAAATGAAAAATAAGATCACATAAAAATAGTAGATTAAAATGTAATCAAACATACAGTTAAATGTATGTACTTTATTCTTGCATGTGTTCTTTTGAGAATCATTCTTAAGCCACAAATTTAAACCAAAGGTATCTACTTGCTAAGAAGGAAAAAAAAAATGTATCATTTATATAATGTAGTATCTCTAGAATTGAAAAATATGAATAACCAGGTTCCCAGAAACATGACATCTACTCAACCTTTCTAAATTATGTAAGGAATGGCTCTGTAATAGTAGTGGCAATTGTCCTTGAAGATACTTATAATAGGCATCACTGATGGGCTAGTTCTTAAAGCGGTCAGCAGTACACTATGATCTAAGAACATCCTCCTTGCAGTTGTTGCTCCATCAAAGAATATGTTAAAATGTTTGAAAAATTAATTGGAATTCCATTCTCTGAAATATATTCCCTTTATATGTTTCTATTTCTAATCATAGTTTTCAGTATTTCACATGAGAAATAGTTAACTGAGGAATACACACACATATTTGAAACAATTCTAACCTAAAGTTAAGTGAGCAGTAGAAACTCCACTGTTATGTTTCAGTCAATGTACTTTCAATGTGAAACAATATTAATCAGAAAGACTTTCACCATGCCAAAATAGATTGTCAGTAATCACAGAGCACCCAGTACTGTACAATAGTATCTCCTGGTTTAATAGTCATGATCATGCCCCAAATCTCAAAAATAACTGAGTTAACTTGACTTAATAATTGAAATATTGGGGTGTATGCTTTTCAGCCTCCTAATTTTGTTCCTTTATCGTTCTTTTCTTCTTTCCCTCATTTCCTCCTCACTCTTCTTGAATACTTTGATTTTCATTGCAACTATGATATAGATGCATTTTAGATGCTGAACAACTCAATTAAATACTCAGTTTTTAGTAGTTTATTTACAACTTTATTCTCTGTCATTATTAGCTTGGTTAGTTTTTTAGTCAGGTCATCTTATTTAAGGTAATAAAATATCATTTGCAAATATTAAGAAATGTTTTCTAGTTTTTTGTCTCAAAATGATATATATCTGTATATAAAAGTTTTATCAGATAATTAAGAGAAACAAAACAATATTTGGTAGGCTATTAGATTTGTTTTCAATAATATTTTCCAGGTTTATTTCTGATAATACTCATAAATCTTTGAAAGCATCCCTAACACATGCACCAGAAAAGAAGTCTGGATCAGATTAGGTTAAAATTCTGGTTCCCCTGCTTCTAAGATGTACAATCTTAAATATATTTTTTATCTTCTCCAAACCTTAGTCTCTGAGTTGGTAAAATAAAGATAATGAAAGTATCTCTCTCATAGAATTTGTTTGCATATTATCAAGTAGCCCAACCCTCTTAGTTTTTATATGCTTTGCTGGTGTACAGCATGACTTTTAGAAATGTCAGTAGTTAATGATACTACTATTAATAAAATTAAAATTGCATAATTATGCCATTATCATAATTTGGTATGTTTCCTAGTCTTTTCTACCAATACCCAGAAAAATAGTATTAAAATGCTCCTCCTAAGTACACTCTTTTACAATGTTCCATTTTGCTTGGCAGTTATTGTGAATATTATAATTTAGCAATTATTGTGAATATTGACACACATCATTAATATGTAATGTTAATGTGATATTTAATGGCATGATAATTTTCCATTATGCTGATCTTTAATGGCATTCATACTTCTAAATGATCTGTCCCAAACATTATACTGCTGTAAACATAATGTTTTTTTAAATATCTCTAATTTTAAAAAATCCATTAGAATTGAGATTGCTCACTAAAAAGTCTGATACATTTAAAAAGCTAAATATACAGAATCTCTTCTTTCCAAAATTATATTAATTGCATACTGCCAACACCACCATCATGGGATGTTCATTCCAAAATTCTGTCAACACAAAAGGGTTTCATTGAAACTGCACTACTAGTATTACAGATAAAAATGATAATGTTTTTTTCATATGCATTTGTTTGATGAAAATTGTAATTAAATATTTCATATGTCTTGAACATTCATAATTTTTCCTTTAAGGCTGTATGATTGTATCTTTTCCCCATTGTTTTTAATACTCTTTATTTTAAAATTTTCAAAAAAATTCTGTGTGTATAGATATTTGTTTCCTGTTTTTGATTTTCATACGAATTCAACAATTTGAAGTCATTGCTTATTGTTTTTGATGAAAGTAAACTTAACTTTTTACACAGTTAATGAATAAACTATATCATTAATAATTTTGATGTTAGCATTGTTTATAAATGACTTATGCAAACAAATCATATTTATATTTATCCTAGTTTCAGATATTATATTTAATTTTTTTTACTTCATATAAAAATTGAATTTCTGGTTCTATATTTTGAGATATGTGCTTGAATTGTGTTAACCAATAATGATAGCTATATTTGTTTAAAAATCCTTTCATTCTCTATTTTTCTAAATACTTGTATGTATGTGTCTGAGTCTATGATTATACTTTCTTAAGTCAGTTTCACTATTCTAATTATTTTTACTTCATGATGCATTTATGTATTTTGCAATGTGTATCAATTATTTATTATTGTATAGCAAACCACTTAAAATTGTAGAGGCTTATAAAAGCCAGTACTTTATTTGCTAACAATAATAAAGTGGAGAAATCTGGATTGAAAAGCTGGTTCTTCTGCTGAGTCTACCTGCCATTGTCACTCATGGAACTTAGTACCTCCACTGAAATTAGATGATCATGTATCATCTTACTAAAATACTTGGTGGTTGTCAGGCAGTCAGTTGAATATCTTTATTTTCTTTCATGTGGTTTCTCCAATAAACCAGATTATTTTCATTTATATTATAGTCTCAGGGTATTAAGAGCAATCAAAGAGGGAACTTTCAATGCACAAATGCTTTCTAGACTCTACTTCTATCCCATGTGCTAATAATATTCTATGTCTAACACAAGCCTCATGGTCAAATTCAGATTCATAGAGTAGAGAAGTAAACTGAATTCATGCACAGGCTAAAAGTAAAAAAACTGTAAGGGAAAATGTGCATATTAGCATGGAAGGAATTACTGCAACCATCTTTGCTTACAATCTATACATAAGTAAAGTAACTACTCACTAATTTTGTTAAAAGTGTTTTCTTAAAATTTCATGTTTATTTTTCCAGATGAAGTTTAAATTCATTATCAAATTTCTCTTAGTTCTCATTTATTCTGTTCCAAAATTCTGCCCAACATATTTGCTATGTCTTCTTGTTCTGGTATTTTCTTGTATTTCTAAAGTATATTTTAATCTTTATGTAATTTACATAGGTTTCATGGGTTCATTGCTAAATTAATATTTTCTTTCCTTCTTTCCTGTGGTGCTCACAATCAAATTCAGGGCTTTGCTTACTCTAAGCAAGTGCTCTGTCACTGAACTATATCCCCAGCCCTGTAATTTATATTTTATGATATTTTAAGTTATTATTATTGATATAAAAGAAGTTTTATTTATTTTAATATTCCTTTTTCTAACTACTTCCATGTCTATTTCAACCTAATTTCTAATCATCCTTCAATTTATCATTTTTATTGGGAAAATGTATCACTCCAAAAATATAAAAAAAATTTCTATTGCTTTTTAATATTTTATTTATACTCCTTTTTTGGTTGTTTGTTTGTTTTTTGCTTGTTTGTTTTGTTTTGTTTTGTGGTGCTGGGGATTGAACCCAGGGCCTTGTGCTTGCAAGCCATGCACTCTACCATCTGAGCTATATCCCCAGCTCAATTTATGCTCCTTTTTAATGCCCATTGATATAATTAGAATTGCCTTATTTTGTGGAATAGTCTTTCATATTTTAACATTATATAGGATTGATGCTATTTTTGCAAGGTAGGTATCCTTTAAGCATGTTGAAAATAGAGGCAACATTCTTAATTCATTGGAAAATTTTATTATTTCATTCATTTATTCACTTAGTCAAGATAAATGCCTTGAATAGGTCAGGTATTTTCATCATAAATTTAAAAAAGAATAAAGAGCTCTGGAGATTATTTTATTTTTAAATTCCAAACATGGGTCCAATTTTTTTAAGTGAAGATAACTGTTCATCTTATTTTAACTTTGTATTTTACCTCATTACTGTTTATTATCCATAGGACAAAGACAAGGGAGAAAGTTAGTAAAAACTATAAGTTATCATATTGATCCTGACTTACTTTTTCCTGAAGTGCTATGTTATATGAACAGCAGAGCTTTGTAGTTAAATAATCATATCAAAGATCACAAATTAATTGTTACAAAATTTGTAATATTGCTGTCCGACGAGGTGGTTGAATGTCATCTGAAGCAATTCGTAAAGGGAAATCATGTGGTATTACATAATGCAGAAAATAGTGCACTGCGTTTTTGAAATCTTATGTTCATTAAAAATTGTGTGTATGTAGTTAATAAAAAACAGGTTTGCCAGAAACATCTCTTGATTTAATCGAGAGGCAAAAGTCAATTGGTTTAATGGCTAGGATGCAAGCAATAAGATGCTTTAGAAAGGACTGGATTCTATAATACATTGGATATTTGACCCTGGTTTTCAAATGAAAAAGGCATTTAAAATTTTAAAGTTTTAGTTAACATATATTCATGGGGTACATTGTGAAATTTTAATATATGCCTACAATGTATCCTGAACAAATCAGAATAAGTAGCATTTTATTTCTTTATCACTTTTCTGTTTTGATCTTTCCAGCTTCTGTCTTCTAGCTTTCCATAAAATTTGTACTGATTATTGTGTACTGTGGTTACCCCACTGTCCTATAGAACACTTCCTTCTATGTTTTGATAATTTTATATTACCTCTATTTTCCTTCTGTCCTTTTTCCCTCTTCTCAGCCTGTACTCATCAGTTAAATTAGGCAGAATTAATTGACCAGGCATAATCTGAGCCTATGCAATCTCAATCTCATTGTTAAACTATATTCAGAATCATCTACCATTGCTAGACCAGGTTAGAAATCTTCATAAATTTAATAATTTTTTGAAGAAACTTATTTTGGGAAATTCATTATGGCTTTGTTAAAGGAAAATTTTATAATAACATCATAACGTTTGAAAGCATTATGATTTTGGAACACTGCCTAACTTGGCAAGAGAACAGTTTGTGAATAAGAATTCTAATTATCTTGTTACTGTGTTAAAATATTTTTTGTCAATTTTTTATCTGCTTTCTCATACTAAAGCAATGCATTTCTTAAAAATGTTATAATTGATAATAAATGTATTCTGTCTAGATACAAGTGAATAATCTGGACATCAGATGACTTTATGTGACTGTCAAAAGCCTTACAATGAGTAAATTGATTAAAACAAAATTAGGAAAAATAAAAATGATAGATACAGAGACATATTGATAAGGAAATAATTTTTCATTTTATACATTTGTTACCACAGAAAAATTGACAAATGTAGAAAAGTAATAAGGGATGAGAGGTGAATAATAACTCTTCATAACATTTACTCCTAGGTATTGCTGTTGCTGACTCTAAGACATTTCATTACAAATTTATACAGTAATATACTTCTCTATTCCTCATGTCACTTATTTTCATTTTTCACTATAGAAACACTATAGCTAAATTATTATAAAGTATTCAATCATATAACTGATGAATAAGAATATATCATTTTCAAAATAGATTTTCCCATTGAGATGCAATACTTTATAAACACTCAAAACTAATGAATCTGAAATTGTAGAAAGAATTGATTGTGATAATATACAAAAAGCTGAGATGAAACTGAGATCTAACTAGGTTTATTATCAACTAAAAAATGTTTTAAACTATTTTGTAGTTTCATTTTCTGAGTTTTTAGTGATAATGTTTTTATGCAAGTATGATTTATGGATCAGTGGTTTAGAAAGGTTTAGTCCCTAATCAACATTAATGGAACATTTCTGCTATAGTCATAATATCTCCCACATATTAGGTGACCTCTATTTTTTCATACAAATTACTTTTAAAATTTATGATCAATGGAGCCAGTTGTGGTGGCACATGCCTGTAAATACCAGCAACTTGGGATGCTAGGAGGCAGAAAGTATGCAAGTTTGACTCCAGCCTGGGCAACTTAGGGAGACTTTGTCTCAACAAAGGGTGGAGATGTAGTTAGTGGTAAGCACCCTTGGGTTAAATACCCAGTACCAAAACATACAGAAACCAAACAAACAACAAGACTGTTGATGGATAGAGAATTACTAGGGAAAAGTGAAGCTGCAGATCAACTACAATTTTCCATATACAGTGAGATCCATCTAATAACCACTCCTATCTTTTGTTAGCCCTCATATTTAATTAAAGTTATGACAGCCAACATGGAAGTATACATTGCAAGGGACCATATAAGAGGCCAAGAAAGAATGTAAAAAATGAGGTACATCATTTTCTTCCTCCATCCTGTTCATTATGGGGAAAAAAATGGGGTCTTACACCTTTGGGATTCCTAAAACTTTTAAGAAATTCTGTAATTTCTTATGTATCTCAACTCTAAAGATTGTATGAGACATATCATTAAGAATTAAATATATGTCATTGATCCTCTGTTCTGTATCATTATACAAATAAAAACAAGCAAAAACTCAAAATCCTTTATCAGTAAAACTAAGGGGAAAACCTTCTATTTTTATCAGATTTCTTTCATGACAGTATTGTACCTTTACAAACAAATATGCAGACCATGGTAATATGCATTTTAATATTTGTCAGTACTGAGAAAATCACTGTTAAATAGAGAAATAATGAATGTAAAGTAAAAAAAGTGTTTGTTTGGGGGATGAGCCAATAATCACATAAACACAATTTCAGATTCAGTGGATATTTTCATATACATATATTTTATTAGATATTTATAACTTGATGGTAATAGAATTCTTTCATTGCAATACTAGTCTCCATCTTTAAAATACAGGTGCTCAGACTATCTCTACAAATGTATCATCCTTTATTGAGTTTCTTCCAAGTCCAGTATGGGTGAGGATAAGGGTTTCTTTTGGAGGGTTGGGTTAGCTGTATATTAATCACTAAGAAACTTGTTTAATAGAAGAACTACAGAATAGAATTATCCTTTGAAGCAGGGGCATGACCTATTGAGTAGTACCAATCTGTCTCTAATAATAATGAAGGAGCCCACCTTCCCTTTATTTATAGTCCTACAGGTAAAGGGGGAATCAGGAGGTGCTTCTTCTGTGAGGAACAGGATGGGATGGAGTTAAGGAAGTCATTTGCTCTAGAGAGTCATCCCAGCAGGACCAGCAAATTCCCAGTAGTGAGTCACTGCATGGATATCACATATTCCACACAATCTGGAACAATCTCTCAAGGATTGCCAGTTCCTGAAAGCCAGATTTCTGAGTCTGACAGCTCACCAAGCCTGGTTTAATTGCTGGTCATAAATGGCTCCCCACAATCCTTAGTAATTCATTTCTTCAAATAGGTGCTTCGTCCACTATATTCCACAAACTGCCCTGTAATATTTAAAGATTTACCCCCAGCTGACTTGGCATTCTTCTTCTGGCTACTTCTTCGATTGTGTCCTTTCTTTTGATACCACTCTTTCTCGTGCTTTGATGGTGAGAAATTTGTTCTGCTTTCTTGGGAGAGGCCTGATCTGCAAATGAATTCTTCTTTTAGGCTACAACATAAGCACCCAAAGTGTTGAATTTCAACTTCAAGTGGAAAGGTGATTTTTCTTATGAACATTTTCACACTCTGTGAAATGTTGGCCATATAGTTATACAATATATTTAGATATATGTGTATCAATAAATAGAATGATTGATAGTTTTGTTTTAAAACTTGGTTTGTCCAGTTTTTAAGAATTCTTTCCTTTTCCCCCTGTATTCTTAATCGCTATTTCATACATATGGTTCTTTTATAAAGTCTATTTAAAGGAATTCAGACTAAATAAGTTTCAGTAATACAGCTGATTTATCTCTTTAAAAATTGCAATTGCAATCACATATGAAATGATCCAAGAAAGTCTGCAGCAAATAGATTTAAACTTTGCATTTTGTTGTTTCCCAGACACTTTAAATTATTTGAGTAAAAGTGGTAACCCTATAGTACACCACAGAAAAATTATCACAACAATACATGCTCTTTTAACATCGAGATATAAAGCATTAAATAAACAAATAGTATTAAGTAGCTTTTTGCAAATGGGAAACAATACCTGGCAGCAGGATTTTCCAAGAAGTAATTTCAAGATATTGTTGGGAACACCATGACTCAGTGAGGCGTGGTATTGCTTTGAAGCATAACATTGACCCTTACATTTGATAGTATTTAACGTTTAAGTATTTGGTAGAACTATGCATCTATTTTGAGGAGAGTAGGCAAGGAACATATTTCAAAGAAAAGAAATTCCTAAATCTTACTAAACGAATTATTTCATTCAAGGTACACATCTGAATATAGTTATTAAATATTTCCACCTTCTGTTAGGAATTAATTGTTCCTTTCCTCCCACTGGAATGTAATTAAAGCAGGGTTAACTATTTTTCTGTGTTTCGTTCACAACTATAACTTCAATACCTAGATTGTTCCTGGCTAATAATTGACTTGCAATAAATGCCTGCTGAAACAATGAATTTTTATTAATTAACACTTTTTATAGTTCTCAAATCTTTTGTAGTTATTCTTTCAAACCCTTTCTATTCTCTCTTTCCTAAATTGAATCCCTTGCAGACTTGAGATATCCAGTGAACTGTAAACTTAAGCTAGTATTTCTGAAACTATTATCTGAAATCTCCTATAAAAATCACCAGAAAGGTTCATTTAAAAAAATACATGCTTCTGGCTCCTGCAGCATACGTACCAAATTAGACTCTTTGGTGTTCAGGAATCTGTGAAAAGTATCACAAGTGATACTTAGACACATAAAAAATTTGAGATTTATCACCTTATCAACAAGATTCAGGGGAATTTTACTTAAGTGCTTCTCTCATTTTCCTTCCTAGGAGCTGAGTTTCTGTATACTTAAAATAGGCTCTTAGATGAATATAAGGACAATGTTGAGCCCTTAAGTCAGACTCAGCAAATATTGATTGAATAATGTGTGTGAATAAGAAATTAGACTCTTAGATAAGTTTCATTAAAATTTGATTTTAACAGAAATATGTTTGTGAATTTAATTATCAAATCTTAATATTTTGTTATAATTACAGTATGTAGAGGCATACATAAAAATTTTTCATGCTGCATACACTCAAGTTCTTATTGCTTCACCAATATGATTAAATTTGAATATATTTTCACTATTGGTCTTTGAATATGTCTATCAGCAATGAAGTCACTAGAAAAGATCAACTCATTTCTTAAGATATATCTGCATTTATGTCCTTTCCTCTATTTTTATAATTTTGATTTTCATTCCATAAACATTTATGTACACTTTGAACAGTGGAAATGAGGAAACAGCTTCATAGTTCCCTATTATATCCTACCAAAGGGTATTACTTGAAGTTCAAATTTCTGTCATCTGAAGGTGGGATCTTCATCTTCAGTGCTATTAATATTTTGGGCCAGATAATTCATTTTTGCAAAGGTGTAGGAGACTGTTCCATGTACAGTAGGATGTTTACCAGAGTCTCATACCTCTGCTGACTTGATACCAATAGCATATGTAAGTTATAGCAATCAAAAATGTTTTCAGACAATGACAAATGTACTCTGTAGAGCAAAATTGCCCTTGTTGAGAATCCATGATATACAGGATTTGAATGGGACTTTGGTATTCCCAGGATATCAACTGGAGTTACTTTATAAGTCATGTTGCAAACTAAGGTCTTATTTCACTCTTAAACTAGATAATTTAGCCAAATTATTTGTTCATGATATTCAAACACTTAAGTTAAATATTGATTTATTTGGTTCTACCTATTAAGAAATATGAGATCTGAGGCCATGTATTTGTATTACAGATTTAATTGGAAAGGAGGTAGTTATTCAACGATCAAAATTTGCATTGTTAGCCAAATCAGATAATACTGTGAGAACTAGGGTTATTCATCATCATTATAAACATTAAAATGATATGAATTACACTACCCACACATTATTCCATCTAATTATGTGATGATTGGCAAAGGTAGAGCAGGCAATGGCTCTGAGTCATTAGGCTCTTGGGGAATTGGCATTCTCACTGTGTGATCAAGTTGGCCCAATACCAGAGGTTTACAGAATAATGGTAGAAGGTTTTCAGATTAATGATAGGTACAGATTTATATTGCCTTGGGGCAGGAGCCATGATTAAATAGAATTGCATTGCAAATAATACCAGTCACAAGATTCAGGGATGTAGCCATGATATCCAAGTTGAAGCTATGTTTGTCCCTTTAAATGCATCCAAAGGCTATGTGGACAATGATTACAGCAGTGTATTACAATATATTGCCAAGTAGTAAAACTCAAGTATGAAATCAGTGTTTTTCATAGCATCTTTATGAAATGAGGTTTAGCATTGAAATGCTGGGAAAGACAAAGCACTCAAATTTGAATTTTGACAAACTGGTTATTCATTCTTCTCTGACTATAAACAATATTCAGACTAAAATTATCACTGTAACAAAAATCAATATTTGATAAAAGAAACAATCACTGTTAATCATATGCTGGTCTCTTTATTCATATAACTAAAATAAAAGATCAGTGGAGCAAAACCTTACAATTAGAACCAAAGTATGAACAATATCAATATTTATATATATAAACATGTGTATGTATATACATATATATGTGTGTTTTTACAACTAGATTTTTAAACTGAAAGGATTATACAAGGTCTTCATTCAGCATTAATCTTGATAGAAATTTCTATCTTTACAAAAAAGCCACCTCAAAGTCAAAATGACACATTTCAATAACACAAATCAAATGTTTATATAGAATTTGCTTTGTGTCTGGCCTTCTTCAAAATGAAATATGGTTTTCAAAACTTCTTTGTATAATTATATGAAGTTATTGACATTTATTATCACAATTTTGGGAGAGTAAGAGAAGAATCCAAGTGTAACAATGGAAGAACGGAAGCATGAAATTTAAATTTAGAAAGCAAGACACATTTTTATTCCATCTCCTATTTAAAGATCTAATTTGTTTCAATTTTCTGAACTTCATTTCTTTATTTTCAAAATTAATTTTTAGAAGAAGTAAATAGCATGATGAATGTAAAAAACATACTCCAAAATTGTATGCACCATAAACATATATTTTAAATAAGAGGATGTAATTCTAATTTGCTCTACTTTTTTTCCTGACCTGAAAACAGATGTTGCAAGAGCTCATTGAGAAGCATAAGGAACTAAATTGACATAGTAGGTATTCAATAACTATGATCAGTTAATGCACACTGGGAATAAGACCACATTTATTAAGCAGAAGTAATGTTCACAGATATAAGACAGGTAATAATTACAACAAATCATTGAATTTAAATTATATGCCAGAAATTTTCTAAGTTCTTTAAAAGGGATACTACATTGTTCAAATTTCTAAATATTCTCTGATGTACGGATTTTTTCCATTCCCTTTTGCCTATGAAGAATCTGTGACAAAAACTTTTCTAATATCTCATGTGTAATATAAAGGATCCACAGAGTTAACCCTAGATATAATTCATACACTTATTTACCATTGTAAAACTTTGTTTTCTTCAAATTTTTAGAAAGTTATAATTCCTCCTAGTACTGGTCAAAGAGCATTACAAGCACTTTCAGTATTGAAGATCCCTCCCTAAATACTGCATCACATCTGAGGGCCTTTATTCACTCTCTGTCAGTATATTTACACAGGTCGTAATAGGTATGGCATCCCAAGAGAAGTAGTTCTTTTGGTTTCTGAGGTTTTGTTTGTTTGTTTGTTTGGTTGGTTTTTTATCAGATGACAGAGAAAAATATTAATTTCTCTTTTCTGATTTGGAGGATTTGGGATGCAACCCCTCTGGAATCATTAGGTGTTCTCATTGAAGACATCACAAATAGTATTTTGCATGTTTGTGATAACTTGATTCAACAGACATTGACATTGTTTTGGCATAATGTAGTAATTAGGTGGTGAAACTGGGAAAAGTGATGGCTCCTGTGTTCTAATAATCAATTAACTTACATCTGCAGATCCTGCATACAAACCTATTGCACTTAACAGAGATCACTTTGGAACACAGCCCTTTCATGTTGGAATCATTTAGTCATTACTTGACATTATAAATTCATTGGATGTTAATTAATGTCCAATGGCCAGCACAATAGCAGGAAATAATAAAGAATACTAAATCTTAATGGTTATTGTGGTGAATTCTTTACTCATTGATAAATTTTAAATAGTATTGGGAAGCCAATTGTTACAAGTTTGATGGAAACATCCATTCCTACAAAAGCAGATATAACTATATTAAAAATTTAAATAAACATAAAACATTTAATGTTTGCCATTTTAAAGTCCTTGGTGAATGCTTTTTTATTTTAAATTCTGATGTATGTAAGAGATTTTGTTGTTTCACCAGAGTTTGTATCATCTTTTATTTGACACAGTTGTCTATGAAAATCATTAAATTATAATGGCAAATCTTATATAGGATCAGTCATCTTGGTTAAGTACTTAATGACATCATTTACTACAAGTCAATGATCATTTCTGGGGTCCTAGAAACTAGAGCAATACTAGTTTCCTTATAGCTCCTAAGAGACATTTTAATATGAACAGTATAGTCTTAAGAAATGGTATATAAGATATTGGTTTTGTTCATATAGTATAATTTTGAGTATTATAGGTTTTCCTACAGTAAAAGGTTTTGATTGGGGAAAATTTTTCATAACTATTTTTAAAATTAAAATTTCACTAAAGCCAAAGACTGTTGTAATTTTGTTGATACCACAATATCCCAGGAGTCAGATATACTTCTTCAGGAAAAGTACTATAGATCACTATTCAAATAGAAATCATTCCTGAAAGCTCCCCATATCAGATAAAAAAGTCTTCTAGGAAATTAGAAAGAAAATGTGTTGTTGATATTTTGTTTTCTCAACTTTCTTCCAATTTGTAAATGTAAGTGTTTATAAATAACATAGGAAAAGAATCTGATTAATTAAGAACATAATCTGATTTGATTAAAAATGTTTCCAGGTATACATGTGAATAGGGAGGACATGTTAGGGAAGATGTGATAAATCAATTTAAACCATTATTTTAAATGTCTGTCAAGTAGAAAAATAAAACATCAATTAAATTATAGAAATAATATCTTCCTCAGAATTTTAAGTATGCAATCTCAGTACACAATTCAGCTAGTCATTTGCATAATAAATGTGGGTAGCAATATGAGTAAAGTTATTTCTTTAAAAAGTACTGAATTTTGTTCTCTGACCCATTTCATCAAAGAGAAAAAGCAGTGCCTTATTTTATGTGAATGCAAAAATTTAGCTTAATAATGAGAAGAACAAAGTAAGAGTGATACAAGTGTACAAAGCTTTTCTAAGATAGTGAAAATGTGATTTCCATAAAGTGTCTAAATAGTGGTTGGAAAGGTTTTTTTAATTCATGATTTCATAGGTAAATTCTTATGTCTTTTCAGAAGGAAAGCAAATGATAGAAATAAATATGATAGATAAAAACAATGTAAAACCACCTTAATAAAATCATAATTCTTCTTGTCCAAGTTACTGCAGAATTCTTTATATTAATCTAGTTTACATTTCTCTTTCAAATTGTGTCTTCATCTGAATGCTCAATCCTCTATTTTCTTAGAAATTTTTCCTTGGCTTGGCATCTGAGACCCATGTCTCTCCAGATTCCTTCTCTGGATTTGCCGTTTCTCTCCGCCTCATTCCTTTCTTTTGTTCTCTTTCACCTGTTCTTTTAATAAAATTTAATATCAGTTTCTCAGGTTCCTTTCTGAAAGTATCTTGTCTTTTAATATAGGTCTTATTTTTTCAATTTGACAATTTCCCTAGCCTTCAACTATAGCTCATTTCTCCAAGCCAGATGTTACACTTGAGCTTCACTATTCAATATCCAGTTACTTAATGAACTGTTCAAAAACACAAAAACCACATACCTGCAAATTATTTCAAAAAAAAATATCCATTTTCTTACAATTTTGTGTAGAAATCATTCTTTAATAACCTAGTTCATCAATAAGTAGCAGTTTCTTCTGTAAATGACCAAATTCTCAGCCCAGAGGCTTAGTAGAGAAAGAAAATAAGTTTAAGTGTGTTTTGTAAATTGGTGGCAGAAATTCACACTTTGATTAGTAGTGTATAGTCATCGCTCTGGACATATCCTCTCAATAACACCGGATATGAACATTTTAATATTATTTCTCCAATTTGGAGAGTGTTAAACATTAACTCATTCTGTCTTGAAGTTTAATTCTCTGGTTACTAATCAGCTTGTTTGTTCTTTCATATGATTGTGGCTATTTTAATTTTTTTTTCTTGTGAAATATCAGTTAAACTTTTATCTGAATGTTTTTAGAGACATGTATACTATAAATCATTTCTCCCAAGTATGATTATGTTAAATATATCAGTTTTATTCTTTATGATTTACACAATTTGTGTTTGTTTCAATTCATGGCCTTACCATGAGGCAATAATGTATTCTCTAAAGTCTCTTCTTTTGTAATATTTAAAGAGAATTCTGTTTTGGGGTTCATAATAAATATATCTTATTATATTCATTTGTCCATCCATATCTCAACACCACATAGCAATAATTTCTGTATCTTTTAATAAACTTGTCTTACACTTTTTCAACAGCATTTGAGTATTAAATTTTTCATTCCTTTGCATTCTCATGTATATTTTAATATTAGGTTGACAATTCCATGTGCTGATTTTTTTTTCATTTAATTTCATTAACTCTACAGGTCATTCTGAAATTTTCATTTTTAAGATTATTGAATTCTTCCAATTCTTATGTGACCTTTCCATTTATTTAGATTGAATATACTGTTAGATATATTCCATGTTGCTTTATGATTTTATTGTAAATGTAATTGATTTTTTTTTCCTGTGGTACTGGGGATTGAACCTAGGACCTTGTGCTTGCAAGGAAAGCACTGTACCAACTGAGCTATAACTCCAGCTCATAAATGTAATTGATATTTTTATATTATTTTCACACTTATTGTTCCTGGTGTTAAATATAATTGATTTCAGATATTTACTTTTCATCTAGCAACTTTACTAAACCTGAATAACAATAATAATTTATCTAGAGATGATTTAATCTTATCTATGTGGAAATATACTAAAAAATATATACAATATAAATATATGTGTAATGACATGTGTATAAGATTATAAATACTAGCATATATATGTGTGTATATATATAAACTCATCATGTATTAAGGAATCATATTTAAAGCCCAGTTTTTTATATCATGTCTAATATTATATCTATGATTTGCTTTTATTTTGTTCTCTTCGCTTCATATGTTGCAATAACATATGGTGACATATTTGCAGTTTCAAATACTGAAATGGGTTTCATTATTAGTATTCAAATAAGGATATGTTAACTCATATGAGAAAATATTATGGTGGAATGGGGTGGTTGAAATGACTTCATAGAGAGATTCAGTCTGCAGAGGAGAGGTGGACAAAAATTGGTAAGGAATTCCAGAAAAGAAAAACCATACAAACATATTAGGAAATATACATGCAAAGAATACCAAAAAAATTCAGTGATATATCACATTGGTAGAATGGGATGAATATTGGGCGTTTCAGTCTAAAATCTTGTTTAACTACACAGTAGAAAGCAACTAAGAAGTATTCATTATGATAAAAAGTTTCATTGGTTTTACATTGATTTGGAAAAGTAGTTAGAAAACAGTTCTTGCATTGGTAAAATTTATCTTTACATACAATTAGGCTATATTTTAGCTAATTTTTTTGTCATTTTGGAAGGCAGTAATTGAAATAATATTAAGTACTATGTTTGCTCCAGATTCCTTATTACTGAAGTGAAATTGTCGATGTCTTGAATAGATCATTTTTGTTACTGTTTTAACAGTTTAAGTTTCATGAAAACAAATCTAGCTCATTGAGAATACTGGCTATTTCAATATATGTAAGGAACTATTTAAATCCATATACTTTAATAATATGTTCTTTAATTTAAATAATTGTAAACGTGTTCATTGAATATTGTAGACGTGATTCATTCTTCTCATGTTATCCCAATATCAATAGGTAGTAAATAAAGGATGAACCCAGAAAATATCATATAGAGGCCTACTATTTCCATTAAGGAAACGTATTCAGTTTGGTTGGGGGTTCTAGTTCCTTAGAACACCACACTATTTTGAGCAAGCAGGTATTTTCTTAATGAGGTGAAGTAGGATTGTATGAAAAAAAGCATGAGATACTAGTAAAACAAAAAATGTAAGAGGATAAAGGCAATATTTGTCAAGAAATTATGTCAAGATATATCAGACAACAACATTGACAGGGAAAGTCATTTATGCATCACTTGAGTAGAATTGAAAATTCAGCATTTATTAGGGGAAAAGCAAATTACCATTAATGCCAGAAATGAGACTATTGATATTGAGAGAATTATTGTATTCAACCATAGAAAAAGAATGACTTTAGGACTTCTGCTGGTAAATGGATGAATATGGAGACCATCATGAAGTGAAATAAACCAATCCAAAACACCAAATGTTCTCTCTGATCTATAGATGTTAACACACAACAAAAGGAGTGGAGTAGATGTTCAGTGGATTGGACAAATAGGAATGAAAGAATGATGAAGGTGTTAGGAATAGACAGTGTAATGACTCAGACATAACTTTCCTATGTTCATGTATGAATAAACCATCACTGAAACTCCACATAATGTAAAACCAAAAGAATGGGATCCTCATTAGAATAAGTTATTCTCCATGTATATTTAATATGTTTAAAACCACTCTACTGTCATGTATATCTAAAAAGAACAAAGAAAGAAAAAAGAAATTGTGACATATATATATACACAATGAAAGAGTACTGAGTCATAAAGAAGAATGACTTTATGACATTCACTTATAAATGAATGGATCTGGAGACTATCCTGCCAAGTAAGATACATCAATCCCAAAAAATCAAAAGTCTAATGTTCTCTCTGATCTGTGGACACTAACACACAACAAGGCGGGGGAGGAGGGATGGGAAGAAATGAAGTTCACTGGATTAGAAAAAGGGAATGAAGGGAAGGAAGAGGGATTGGGAATGGGAAAGACAGTGGAATCAGTCTGACATAACTTTCCTATGCACATATGTGAATACAACAAATTGAATCCCACCATGGTGTACATCAACAAAACTGGGGCCCTCATTAGAATAAGATATATTCCAACCTTGTATAAATATATCAAAACAGTTTCTACTGTCAAATATAACTAAAATGACAAAATTAAGTTACTTATGAAAAATATATAGGCAGAAAATGAGAGTTTATTAAGAGTGATTTAGTATATATGCTATTTTTTGGATGAACACCAACAAAAAAGAAAAACTAAGCTGTTGGTATTTGGAATACATATATTGTCCAAGGATTTTTTTCCACAGTATAAATTCTCTTTAAATATTTTAGTGACTAATAATATTTCATTATTACTAAAAATGTATTAATAAGTACTCCAAAGGCAGAACTATGAGATAAAAACATATGCAGATATAAAATACCTATCATTTTGCCATGTGAAATTAAGAACACAAAGGATAAGCAGGAAATGAATGGACCACAATAAAAATTCATATCGAATTTTTAGTCCACAAAAATAAAGATCTAACTACTAAGCTAAGGATTACATGGTATTCAAAGAATTGCATATTTTTATAAAATAAAAATATGTACACTCTAATGTTTGCTTTTATATCTGTTGGAGTTTATTTCCTCAGTGTGATAAAACTTAATATCTTGTATAGTTCCTGAACAATTGTCCCTGAATATTAGGAATCCCATATTGGCACTCAGAAATTTTGATTGTGTAAATCTATAGAGGATTTTTAGAGCAAAAAAAAAAAAAGATTATTGTACTATAGTTACTTTTGTCCATAAAGGCAAGTAGCATCTCCTTCTTTTTCAGTTTTTGGAAAGGATACTTACAAATAGTAAAAATATTCCACATTACTTTTGGAACAAATAAAAAGCAGAAAACAAAATATAGTGAAAAGCTCATTTCATTCAAGTTGTACCCAGTCTGGACACTGAGGGAAATTTTTTTTTGGCTTATTTGAATTCATTACAATTCTGGATGCCTGGATTCTTTAGAGTGTATACAAATATCTAATGGATTCAAGCATTTAGATTTTTAAAATCATGTGGATTTTTTTTTTGGTCTTACTGTACAAATTCTTAGAGAAGTGAATGTTTCCTCATATTGTAAATGTTCTTGTAGCTGTCTGATAGAACTGCCAAAATCCATATATGAAACCATGAAAAATGAAGAGCTATTATAGCTGAGTTCAGAATCTTTTCCATGTCAGTTTTCCTATGGGATATTCCCTTATTTTTATTAAGAGGAAAAGAGAAGTATTTCTAAAATATTCCATGATGTCTGCTGATATTTGTGCCCGCCAATTCAACTTTATTGTCTTCAAATCTCAAGTTTAAAGAACAAAGCTTAGGAATCCTAGACTAATACACCTAAAAATTCATATGAACATGTTGCAAGTGGTACCCGTCAGTATTATGAAACATTGGTTTTAATCTAATTAATTTTTCAGGAAATTAATGCTGATTATGACACATATACTTTATACTACTAACATCATTGCCTTTTCTATTGTCAAAAAATGATAATATTGAAAGTTAATTTGGAATTGTGGCCCTATTATTTGGCACTCTAATTATTTGGTTTAATGCATAATGTAGCCTAAGGACAATAAAACTTGGAATGATAACACATCAAAAATAGCATTATTGAAGCTCTAGGCAAATTGATCAGAGGAGTTATAGTTTGATGAATGAAGATTGAAACATTTGGTGTCTTATGTGGAAGATTGTCCCTCTGTAATGTTGAAAATAGGGAGGGAAACTCCTCCATGTTGAAAATAAATTGCTGCTTGACTTTAAGGTGTTAGTTTGTTTTAGGCAGAACTTTGTTATCTTACTTCGTGCAGCCCACTCATTAGAATTCAGATATTTGTATCTTGGAAAACAAATTGTTGATTAATAAGACAGTGAGAACTTCTGCTTTTTTCCTGATAATACAGTTCCCTATCTTAGTGAATGAAGTAGGCTTCAATAATAAAATCTCCTGAATTCATAAAGAATTATTGAGTCTCATATACATTGTGTTAAGCTCTAAGTTGGACATCAGTTACAGAAAGATGACTACAAGGTTACTGTTGAATTGTTGAATTTGAATCTCAATGATGGAAGCAAATACTTAAACAGAACAGGAAAACATAGCAAAATGTGTTTTGTGATATAAAATGTATAAAACACAGTGGATAAGTGACAAATTTGACTGATTAAGGTGAAAGTAGTAGATTACAAAAATAAGTTTAGAGAAAAGATAGTGCTTGAGATGTTTCTTGAAATATTCCTTTCCAGATAAGATGAAAAGAGAAAGCATTTTCAGCAGAGGGACAGACGAGTAGGGGTAACCATAGATAAAGAACTGAGGGCCAAAGTGTTTCCATGGAATTGCAGTTCAACCAGGAGCATCTGTGACTGCTGGGTAAAAGGTGGATTTCAAAGTTTTTAGTTTAATACTAAGGAAAAGTGAACTGCATTCTGTAAACAGCAGAAAAGAGAAGGTTTAAGAAGGGGTTTGGGAAGTAACAGATGAAGACTTGAATCCTAGAATCTCCCAATTAGAACAGAATGGAAAGGAATGACATGAATATCAAAAAGCCACCTAGAAAGGATGGGAAAGGTATTCCAGAAAGTTGATTAAGACCTGAAGCAAGGCATTTTCTATTGACAGTACTAGTCCCAGTGCTAAGGTGATTTATAGACAAACCAGATTTCTAGTTTTTGCAACAATAAGATCAAATGACAACTTGGATTTATTATATTTTTAAGATAAAAAAGGTAAATGTTGAAAGTTTTCTTACAAATATGCATAGTAGGAAAAGAGATCACTTTGCCTTAATTTGTGTCTCATTTTCAAAATTTCAATCTTTCTAAAGACATAATTTGGGGCTTCTAAGCTATATTCTGTATGCAGTTCAAAGGATAACAAACACTGATCCTTCCCTCTCATGATAACTGGAAAATGGAATTTAATTAAATCCCTACCTACATTCAATAGTAGGAGTCCTGTCAGTTTAATTGATATATGGTCAAAGTGATATTGATCTGATAAAAGCAAATCTGTTTCTAACCCCAACAATTAAAACATTTAAATAGGCTCCATCTTCTTTTTGATGAAAGGGCCTAACACCACCATCACCTGCTCATAAAATCAATGAAAAACATTGAATTAGGCTGTATTTCAATAAATTCCATTTGTTTTACAATGTTGAATGAATAAATTAGGCTATATTTCATTGAATTTCACTTATTTAGCATTCTAGTACACTAATACTTTAAAATGTATATTCAGCTTTGAGATTGGATATTCTTGTACTCATCTTTCTGTCACTTGGGCCAGTCTTGGATGTCTTTCTTCTCTGTTTCCCATTTACCCAAACACATGCATGTGCAGCACACACACACTCACACACACACACACACACACCAAAAAAGAAAAAAAAAAGAGCCCAATTCTTTCTGGGTGCAAGTTGAACCAAGAGAATGGGTGTCTACAAAACAGATATATTTTTTAATGTATCTAGAGTTTTCGGCAATCTCCCATATAAAGCTTCCCTCTGCTATTGTCTAGCTATTTGTTTAGGACAATTTATTTAATATCTATGAGCATAATTTCCTCAATTAAAAGATATTATAGGATTAAAAGACATAATGCATATATATGTTTAGGAGAGGACAGAGAACCCAGAGTAAAAGTAGCAATTAAAATGAAAGAAAAACATGTAAAAGTCAATGTCTGAGATGGGAAAGCACAAATGAGGAATTGGAGAATGTAGAAGAACACACCCAGAAATGAGAAAATTAAGAACTGTCAAAATATTTTAAAATTTCCAAAGATTAAAATCAATTCATATAGAACTCTTTCTATATAATTGAAAATTATTAGGGTAAGTTAGTGAAAAAAATAATGATTAACATTTTTAGGAATCATAAAACAGTACTGAAAAAAATACTGAGGGAATACCATCATCATTCCCTGTGTTGCTTGTCTTAAAAACAATAACGCTAAAAGATGTTTATTTCTTGCATTTTATGTGAAAAAGACAGAAAACAGTATCTTTGATGTGGAAGCCAAAATGTCTAGTAGTATAGTATGCATAGTAAGTGAGGAGTGATTGGATCAACAAAGAACTAGCATATTTTGAGCAAATATATAATTATATGTCCTCATCTGTCTTTAAAAATATGGATTAAAAATTAAGGTACTTCCTATAGTTGTTTGATTCCTTTTATAGTATTGTGTCTAATACTTACCTAATTTCTTTTAAAGCATATGTTTAGATAGGGCATAACATTTACTTGTACCTACATTTAACCTGGATAGAATTTACAAGAAAATTCTGTTGTGAAAAGGATGCTAATCTCCAATGACCCTACAATCAGAGTCGAGTCTCGCTCTGCAAAATCAATCTCTTGATGTTAGCATTTGACTGATTTTATGCTGAAGAGCTGGATCACAGCAATTGCAGGCTTGTATTTCCTGGCAGAGAAACAAGCAAGAATAGATTTCCTCTGTTTTATGTTTGTGTTAATTTAACCTGTCAAAGTTAATCATTCTATCCAAGTGCCAAAGCACCACGATGCTGGGCACCAGAGAGCTGCCTGATGCTTTAATCTTATTTCCCTCTTTGTTAGAGACTTGCTAAGTGCCCTTTTTAAAATCCATTCTAATTTTTTGTTTTTGTTTTCAAAACAGAATAATTAATCATCTCTGCTATATGTGTGCTATGTTTTCCTCCTTTCAGAAATACATTAAAATGGTACAATCTGTATGTCCCTCAATTTGATTTTTTTTTTGTCCTTGTAGGGAAGAAAACCAAACTAAGTGCAAAGGTTATTTGAAAAACAATGTGCTTAATAGAGTTGATCTATTTACACTTGGCATTTGACACTGAACTACTTATGTAACAGATTTTCCTTCTCAACATGCATGTCTTTCCAAAAAAGAGAGCATCATGTCTGAATATGTAGCAAGGGAGGTATTGTTTTAGACCTATTTTACCTTATTGACAGAGTAGTCTCTCTACTCACATAGTGAGACTTTCACATAACAAAGGTATTGACTGAATTTCCATTTGACATAATTTGTTTTGATCCATCTAGAAGAGTATGCTATTTGAAATGTGAATATACAATGAGATAATTATAGATGTATCAGAGAAGTAATAGATTATAAACCCACTCCTACAGGAGGATTATTTTTCATGAGCTTTATTTCTTTTAGAGCAAAACAATCCCACAAGAATTAGATATAGATTGTCTAATTTGATTTTCATAGTTGACTCCATTTTACAAATTGCTTAGTGGCTAGGTTTTTCTTCTGAAATATTAAGCTCAAAGGAATACAGAAGAAGATAAATATTTGAATGTTACAGACCAGCATCACATAAAACTTAAAACTGGACTGCATGACTGACCCTTTCAGTTGCCTCATTTACTCACTAATCTGCTGGAGAATTCTGCACTAATTCCACCCCTTCTCCTCCAGGCCTTCAAGTGGAGGCCTTCCACCATCATTCATTTATATAGTTTATACATCATGGTATTTTTTCAGTATTGGGTATTGAAACTAGGTTCTTGCACATGCCACTCAGGTGAACTACACTATTTAGCAAATTATCTTCTATTTTTTCTTAGGCTTTGAAATGTATTTTTAACAAAGATATGTATGTAATTTTAAAGACACAATCAAGTAGATACTTAAAATAATTTACCAATTAGTATATATATTTTTAAAAGTATCCCTCCAAATTAGTCTATACAGTTTTCAGTCTTTATATAAAAGCTCAACAACATCTTCCCATTTTTCTGATTCTGACTAATCAAGTAATTTGATTACTTGATTTCTTGCAAATCAAGTAATTTTTCATCACCTCTTCTTATGGTAAGGATAATCAGTGGGAACCTCTCCACCTGCCCTTTAGGAACAAAGTATCTGATCTATTTTACCCTTCCCCACTTCCTTCAGGGTTAATACTGTAAACAATATGTGTCAGTCTTTTCTCTATATTGTAAATGTTTCGCATATGACATTTCTTTAGAACTATCAAGATTCATTTTCTATTTTGGAACAAAAGAATGTTTGAAATTTCCCCCAATAACAGAATTTGGTGAATTGAAGAGGAAATACAATATGAGGCAAGGATTCATTTCTGCCTTCCTCAGCATTACATATTTGCCAGAAGAACAGCTAATGGGTGTGTAAACTCAAAGAATTTATTTGGTTTCCTATTTCCCATTTTTTAAATGTCTTAACTTGTTTTATAACAAAAATAATTTTTGTTATATTAAAGTTAAATATAAAAGTTAATCTAATCAGACTTGTGAATTCTGAATGGGGAGTAATTAGGTACTTGCTAAAATGATGTGAGGCATTAATAGAGAGTTCATTTTTATTTGTTTTAAATATTTTTAGGAAAAACACATGATAGGATAGGATAATCAGTATCTTATTAATGTTTTCATCAGAAAAAGCAGAACTATTAGTAGTACCATTGTTATTCTTTTCAATTACTATATAGCACCTGAAAGAATTTTATTTATGAGATGGAAAGATAAGCTATAACAAAATTTATTCATCTTTAGAACAGCATTTAAAATGCAATACAGACTCTTTAATCATAACAACACTTATGTTAGTTATTAATTTCTATGTAACAAATTACTACAAAATTCAAAGCTTAAAAGCATATATATTTATAATCTCAGATTTTCTGAGTGCCAGGGTGTGTGAGCAACTTGGTTATTTCTGGCAAAGGATTTCTCATGAGGTTGTGGTTGAGGCACCACCAGTGGGGGCTGCAGTGATCCAGAGCCTTGACTTAGAGTCACCTCCGATGTGCCTTGCTCATGTAGCTGTCCCCAGGGAACTCAGGTCCTTACTGATTGTGTTGGAAACACATAGCTTTTTGCCATCTGGACCTGTCCTGAGGCCTGTGGAGTGTCCTCACTATGTAGCCAACTTCCTCAGAGTGACTGATGCCATCGAGAAAGACGAATGTGCCACTATCTGCTATGACCAACTTTCAGAAGCCAGTCATTTTCACCATTCCGATTGTCAGAACAAGTCACCCCATAAGAGCCCACATAATTCCATTCCCACTGGAGGGGAATTATTATGTCCAAGCCTTCGTGGCCATATTTTAAGATCTTCATAGAACATATTACTTATCACATTCCAATCAATCCTCTAAGGTTTATAACAAACATTTCATTCTCATTACAGCTTTATGATGTAGGCATTATGATAAATCCACTTCCTTATTTATAAGGAAATTGAGCACGGGAGTCTTTCCTCTAGTGCCAAAACTAAGTGGCTCTATCACATTTCAACCTTGGGTATGATAGTTCTCGATGGTATGCTTTGAAACACTGCTGTATAGTGACTATAATTTTTTTTGGTATAATCAAAGAGGACCTATTTAAGTTAACAGAAGATTTTTTTTCTTTTTTAACTATAAATCACAATCCATTGATTTTCAATTTATTTAGAAATTGTATCATTAAGAGCTTATAGAGCCAGTATGGTGATGCATGCCTGTAATTCCAGTTGCTTGGGAGGCTGAGGCAGGAGGATTGAAAGTTCAAAGCCAACCTCAGCAAAAATGAGATGATAAGCAACTCAGTGAGACACTGTCTCTAAAATACAAAATAGAGCTGGTGATGTGGCTCAGTGGTTGAGTGCCCCTGAGTTCAATCCCTGATATCTCAAAAAGAAGAGCTTATGGAAAGATAACAAATGTAAACTTTTTTGACCTATGACAAATGTTGTTTTATTCTATATAATTCACCTAAATTAATTATAATTTCAATTATTTATTTCCTCATTCAGACATACCCTGATCTAAAACTTCGAAATTACGGTGAAAGGCACACAGTCATTGAGATTAACCTGTGCTATGTGATTTACATTGAAGAAAGTGTTGATCTCATAAATAAAACAAATGCTAAAGCCATTTCAATATGATTCCAGAAAGCAACAGTTCCTTTGATTCCTAAATATATGTAAATAATTTTCTTAATCAATCAAGAAAAATTCAATTAATATTGGCTGAAATATAAACCAGTATATCTATTCCAGGGACTAAGTTCATATCATTAACTTATTGAAAGTGATAAATTATAAAACCTTTAAAGAAGACACTCCTTATAAAATGTCATATTCAAATAAAGTTAAGAAATTTACATTGAGAAAATGATGTTAAATATTCAACACTGAAAGCATGTATAAACTATTTAAAATTTCCTGCTCTAAGGGAAAGTAATTACACCACGGGAACGCTCTTGCTTTTACTGCTTAGAGTGCTCTAGAGTGGCAAATGGGGTAAAGGAGACCACTAGTGAGCTCTGTATCCTGGGAATGTGAAATGAACGGTGGTTTCTACTGATTCTTGTTTGGAGCTTGAGGAAGCAATCATCTGTGTGATTTTGTTCTCCAGTCTCATTCATGTGCATTAGTGTTGACAGAAAAGAGGAAACAAAATTAATTTTCTTTATCACCTTGTAGACTATTCTCAACACAAAACGTCAGTTCAATTAAAAAAATGTTAAATTTCACTGTACACCAGACCCACTCCTCTAGTTTTATTGGTCCAGAACCATTTTTTCTTGAGAAATGAAAACTATTGATTTATCCTTCCTCCTGGTGTTTGTCTCTCTCCTGCTTCATACTGAAGTGAAAACCAATCTGAATGAGGAAAGAAATTCTGCCCTTCTCTAGCTGGGATGTCACAGGTTCACACGATAGAAATAAATTGTTCATAAACCTCTATTTCTATTGGTTAGAAATTGAATTTTGATGCCATTTACCTGAGAAAATTTCAGATAGCTAAGTAACTTCTATTTTTTTCTGTGTATTATTTCTGTCATTGCCATTTATGGATGCGATTGAAGTGAATAACTATTCTTCATTGAAAACTGAGTTCTATTTCTGTTTTTTTGGATTTTCTGAATAATCAAATTATTCAAAGCATAAAAGATATATTATTATTTACTATTTTTCTGATTGGTTTTTGTCATTGACCAGTGTAAAAAGTTCTTTGCCTCTTGAAAACTTTTAGTGAGAAAAGATCCTTTCAGGATTGATCCCGTATGCTTTTTACCCCTAGCCACATATTGCCCTTTGTTTTCAGTTTTAAACTATTTAAAATTGAATAAATACATAGTTTCTTAGTATCATTACCCACACTTGAAGTGCTCAGTAGGCACACCTGGCTAAGTGGCTTTCCATCCTGAGAAATGCAATGTAGCAAATTTTTCCATCATCACAAAAGTTGCATTGCATGGTGCTGGTCTATCCATTTACATGTGAAATCTAAATAATTTAGGAAGAGTAATTCTGGTTCCTTAAGCAGTATTACATTTTATTCTATTTTTCTCCCTTGTTGAAGTAAATCCCTAGTTTGAATGTATGATATCAAGGAGTTAAAAGCCAAACTTAAAAACTCATTCTAATTTCTGTCTGAATTTTTCAGAAATCTTTGTTAACATTCTTTAATATTTAATTAATTTTTGTTGTTTTTAACAAAGCTTAGCACCATAGGAAGAGAAAGTAAATAATTTCTTAAGAAGCTTTCACTTAAATATAACAAACCTCTGCTTATATCATTCAGTAAACTATAATTGCCTAGATAAAGAAAGTATTCAACTGGAGCTGGGAGTGGTAGCTCAAACCTGTAGTCCCAGCTACTTGGGAGGCTGAGTCAGGAGGATTGCTTGAACTCAGGAGTTGAAGATCAACTTGTGCAACATAGTGAGACTTTGTCTCCAAAAGAGAAAAAGACAGGTGTTCAGTTGATAGATACTATCTTTTGAGCTAATTAATGCAGATATTATGGAGACAAAATTAACTGTGATTTTTTTTATGATTTCATAATAGCAAGTTTGCAATTCTTATCTAGAGATTAGTATATCAATGAAAACTATATATTACTTCTTAAAAGGTACTGTGTGTGTGTGTGTGTGTGTGTGTGTGTGTGTCCACTTCTTATTTCAGTTCTGACACTTCATAACTATAAGACCTGGAAGAGATTACTTGTCTCTCTAACCTTCATTTTTCAAATCAATAAATAGGAAAAATATCACCTCCCAAATAAGATCAGATAATGTTTGTAAAACTCTTATCATAATGCCCCATATAGTAATTATTATTTTTATCAAGAGTAGTAGTATTAATTATCACAATTACTTAAAAATAAATTTAAGTACAACATAATATTAAGAATATTCTGTATGGCAGTAGAAAATGATGCAAATATCCAAGGACTTATGAAATCTTTTACTTAAGACAAAAATTTGGAAATGAATATTTATCTATAGATTTTGGATATTGCAGTCAATTTAAAATATTTACTACTATATAATGACTAGAAAAATCATTAAATTTGATACCCTCATGAAAACCCGTCCCCTTTCATGGATAGTATAGCAAAGGCATGTTAGCTAGCATTCAAAAACTAAGTCAACAAATAGATCATTCATTTTTGTGTTTTTAATTCTTCTTTTCCTTATCGCCTTTCTTTAAATATATTTTCACTTCCCAAATTGATCTTTCCTTTTCGATATGATTAAAAACTTATGCGCTTTACAGACATTTCATACTACAATTACATATATATTTTATCTTTCTACACTTGCAGCGCTTACTTTAGTGCTTTCCTGATAACACTTCTCTAATGGACACATTTTAAATGGGTCAAGACATTATGAAGGTATTGTATTAATTAGCTTTTTCCCCATAACACTAAAATTCACTAATTGAAAAAAAAAAAACAAAACAACAACAACATTTATTTTACTGGTCAACTGGATTCCTTATGCATCTGTGGAGAGTCGTGACTTCTGTGGGTATATTTTTTATCTTGACTGAGCTTTCTCATAAGACCTGATTCTTGTTTGGAACAACTAAGCTTATTCAAGCCTTGGCCTACAAGTCTGTCATAGCTGGTTAGTGTATGTTTGAACTCATGATGGCTGAGCAAGGACCTAAGTCATCAAAGTAAGGGTGTAAAGCCTCTTGAAGCTTAGGCTCAGAAATAACCCAATATCATTTTGTATGTCATTTGGGGAAAAAAAAATTACAAGCCCCATCCTTTTTTGTTGTAGATGGACACAATACCTTTATTTTATTTATTTACATATAGTGCTGAGGATTGAACCCAATGCCTCACACATGCTGGGCAAGTGCTCTACCACTAAGCTCATCCTTTTTGATAAGACAAGCTGCAAAGCCACATTGAAAGCACATAGGTAGCCAGACACAATGGTCCACATCTGTAATTCCAGTGACCTTGGAGACTGAGGCAGAAGGATCCCAAGTTTCAGGCAAGCCTCAGTAACTTAGTGAGACCCTGCCTCAAAATACAAATAAAGAGAATTGGGTATGAGACTTGGTTGTAAACCAGCCTTGAGTTAGGTCTCAATTCATACACACACAAAAAAAAAAAAAAAAAATGAAAAAAAAGAAGAACAACAGCAGCAAAAAACACATGGGTACAGGGAATGGGGTAAATAAAACCATTTTTCATAACCATCTCCTACAGGCAGCTGCACTCTACTCCTCTCTGACCCACTCTTTCCCCAGAAAGCTGAAGTTATGAAGGAATTGAGGGAATCCTTACTCACTGGATGGAAAATTCACTACTCTCATATCTTCTTAAATACTCTGACTTAACTTTCTCTATCTCATGCTGAAACTCTTCTATTTCATGCTGAAACCCTGAGTGTTACAGGTGCCATACATGTTTTGAATCAAAGTTAAAATATTTGTTGACTTTTGTTGAGATAAAAGTAAGATACTTTAAGGAATTAATACTTACTAAATTTTTTAAGTGTCTAGATTTATAAATGTATTCACAAATGCACATAGCAAAAATATTTATGTATTGAAATACTCAAGAATTTAATAAGTGATAAGAAATAATTAAAACTGTGGCTCAAATTTGAATTTTGTGTTGTAAGTCCAGTTTTCAAATAATTTAAGAAAATTTAGTTTCTTGGATTTATATCTCAGCTCCTCCCCTTGATTTGTGAACACTAGGAAAGTTAGTTTTCCTCATCTGTGAAACGAGAACAGTAAAATTATTTTAAGAACTTAGCATAAGAAATATCTGAAATAAGAGATATAAAAATTTAGAAAAATGTCTGAAAATTTTCAAATATTTAACCTGTTACATCCCAGGTTTTCAATTCTGTGAAAATTTCAATTAAATTGACATGGATACATTAAAATAGATTGGAAATAATAATCTAGAGTTTATATATTATCTTAATAGTAATTAATATTATTGCACTAGATTAATGTTGCCAAAAGCTCAGTCCTTCTCCTCAATGACAATTCAATAGCAAGGACATGGTTTTGAGAAAAATGAAAAAGAAGTTTTATTGCTTTGCTAGCAAAGGAGAAACACAGAGGACTCCTGTCCAGAAGCTGTGATTCTACCCATCAGGAGGAGCAAGGGGCTTTCATGGGAGCTCTTCAAAGGCTATATTCCAGGTGTGCCCTCACAGGGGTCCCAGGGTGCCCTGATGGTGTGTTAACATTCACTTGTCAATTTGAAAGATATTCACTTCCTAGATCCTCTGATATTTATCTCCTTCCTGTGGAGTACAGATCTCAGGGTAATCTTGTTCCCTGCCCCCAGGTTAGGGACAGGGAGAGGGAGAGAGGAAAGGAAAATGTGAACCTTTTAAAAATAAGCCTCAGAGCTATATTCAAAAGGTGAAGTGGATCCCTGTTACATTAATATTGTATTACATATGATACATTATACATATTAATTTTATATATAATAGTATATGTTTTATATTTTATATATTATATTTTATATGCCTAATTCAAGTTTTTATAGGTTTTCTACATCTGGCATGATGGAACTAAATTGGTTAATAGATATTAATATACTAATAGGTGAAGTAGCCATTGTTGTGGCAGTCAAAAACAGAACAATCATTTGAGTTTATACATATATATACATATATATGGAGAGAGATTATGATAAATGGGTGTGTGTGTGTATAGAAAGAGAATACATTTTTTACATAAATATTATTTAAGGGTTAATGTGTCCATCAATTTATAGTCATAATTTAATCATTCCATTACTATATTTTAGCATTCTTGAAAGAAAAGTCAATCACAATTTTTAGGGTATAAACTTTTAAAAAACTTCCATACATATGTTCCTATTACTTTCATTTGCCTGCTTAAATCTCTGTGACTAAAAAACAGAGGGTCTCGCTTTCTAAAGAAATGTGGTTATTCTTATACAAGTCTTTGTTAATTTTATAGGTGGGAGAACATGCCTTGTGTTGCCTAGGTGCTGCAGGGAGATGGTTTAAACTAGGTGCAGTCCAAGTTCCTAGAAGACTCTTCTTTATTTTTTTTTTTATTTTATACAAGACAATTTTCCATGTATTAAGTAGTTGTATTATCTCTGTTTAGAAAACCGCTTTCTTTATTTGCCTCTTTGTGCAGTATATCAAATGCCTGTAGCATTTGAACTAACACTCATCTTCACCTCGCTGTCTTCGTGCAGTCATTTTCTGACTTTGATGCTAGCCTACCCTCTGCAACTCATGCATACCTCACTGAGCCTCCCTGAACCTGAATGGCCATCTTAGAAGCCCTGCTCTCTTCATCATTGCCACATTGCTATGTAAACATCAGCGACAGCCTGCTGTTTTATTCCTTGAATTGTGCTGACATCATTATTTTCTTTCTCATGACAAGAGGAAATGTGTTTTCCTTTATACCCTCTCCTTTCAAACATGTAGCATCTTTGCTATTTGAAGAATCAAACTGTATCTATAATTCTTTCAGTCAAAGAAGCCCAGCTGTATATCTAAAAGAACGTTTGGCTTCTTTGATCCTTATTGGAAATATACATCTCTAGAAACCAAAAACCAATGTGTATCATAATGACTTAGTGTGTTTTTTTTTTTTTTTTCTTAATGGAGCAAGTTTGGGATATGTGATGCTACAGAGTGTCTATTGAACCAAGAAAGGGTTTACAAAAGGGAAAGTGTGGGCCTTTGGATCACTATAGGAGAATGCAGGCAGTTAAATCTACAGGTGATTTAGAAAAGGAGGGTTTTACAAAATAATAGAAGTCTGTTTTTCATAGAAGTGTGGATTTGAACATGAGCCTCAAATATGAGATATTTCATGGTACAGAGTATGGGCCTTCCGTGAAACTAAGGCAGTACAGGGGACCCCCTTCAAATCTGGATTCTTGCAATCATGCCAAAAAGATTTGAGACAAGTCACTCAGAATAATAGGTATTAGCTTATAAGAAGAGTTAGGAAAAGGGAAAAGGGAATACTCTCAAGGGAAAGTGTGGGTCCTCTTAGGAGAAGGATGCCACAGCTTTCCTGCCCTCCAGTTTTATTGGGGGGAGGAGGTGGCAGCAGTAGTCCCATTGAGGTTTCCTAAGAGTCCCGCCCAGGTCTATCTCTTGACTTTTCACTGACAGCAGGATGACATCAGACTTTCAGGTCCCCACTGCACATAACAACTCTAAATTGCAATGCCCCATGCTGACCAGTTCTAATTAAAACCTGTTCCTACAGATTTTAAGGTTAGGGAGATTTATCCTTATCTCCCTGATTTCTGGGATCTGGTCTGTGTAAGGGTCACAAAAGTACCTCACTCCAGGGTAGCCTGTGCTCTTCTTATAGTCATTTCAGTCTGCATTTCTCCTGGTAGATAACAGGTAGTTTGCTGAGGAATGTGACACATCCTGTCCACTTAAACCAGTCAGGGCTTCAGGTAAATTGCTTTTTAAAAGACAAAGCATGTGGGAGTCAGCACAGTGGGCACAATTTATAGAATTATGCTCTTAGCCTCATGCTCCTACTGCTTTAGTCTGTCTATTTTCTATCATTTCATGTAAGTTTCCTCTACACAAAGACAGAAAGGGACACTCCTTGCTCAGACTAAGAGATTTGTTTGACTCTGGGGTTAACTCACAAGTTGACATTCAACAGCATCCCCACCTCTGCTCTGCTGATACTGCCAGTGTTTCCAATAGCCAAATGAGAATCTATCATTATATCATAAGATGAAAATGGCTGGAAGGTCTATAGGTGTAATTAATTATGTTTATTACACCCTCACTATGTTTGAATGTTGGACCAGGCTTTCATTTACTGTATTTCATTTACAACAACCCTATGAGGAATACACATATTCAACAGATAAGGTAATGAGCATGACAAGAATTAAATATCATTCTAAAAACAGTGAATGCAAAATTCAAATTTGCCTTATTCCAAAATTTCATTTTTTCTCACTAAAGCACATGTCTTAAAAGTAAGAGGGGGCTGGGGATATAGCTCAGTTGTAGAGTGCTTGCCTTCAAGCACAAGACCCTGGGTTCAATTCCCAGCACCGAAAAAAAAAAAAGAAAGAAAGAAAAAGAGAAGAAAGATACTTCATAGAAACTTGGATACTTGTAACAAATTATCCCACCATATTGTGTTCTTGAGAGCAAATCTGGAATGGAATAAAAGAGTTGCTGATTATGATGTCATCCATGAAAATTATCATGACCATGATGAACTATAATATTAAATACTGCATTGACATAGGCTGTATTGTATATGCTTTATAAACCTTGCCCACATATCACAAAAGCATTGCTATGCCCACATTACAAGCTGAGGAGACAAGAATTTACATGCCTTGTCCAAAGGTAGCTGGTAAAGAAGTAGGATATATGCATTCATGACCATTGTTTAGTATAATTCCATGTAGTAATCTATATTAAATACATGTTATTGAATGTATCAAAACAGGCATTTTCTGTGTCATAAAGCATGTCACATGCATTACTTTCATTCAATTTGGTGTTTTATTCTTTCATTTCCCATAAATGCTTTTTCTTCTGTCATTCTGTTGAACCTATTGCACTATCTCCTTTGCATTTATTAACAAGGTGTTTCTATTCTTACTAAATCAGAAGTAAAAGCCACACCGAAGTACATGTGTGTCTCAGCCAGTGAAACTCAGTGTGCCGATTGGCTGAGACATTTTCTGGTTCTCCTTAGAAACTTAGCTTACTGAAAATGCTTCACTCTTACCCACCAGAGGAAAAACACTGGGAACTTGCTATGCTGCACTGAATTCTAAGGCAGGCTAATCAATCTAATTCCGTCTAAACCTATTTACCCTGTCCAAGAGATCCACTAATGAGGAATGCCAGTAACTCCTACTTCTTGACACTGCTTTCCAAAAGTGAGTTAATGAACCAATTTAAAGGGACATGCTTGACATTTGCAAATTAGTTTAACTTGCTTGTTGGGGCAGCTTTGAACTACACTGAACTGATATGGTTGTCATTCTATCATTCCGTCATGTGAGATTTTTTTTATAGTCCAGTAAACTTTAAAAGATATCTTAATAATTTAATTGGCTCATATTAACATTTAATATTTTGAAACTTTCTTGATAATTTATGATGTTGAAGTTTAGAAATTTGAATGCTATTCCTTCAGTCTCTACAAAAATATTGTCAAATTTGGTGATGATGATTATTCCCATTTAATAATTGTACCATTTTTGCTTGAAAGAGTATATTGTCAGTAATTACAGGTAGCTCAATGCTTTCACCAGACTTAGAGATGGTGAATTTGATGGTTTAAATGTTGGTGTCATAGGGAAAAAGGTGTGACACATTCTTAGGTTTCTAGGCAACAAAGCATAATATGTCTGTTCTTTAAAATCTGTTAAGAAGAGTCAAAAATAGCAAATCAAGCTATTTTTGGAAAGGTAGGATAGTTAATTATGAAATACATATGTTAGTTTGAAATACAGACTACATCTATCAAGAAATTCGTGTATTTACAAATAGATTACAAACTGATCTATTTTAGGCCCAAGGTTAAACATTGGCTATATAAATACGAAAGGTAAAAACAGGATAATTTTTCTTCTGGTGCTTATATCAGAATGAAGAGAAGGACCCTCAAAAAATAAGTGAAGGGCTAGGAATGTAGCTCAGAGTTACAGCACTTGCCTAGCATGCACAGAGTCCCGGGTTTAGTTCCTGGGACCACACACACACCCCCGACACACTCACACACAGGCACACAGTATAAAAAGCAAAATTTTGCCAATTTTCACATGCATGAAATAAACTTTATGTAATAGAGAAAAATAACGAGAGACAAAAGAATTTTATTATTAATCTATGTAAAATTAAATTGGTATTTAATATCATCAAAACAGTGAGCCACGGGAGAAGAAAAGGTTTGGGGCCTGCCATAGGGATGGAGCTGAAACTGAACCTCATGTAAAGGCTGGAAACTAAACAATGCACATTTAGTAAAAGAGTTGACTGGAAAACAAATCAGTTCCCACAGAGGAAGACAACATGGGAACATGTGTCTGTTAACCTCATCTCTAAATAGAAGAGAAATGAATAACCAAAAGCCATTATCCTGAGATTTTATAAACATAGATCCACTTCCTGATGGCTTTGTGTCTTTCTGAGTTTTACACTATTTTTGTAATCCAAGAAATTTTAAGCTATTAAATTGACTTAGATGTGAGATTGTAGATTGTATCTATACCATCCATTCAGGCACCACAAAATTTACAGTTATGAATGATATAAATTCAGTTATTAGTCCACAATCTAAAATGCATAGTCATTTTTTTAAATGCCAGGAAATGATGCTTAAATCATGATTTGAACAGAAATACCACATGAATGAATTACATCAAATAATTAGTACATATTAATAATTCATTATATAAAACATTTAAAAATATGAAATCAAGGAAATAAAAAAGAAGAAGAAACAAGGAAGATATGAAAAAGCATCAAGTAGCATTTCTAGTTAATCATGAAAATTTAAAATTCAACATTACACAAGGCTCTGAGTTTCATCCCTAGCACTAAGGGAAAAAAAAAAAGAAGAAGAATCAACAGAGGGATTTATCACCAGATTCACAACCAAGGAATACAATTCATGAAACAAGGTAAATTTTAAAGTACTAATCAGAATAAGTACAAATGAATAGGAAATGAGGAAATGTAAATAATCAGTTAGGAGACAATTACTAGAATTAATAGATACAATTAATGAGAGAGTTGTAGTTATATTTTAAAATGATGGTGACCAGGCAGAGTAGAGCACGCCTGTAATCCCAGCACCTCTGGAGGCTGAGGCAGGAGAATCACAAGTTCAAAACCAGTCTCAACAATTTAGTGAGGCCCTAAGCTAAATTGTGTCACAAAATAAAAAAATTGAGAACAGCAACAAAAATGAGTAAATCCTAAAAGATGTTCAGCGAAGCAAGGCCAGGACTAGAATGAAGCAAAACACTCAGGGCTCACAATATCAAAAGGCACTCAGTTCCACACTTCCCAAATGCAGAGCTGACCTGGCTGGCTGCTTCCTCCAGTGTGCCTTTTCCACCCTCTCAAGCTGGCATTCACCCTCAGGTCATCAGAATAAGTGCACCCTTAACTGTTCCTTTGGGCCTGGCCTTATTCCATCTGTTTTCATATGTAAAACCTGCTGTCCAATAATTTCTTTATCTTCCATAACTTATTACTCTTTACAATTGTTTCCTTGTTCATTCCCTGGATTGTTTTGCTTTACTTTGATATTAAATTCATATTTCTGTTAGGATACTGAATTTTCCTCTGAGGGTTTTTTTTTCCCCTCCTATACATTTTGTTAAATGGTGTTTTAATTAACATTAAGTGTTTGTTTATTAAAATATCTTTTTTTTCCTTTATCCATAAAAATTTAGGTCATTCCCATGCTTCAATTAAAAATAAAAAGTTTTTCTTGCATGGCAATTTTAAAGTGGATTTTGAGGCTCTGGATCTATGATTTCCTATATAAAACCAAATTTTCTACATGAAACATTTTTATTTATATCAACCTTTGGGCAATGTATTTATGCTCCAAGAATGACTTGTTATTTTGACTACATATGGAAGCATAGAAGATTGATTCTGGGGAAAATAGATACCCGTTAGAATTGTTTACAATTCTGTTCCACTCTGGTGTTTATAACTAGGAACTTTGATTTATGGTCTGGAAAAAAATGCATAATCTCAAGAAACTTTTCCCAACCAGCAGGGAGACACTCTACCCTACATTTGGATAATAAACAAGGAAATCAACATTTACTAAGCAAGTGTTAAAACACAGACATGGATTGGAAACTGTTAGTACAGAGAGAGAAGTCGATAATATTTCATTCTAAATAGCCGCTGGAAGAAGATAATAGTGGGTCATAAGTAGCTCATTGAGGGATCAGGCTTCTTAGAGTTGGCTTGGAAGGAAAAGTGGCATTTGATTTACTTCTCAAATTAAGAAGAAATAACAAGAAGGAATAAAAATGCCCAGTGTACCATGGGGAGAAATTTGAGCACCTGTGCAGGGGCTTAACCTTCCAAAGGAATCTTGGGAAAATAGTAAAGCAGAAATGAAGAAGCGTACTTTAAGAGGAGTGGAAGAAATGGTCACAGCCAAAGTTAGGGATAAGAAGAAATGAACTTTATATTACTTTAGAGCAACTCTGTAAACTTTATAATCTATCAATTGAGTTTCATTCAAATTAAGGTTTGTAGAAATCAGTTTGAATTAATGAAACTTTTATTTTCAATTTTGTTTTAACCTTCAAATCATGATAATCTAACAACATCAGAAGAGAACATGACAATTATTTATACTGAAATATATTTGCATTTATGAAAGTATTTAAAAATCGTTGTTTTACTTTTAAAAAATACTAGAACAGCTGAATTCTTTTTTTTTTTTTTTTTTTTTGCAGTGCTGGGGATTGAACCCAGAGCCTTTGCACTACCAACTGAGCTATACTCCCAGTCCAAGAGCTGAATTTTATTGCTATGCTTCTTACATTATTATTAAACATTAAGTAGGCACATTTATTTTTAAAAAATGAAATAAGATAAAAATAAGATCAAATTTTGACTCATTTAATAAGAACTACATTAAATACTTTTTACACTATTTTTAATATACCTCCGAATTTTTATGAGTTACATATTCTGGCCAGATATTAGTTACTGAATAAAAACTAAGTTCCAACCTTGTGCCAAATGGGACATGGGAATAAGGAATTGAAAAATGACATAAATTTAAATTACAGTGAAGGAAGAAAGATAATCATCAAAGAAAAAAAATATTTAGATCTATACAAAAGAACAGAAAATATTTGACAGTGAATGATGAGAGAGATTTTGTGTTTTCTGAACAGAGGAATAAATAGGATATAACTACAAAGAAACTACTCATGAAGAGAATTTCCAAGCAGAGAATTCAGAAAGTACCACCTAAAAAGATGCATGATGAGCACTGTCTCTGGAAAACTGCAAGCAAAGGGAAAAGCATGGAGAGATATCTTCAGAGAGAGAGTGTGACAGATCATAAGGAGCTTAGTAAACCTTAAGAAAATGTACTATAAGGTGTTTGTAATGCTAGACCTTTAGGCACCAACTTAATCTAATAAAGAAGCATGCAGGTATGCATCTGCACACACACAGCCGCTCAGTGGAGGTAGAGAATAAATTAAGAGGAGGTAATTGTAGAAAGGACACAGCTAGAAGACTCTTACAGTAGGTGAGTTAAAATGAATCATAACTTTTGCTATGGTGGTTGCCCTGGAGACAAAGCTCAGGAAGTAGTTATATGTAGTTTTTAGTGTATTTCTATTTGCTACTATGAGAACCCTGAAGCAAATCAATGTTGGGATGTTGTTGAGCATTATAGAGAAAGTCAGATGAAAAGAAAAAAAAAATCTTGGAAACACAAATTAAATAAGAAGGAAGAAGCATAGAGCAATCCTATTTTCTCCTTATCTTAATTTGTGAAGGTTAACTTTGGGTTCTCATTTCAAATAAGATTTTAAAAATGTGTCATAGGAGTGATTTTCAAATAGAGTTCCTAAATATCTAATTGAATTCTACTGAATTTTGTTATGGCAAAAATATTTAATGTTAATTTTGTCCTTGCAAGTATGAAGATAATAGACTTTTCTCTAAAATTCCAAGTTGTTCCTGTTGTAGAGAAAATAATTTGCATTTGTTTTCATAGATCTCTCTAGTAGGTTGGATGTCAATTTTTTAAATAAAAAATAAATGAATGTAGTAGGTGGGTTTAAAAATTGTGCAAAATTATTATGAGAGTCTTTTTTTTTTTCTTAATACCAGGGATTGAGGCAGGGTTACTCAGCCCCAAGCCACATCCCCAGCCCTTTTTATATTTTATTTGGAGACAAAGTCTTGTTCAGTTGCTTAAGACCTCATTAAGTTGCTGAGGCTGACTTTGAACTTGCAATAATTTTTCCCTGGCCTCCTGAGCCTCTGAGATTACAGATGTGCAACACCACACCCAGCATGAGTGCTTTTGTTCATTTAAAATATGAATCTACCATCCAATAATCGTATAATTATTTTTGTTTATTAAGTTAGTAAATGTTATATAGTCACTGAAATAAATATGTCTGCTATTGAGTGAAAACTGGTTGTACCATTACATTTTGCCCAACTTCAACATTATTTTATAATATGCAAGCATCAGCATCATTGTTAATATCCCTTTGGTGCATCAATGTTCTAGGCACCTGCACATACTTACAAGTAGAAAATATCCATGCTTGGTACAGTTTGGCATATAATTAAATCCAATGTTTGCCTAAATCCTACATTTTATAATATCACATCATCTTATCTCTCAGCTGTTTGTTTGTTTGTTTTACTCCCAATTTCTGGTCCCTTATACTTGGGAAATACCAAAAAAGTCACGCTTGTGTGCATAGACATGTGCAAGCACACACATATATTGGTATATTGGCATATTGTGGAGATACTGTTGTTCAGTTCCAGATCATGGTAATAAAGTCAGTATCACAGTAGAGTCATATGCTTATTTTGTATTCCCAGAGAATATATTTATATTAATCTATGCAATGTCCAAAAACACGAATTATGTACCTTAAGAGTATTTTATTGCTAAAAAAAATAATCAGGCAAATGAAATTTCAGTGAGTCATCTCTTTTTACTGTTGAAAGGCCTTTGCCTCAATTTTAATGGCTGTTGATAGATTATGGTGATCATTGCTGTAGGTTGGGGTGGTTTTGACAATTTCTTAAAAGACAAATAACATTGCTACCTTAATTGACTCTTGCTCCACAATAGATATCTGTTTAGCACGCACTGCAGATTTATCTCACTTCACACACAGTAGAATTTCTTTCAAAATTGGAGTTGATCTCTAAAACCATTACCACTTCTTTATTAAATCCTTCATTGTTATTTCAGCAAAGTTGATAGCATCTTCACCAGAAGCAGCTTTTATCTCATGAAAGAACTTTCTCATTTCATTCATAAAAACAACTCCCCATTTCTTGTTGTATCATGAGATTGCATCAATGTTAAATGACATCTTTAGGCTCATTTACAATTCCAGGTTTCCTGCTACTTCCACCTTGTTCTCCACTGAAATCCCGAACTCCTCAAGGTCATCTAATGAGAGTTGGAATCAACTGCTTGTAAATTCCTGTTAATATAGATATTTTGACCTCTTCCCATAAATTACAAATGCTCTTAGTGGCACCAAGAGGGGTGAATCCTTTCTGGAGGTTTGCACTTAACTTTCTCGGATCTGTCAGAGGAAACACTATCTATGACCACTAAAGTCTTGTGGATATGGTCTGGATATGAGGTGTCCCCCAAAAGCTCATGTGGAGCAATGGAGAAATGATCAGAGATGAAATGATTAGATTTTGAGAGTTATAACCTAATCAACGGCTCAATCATTTGATGATTAATTATTTGAAAAGATTACTATACTGGGTGGTAATGGCAGATAGGGTGTGGGTGGAAAAAGCAGGTCACTGGAAGCATGTCCTTCGGGATTATATTTAGTCTCTGGCTCTCATTCCCTCTCCTTCACTCCTTCACTACTTCTTGGGTGTCATGAGCTGAGTATCTTTTCTCTGCAGCACCTTTCTCTCATGATGTTCTCCCTCACCTCAGGCCCAGAGCAATGGGATCAGCTGATCATGAACTGAACCACCCTGAAATTTTGAGACCAAAAGAGATTTTTCTTCTCCTGAGTTTTTCTTGTCAGGTTCTTTTGCCACTGAAGAAAAGCTGATTAGCATGTTGACATATATTTAAATAATAAGAAATCAAAGTCAAAATGACTCCTTGATCCATAGATGATAGAATGGATCTTGTGTTATTAGGCATGAAATTAGCACCAATTTCATTGTACATGTCCATCAGACTCTTGGATGACCAGGTACATTGTCATTTAGTAATACTGTGAAATGAATCTATCTTTCGTAGTAGTAGATCTCAACAGTGGTCTTGAAATATTTAGTAAACCATGTTGCTGTCTTCAAAGTTTTCTCATTCCATTTATAGAAAATAAGAAGACTAGATTTAGTATAATTCTTATGGACCCTAAGATTTTCAGAATTCTTTTAGTTAGCTTTTTTGCTATCATGCACAAAAGACCTGAAAAAGAACAATTAAAAGAGGAGAAGTTTATTTGAGGACTCACAGTTTTACAGGTTTCAGTCCATAGATAGCCATCTCCATTCCTTGCGCATGAGATGAGACAGCACATCATGGAAGAAGTGTGTGGTGGAGGAAAGCAGCTTGGAACATGGCACCCAGGATGCAGAGAGAGAGACTAAGCTCAGCTTACCAAATATATACCCAAAGGAATGCCCATAGTGACCCACCTGCTCCAGACACACCCTACATGCCTACAGTTACCACTCAGTTAATCCCTATGAGATTAATTCACTGATTGGGTTAAGGCTCTCATAACCAAATTATTTCACCTTTAAACCTTCTTGCACTGTCTCACACATGAGCTTCACATACAAACCACATCTTAATGTCACTAGCTGCATTAGCTCCTTACAAGAGACTCAGGCTGCCCTTTGAAGTTTTGAGACCTTGAAGCCAGGCATTGACTTCTCCTCTCTAGGTATGAAAGTTCTAGATGACATCTTCCTCTAATATAAAGCCAGCATGTGCATTGGGAATGTATTCTATGGTCACCTTCATCACTTATTTTGAATTATCTTCACAACTTGCTGCAGCTTCTGCATTGCCCCTAGTTGCTTCACCTTGTACTACCTTTAGATTGTGGAAATGACTCTTTCCCCTAAACCTCATGAACCAACCTGTGCTAGAATCTAACTTTTCTTCTGCAGCTTCCTCATCTCTCTCCATCATTACTAAATTGAAGAAAGTAGGGGCTTGCTCTGAATTAGATTTTTTTGTTAAGGGCTGTTTTTATGTATTGAGACCAATAACAGTATGGCCACATCAGGAAAAAGGCTGTTTTTCTTTCACATTCTTAATGTAGTCACTAGTGTAGCAGTTCTTAATTTTCTTCAAGAACTTTTTTTTTGCATTGCATTATACCAAGCAACCTAGATTTACACTTTCATGGCTTTCAAAATACCTTCTTAACTAAACTGACACATTTCTGATTTTTTAAAAATATATAGGATTCTTACTTTCCTTGATACATAGAGACCATTGTAGGATGATCAGTTAGCCTCATTTCAATATTGTGTCTTTGGAAGTAAGGAGACCTATGGAGAGGGAGAGTGATGAGGAAACTTGTGGTAAATCAGGCAGAACACATGCAACAGTTAGGTACATTGTTTTGCATAGGCATGGTTCATGGCACCCTCAGGCAATTACAACAGTAACATCTAACCAATAACAGATACAATAATATTGAACATGCTTGAAACATTGTTAGGATTAATGAAAATATGAACAGAGATATGCAGTGAGAACATACATGTTGGAAAAATGGTGCCACAATTCAAAATACTTAGAGCAGGATTGCCCCAAACCTTTTTACATAATATATTGAAGCCCAAAGCAAAATACAATAAAGCAAGGTATGCTTGTATGTAAAATATGCCTTTCACACTTCCATCAATTCTATTATAAATATTGTTCCTTCTGAAGTTTCTTTCTTTTGAACTGGTACTTATTTTTATCAAAGTCCCTCAGACATTTCCTTTGTGAATACATTACCTAATGCTTTTTGCCTGTCCCATCGCAGATCTAACAACCATTGTGCTTCTCTCCTCACAAAATATTACAATTTTTTGTTTATATGTTTGCTTTTTTGCTTCTTTATTATATTGTGGCTTCATTCAAAGTAGAGATTCTCTCAGATTACAGATAACAGATATAATATCAAAGAAAATTTATTGATGCAAATTATTCTACATAGAATACTATTTTAGGAATAGTATTTCATGTGGACCTGCATTTAAAATTGTGTAGTTTATCTCTTCCTTTGCATTAGAAATTTCAAGCATTATATATGAAAATGGTCTACTAAAATAAGTGGAATGTGTTAAGTGATGAGAAAATATTTATTATCTATTGCAGAAGGAGGTATTCAATCAGTCTAAAAAAGTTATTCACCAATATTTAAAATTATTTAAGTTAATTATTTTAATAAAAATGAAAGGCTGGTCTCAAAATTGTCATCCTCCTGTCTCTGCCTCCTAAGTAGCTGGAATTATGGATGTGTGCTCCCATGCCTGGCAGATATGTTCCATTCTTATATTTTTATGTATCAGTTAATAATAAAATTTAAAAAGCTAAATAACAAAAACAATATTTACTTGGCTACCCTTTCTAGAAAATACTTTTAACATTGTAGATTATCACTGCTGAATATCTGAGATTTTACATTAATATATGTTATAAAACATAACAAAAGAGGCTAATATTTACACATTCTGCTATAGAAACACCCTGGGTGGATCTTGAAACAAAACAAAGCAATTCATAAAAATAACACATCTCAATTCACAGCACATTTTGATTCAGATGTTCAATCTAACAAAATAATTAGTTTGTTCAGGATAAATGATAAAAAACCATTTAATATGTTAGAAGATTTAAATTAAACTATCTAAAGTAAAAATGTTATTCTCTTGAACTTTTCAACAAATATATCACATCATCAAAATTGCAAATCCTAAATGAACTTATTTCAGCAATTTTCTAAAACCTGTGCTAGTGTTGGTGGTTCTGCTCTCTGAATTCAAAATATGTCAAAGACATCTGCTTCAGTGGTAATTTTAAGTATTTGAGAAAATTGTGTATGTATTACCTGGAAAAAGGAGCTTTGGGAGATATGACAATTGTCTTTAAATATTTAAAAGGCTATCATGTGGAAAAAACAGTGGGGTGATGAGATCCTTATCATGGGAAACATTTAAAAAAGTTATGTAACAATTTGGGATCCTGTGAGCAGAACACTTATATATGTTGTTGAACTTGTTGGTACTTGTATTTCATTCTATTTTATATTTATAAATAAAGTAAATTGTATTTGACAACAATAAAATGTTTTGCTAAGAAGGTTTGTGTACCTGGAGCAGGAAAAACACATGTCTTGGTGAAACTTTTAAAAATGTTTTAAACTGAGACTAGAAGATCACAAGTTTGAGATAAGCCTAGGAAACTTAGCAAGACTCTGTCTCAGAAGAAAACTTAAAAATTAAAAGCTGGGGTTATAGCTCAGAGGTAGAACATTCCTGGCTTTAATCCCCAGTATCACCAAAAATTATGATTTTATTATTGTTGTTTTGTTATAAAGGAGGAGAGGATTGTTTTACAGTATTGCCTTACTCAGATCTCCATTCTCAAGCCCTTTATCCTTCTTTTAACTTTGTTGTGCTCAGTGTGTTTTGTCAGGGCTATGCTGCAGGTGTCTATGCTAACATGGTAAAATGAACAGGAAAGATCAGTTTTCCTTGTATTTTTTTCTTGTTGACATTCAAGCATATGCAAAAATGTACATGAGCAAGTGAGTCAAATTATTATGGTTAATTAGCTTGTGGAATAAATGAAAGGAAATTGTTTGCTATATGTACACAGAGGGATTTTTAAAAATATGATTATATTATCATTAAAGTGTATCTGGGCCAGCCAATTAGAAGTCAACTCTGTAGTCATTTCTACAAGTTCCTAGAAAAATTCAAATGGTTCTGTGATTTTAAAAATGATGCCATTTCATCATGATGTTCATTTATTGATATTAAAAGAATGTAGTAATTCAGTCTCTTTTAAATGATAACCTTTAGATTAGGCCCATATCACAGTATTTGATATCATCTTGAGCTCTCCAAAGAGGTAACCGATCTCATTGTTACTCTGTGTCAATTTCAAGATACATAATTTGCTTGACTGTCATTTATCACACGTTATAATCACCATGGATGATGACTCCAGCTTTAATGTAGTTCTGTTTTTGATTAGTGTAATGTCGTTTCCAAGTTTCATTATCTTCAGAGGAATAGAAGAATTGTGTCTCCATGCCTGTCAAGTCTCACACTTAACATGAAAACTAAATTCACTTCAAAGGGTCTATTAAAACAATTTTCATTAAAGCATCCTTGGTTTAATAAAATGAGTTGTTATTTTGAAAAATTACTCATATGATAATAAGAATCCTTAACTGGATATTCAAAGATCTAATATATCTAGGTCAGAACCTTACTAGGTTGTGAATCTCTGTCCTACTCTATAATCTCCAGAGCATAAGAGCATCCTTACTGGAATTTGGGTCACCACATGTGGTTCCAGACCCTCATGCAGGCATGATGAATATGTGGCATGGACAGAGTCAGATTTAGGTTGTCTTCCCAGCTCCACTATTTGTTGCTATTTTTTCCTTAGGAAACTCACTTATTTTCTGCTTCTCAGTTTTTACATAATGGAAACAACATCAATTTCTTAGACTTTTTATGACATGATCATAAATATGAAAGCACCTATTATATTGATTGAATGAAGAGAGATTCAGTTCATGTTATTCTTTCCCTCCTTCACATTTATATCAGATAGTTATTTGTTACTACTATGGTCCATTAGTGTTTTGTATCTTTTTTTAATTGGATCTGTTTAATTATTCACAAAATTTCTATTAATTAGAATGGACTAGGAGAAGATTATTTGGTTAGGAAAGAAATAGTCTCCAATTTTATACTTATTCTGATGGTATACATGAGATATCCATATATATCACATAGTTTAAAATTCTCAGGTCATCTCAGAAGGAAGATTTCATTATTAGGAGATTGGGGTGTACACCCTGGGAATTACCTACTTTACATCCTTTCCTTCTTCCTTACTGGCAAACCTTTATTCATTTGAATGTGCATATATATTCATAACTAAAAATATTTGGTTTTCCTAACTTCCTTCTTTTACAGAACATTTGAAATATTTTTTCTCCACATACTCAGTCTTCCACAAATTATGGTCATTCTACTAAAATTGTCAGAATAATCATTTGAATATTTTTCCTTAAATCCTTGCTTGTCTGGTCATGTTGTTCTTTGATTCACCATAGAGCTCATCTACCTCCTTTTCTAGAGCATCTTTTCATCTGTTAGGCCATTGTTATCTCTTTTTTTTTCTACAGATATTGAACTTTCTTTATTATGTATACATTTCATGCCTGACAATTGAGAAAATTATTTTACTTAAAATATCATAGATTAAATACATATAGTATTTGTATTTTAATACATTAATAGGGAACAAGGAAATTTGATTCCAGAATTTGCACTATAGTTATTTACTCTGTTACAAAGAACTCTAGAGAAAGATAATCCTTGGCAACATATATATAAAATGAATGAATTTCATATACATTTTTCATCCATAGAAGAATATATAATTTCTTCAGCTTATGCACAGATTTTTGAGTCACCCATTTCAGAATTGTTACCACTTTCCTCTTAAGAATCAAATTGTGATCTGGTAATCACAGTTATCCAAGGTTCATCACTGAATCTCTCTATTATCTCTGCCATTTAATAAACATATTCTCCTACTCCCTCATTTTTTTATTTATTTGTTATTTTTAGATATACATGACAATGGTGTGTATTTTGATATATTATACATATATAGGGTCCAACCCATACAATTTTGATCCCATTCTTTTGGTTAAACATAATTTGGAGTGCTACTGGTCATGTAATCATATCTGAGTATAGGAAAGTTACATCCAATTCATTCTAATGTCTTTCCTATTCCCATCCTTCCTACCTTTCTTTCATTCCCCTTTGTCTAATCCCATGAACTTCTATACTTCCCCTCCCTATCCTCGCTTGTTATGTGTTAGCATCCACATATCAGAGCCAAGTATTTATTCTGCTTTTTCAGGGAAGCAACATTATGTTTGTTCCATTTCTGTATGAATTGTCCCGTTTTCTTAAAATGCTTCATGGAGAGCCTTTCCCCACTTTTTGGCTACTTATTTCCAATACTAAGCAGATAGATTTTTCTTTAATTATGAAATAAAATGTTTCTTGGGTGACTCCTCCAAGATCTTTAATTTTCATTAGATTAATAACTTGGATAATAACTTGCAGAGCTGAACATCTGAGATGTAAACAGTCATTTCAATATTTTCTTTGCCATAAGAATTTAGGCAACTCAATTTTCTCTTTCAAAAGGAATATAGTATAGAGGGCTGAATCTCTTTAGAGCTTTTCTTGGGACAAGGCTATTCTTTACACTCTCTTGGATTCCATCTTGTTTCTTCTGTACATTGAGATTTAACATATTGGCAAAATATCGAACATGAGTAGAAATGCTCAATTATTGTAGAAAATATTGGTAATTATAACAATGGAGCTTCCCCAACCCTTGTTGGTCCCTTCAGCCACTAGAGTGACTCTGTTCCTTGATATGTATTTATTATATGTTCAAGGACCATTTCCTAACAAATGTCAATAATTACATAATATATATTTTTGAATTTGGTATGATCTCAAAGGAATTTATAATAAACTAGACATTGACTAAATAGTTTTTCTCATCATTAACTTTCATTGAACAACATGTTTTTGAATGGGACAGTTCTTTTTCTACAATGGTCTTAGTTTAACATCTAATCTTTTCTCATGTGCATGATTATAGTCTCCTTGTGAAGCTATTCTACCAAAAACTTTTGAAATGAGGATGCATTTATAATTATTTTGGTGATATCACTCCTGGATTAGAATATGACATTTCTGCTACATCTAAAGTTAACAAAAATGAAATGTATTTTTCAATGCTCTAAAATTTTATCTCTTTAAAATTTAAAATTATAACTCCTATTTACTGGATATTTACTGAACTCTGGGCACTTTACTGAATTCGTTTAATTTTCACAAAGTTGTAAGAGATATATATATTATATTATATACATACAATATATTTAATATATAATTAATATGTAATATATCATATATATTATTGCTTTAAAAGTGAGGATATAGAAACTTGCATGGATTACAAAACATTTTGCAAATAGCAGAGACTGAATACAAACACTTGCCCTTATAGCTCAAAAGCAGGCGATCATCGCCCCTCGCCTTTTTGCTAGATCTGTGTTTCTAGAAAGATGGAGCAGCCTCATGCCTCCAGGAACTATTAACGGTCCCAGATAGCAGGGTAAATACAAGGATTCTTTGAAGTGATGCCAGGTTAGCATAGAGTTTCCATGAGTTGCCTCATTGAAGATCACTAGAGAAAACAAATGAAAAAATAGAGTTCATGTTTTCTTTCAATTCTCCATTCTGTGATGAGAGTGGAATTACATCAGTCCTATGTTGGACCTAAAGAACAGATGGGGGAAAGTAGGTAACTTTTCCAGCAGCTCATATCTATTTCATATAGGAGGAGATAATGAGATTCCACTGAAAATTATCACAAAGTACTTTCTCAGTCAATGAAACTCAGAGATTCATTTCCAACAGTATTTCCACAAATTATCTCTCTCCTACCACATATTCTTCTTATATTTAGTAATTTCTATATTTAACTCCATCTTCTGTTGGCTTGGTGAAAGTTCTCTAACATTTATTGGGTTTCATTAAGGTTATGCATTTGGTAAGTTGATAATTTTGTCATTTTATATGACCCTTTTATCATATAATAACTCTTCCATACCTGGAAGGCTATCTAAGTTAGTCTACACTGTCTTAGAGCATGTACTGTTAGGCCCCTTTCTGCAAACTTGTCTATGCAACGATACATTGCTCTCCATCCAAATGTGTAAAATAATAACTTTAAAAAATGTAATTTTTAAATTTAGTTGATAAGTGAGATAAGCATATATTCTAAAAATATAAGAAGGTTTTCTATTTAAACTAGAACATTCCCCAGTGAATAAATATTTGAATAAATACACTACTTACTTTAATATTCTGGTTCTCACTCTCTTCAATTGTTTATTAAAAGATTTAGGGAGAGATTCTCAAAGGCCATTTCTTGCTTTATATTTTATCTAGGATGCTATTTTTGCAATAGGTTTTATCCTAATGATATCCTTAGTACACTGGAAAGATGACATCTTTAAATAAAAATGACATTAAGTTTTTAATAAAATCTTAAAAATAGTATATAATATAGTTTTTATAGTAGTTGCACCTTTTCTAATTACTTTAAATCCAGTTTTTGTATGTGTGCAGTTAGCAATAAATTTTTTATTCAATTTTTCAAATTTACATTCTACAAACATGAATCTTCAAATATGAGAACTCTTAATAACAACATGGTTCATTAAAATAAATGTCATTAAAAATAAGTGTGTGCAATTATATAACTTGTAGCTGCATATTGTGTAACGTATAGCTTGATCCAAAAACTGAACAAATTCTGTTTTTAATCCATAAGAAAAAAGACTTAAACTGTTCTACCAGAAATTTCCTACAAGAAAAGAGTTGTTTTGAATGTAATAAATGAGCAGGTGGCTAAGCAATGCATGTTGACTGTGCATAGTGGATTCACACTGAGGCTAACAACGCCTTTTATTGATAATCTTCTACCATCTGCTCTGAAGATTTATTCATGAAAAGAAAAAGGCAGGTGAGAAGAAAGAATGCAAATAAGTGGCAATGCTGAAATTCCAAGTCATGCTGTTATTTTGCAAAGTGGATCAATGCTACTGTTGCTTTTAAAACCATTACAGTATTTGAAGGAACAAAGCTCATGGAAAACTTGTTGGTATATTTGCTGACAAGGATATGAAGAGGACTCCACAAGTATCAGAATTACAAATTAAAAAGATTGGTAGAAATAGTCCTAATATAATTTAACTTCTATCTGGGGCTGATATTTTCTGGCAAAAAGCAAGAAGTAATCTATGTGTATATGGCTATATCAATTAATAGGAATTAATAGGAAAATAAATAAATAGAAAGTTCTGAAAACTTTGAGGTTAAAGCAGATTACTACATTAATAGGCACTTTGGGGCAGATCCCATGAAAGGTATGAAATTACTGAAATATAAAATGCAGTGGGCCAAAGAAAGACTGAATCTGAGGGACATGGGAAGAGGAACTTCTCAGCAAAAGTGTAAAAAATTAACAAAAAGGAGTATAATGGGGAGATACTGAAATGGAGGTTAATAAAGAGATACATTGCTAAGAAAAAGGAATAGAAATAGTATATCTATCGAGATAGGTACAAAATAGGTAGACATTCAAAAGGAAAAAGAAATACTGCTCATGAGAATCATTCTAAGATAAGAGGTACTAAATTCAGAGTGATGATTCAAAACAGAGATATTTACATTGAATTATGGAATGGTGAATTGAGGCCCTCAGCGAATTTGTTGTCTTTACAAAGCTGAAAAAATATGGGAGAACATCAGTCATTTAGAATTCTGCTAGTTTGTCAAGGCAACATAACTAACAATTCTCCAGAGAAATCACGGAATCTTAGCAAGTCAGTGGAGTATGTGCTGTTTTAGATGAGAGTTAATCTCTTTCCAATTCCCTTCCTTCTCATTGGCACAGTAGCCAAAAAAACAGCAGCTTGCAGATCATGGCAGGATCTACCATAGTTCTAATCAGTTCTAGCAAATGTACATCCTACAGAATATGATCACCATTTTTAATTTACATCTTCCTGAGAAATTTCTAATTTCTTTTCTTTTTTTTTTATTTACTTATTGATTCATTGAACACAAATGGAGTACAGCTATTGTTTCAATGGTTGTATGCAAAGTAGAGTCACACCATCTGTGCGTTCATACATGTACACAGGGCAATGGTATCTGTCACACATTCTGTTATTATTTTTACCCCCAACCCTGCCCCCACCCCTCCCTTCCCTCTATGCTATCTATCCTTCCTCCATTCTTACCACCGTCCCCCCCCCCATTATGCATCATCATTCATTTATCAGTGAGACCATCCGGCCTTTGGATTTTTGGGATTGGCTGATCTCACTTAGCATAACAGTCTCCAACATCATCCACTTACCTACAAATGCCATAATTTTATTCTTCTTTATGGCTGAGTAATATTCCATTGTGTACATATACCACAGTTTCTTTATCCATTCATCTGCTGAAGGGCATCTAGGTTGGTTCCACAATCTAGCTATTATGAACTGAGCAGCTATGAACACTGATGTGGCTGCATCACTGTAGCAATCTGATTTTAAGTCCTTTGGGTATAGGCCAAGGAGTGGGATAGCTGGGTCAAATGGTGGATCCATTCCAAGTTTCTAAGGAATCTCCACACTGCTTTCCAGAGTGGCTGCACCAACTTGCAATCCCACCAGCAATGTATGAATGTACCCTTTTCCCCACATCCTCGCCAACACCTGTTGTTGCCTGTGTTTTTAATAAAGGACATTCTAATTGGGGTAAGATGAAATCTTTAGGTGGTTTTGATTTGCATTTCTCTTATAACGAGTGATGTTGAACATTTTTTCATAAATCTGTTGATTGCTTGTAGGTCTTCCTCTGTAAAGTGTCTGTTCATTTCCTTGGCCCATTTATTGACTGGGTTATTAGTGTTCTTGGTGTAAAGATTTTTGAGTACTTGGTAGATTTTGAAGATTAGTGCTCTATCTGAAGTGTGTGTGGCAAAGATTTTCTCCCACTCTGAAGGCTCTCTCTTCACATTGCTGATTGTTTCCTTTGCTGAGAAAAAGCTTTTTAGTTTGACTCTATCCCAATCATTGATTCCTGCTTTTATTTCTTGCGCTTTGGCAGTCAGTCATGTTAAGGAAATCTGGTCCTAGGCCAACATGATGAAGATTTGGACCTATTTTCTCTTCTATTAGGTGCAGAGTCTCTGGTCTGATTTCTAGGTCCTTGATCCACTTTGAGTTAAGTTTTGGACAGGGTGAAAGATAAGGGTTTAGTTTCATTTTGTTGCATATGGATTTCCAGTTTTCCCAGCACCATTTGTTGAAGAGGCTGTCTTTTCTCCATTGCATGTTTTTGCCTCCTTTGTCAAGTATGAGATACCTGTATTTATGCGGGTTTATCTCTGTGTCCTCTATTCTGTACCATTGATCTACCTGTCTATTTTGGTACCAATATTATGCTGTTTTTGTCACTATTGCTCTGTAGTATAGTTGGAGGTCTGGTATTGTGAAACCCCCTGCTTCGCTCTTCTTGCTAAGGATTGCTTTAGCAATTCTGGGTCTCATATTCCTCCAAATGAATTTCATGATTGCTTGCTCTATTTCTATGAGTTCCGTCATTGGGATGTTAATTGGAATTGCATTGAATTTGTATAGCATTTTTGGAAGTATGGCCATTTTGACAATATTAATTCTGCCTATCCAAGAACATGGGAGATCTTTCCATCTTCTCAGATGCTCTTTAACTTCTTTCTTTAGCGTTCTATAGTTCTCAGTATAGAGGTCTTTCACATCTTTTGTTAGATTGATTCCCAAGTATTTTATTTTTTTTTGAGGTTAATGTGAATGGGGTAGTTTTCCTAATTTCTCTCTCAGAGGATGCATCACTTATGAATAAAAATTTATTAGATTTATGAGCATTAATTTTATATCTTGCTACTTTACTGAATTCATTAATGAGTTCCAGAAGTTTTCTGGTGGAATTCTTAGGATCTTCTAAATAGAGAATCATATCATCTGCAAATAGGGATATTTTGATCTCTTCTTTACCTATTCGTATTCCTCTAATTTCTTTGGTCTGTCTAATTGCTCTGGCTAGAGTTTCAAGAACAATGTTGAATAATAGTGGCAAAACAGGGCATCCCTGCCTTGTTCCAGTTCTCAGGGGGAATGCTTTCAATTTTTCTCCATTTAGAATGATGTTAGCTGTGGGCTTAGCATAGATAGCCTTTACAATGTTAAGGAATGTCCCCACTATCCTTATTTTTTCTAGTGTTTTGAGCATGAATGGGTGCTGTATTTTATCAAATGCTTTCTCTGCATCTATTGAAATAATCATGTGGTTCTTGACTTTAAGTCTGTTGATGTGGTGAATTACATTTATTGATTTCTGGATGTTGAACCAACCTTGCATCCCTGGGATGAAACCCACTTGATCATGGTGCACTATCTTTTTAATATGCTTTTGTATGTGGTTTGCTAAAATTTTGTTAAGAATTTTTGCATCAATGTTCATTAGAGATATGGGTCTGAAATTTTCTTTCCTTGATGTGTCCTTCTCTGGTTTTGGTATCAGGGTGATATTAGCTTCATAGAATGAGTTTGGAAGGGTTCCCTCCTCCTCTATTTCGTGAAATACTTTGAGGAGCATTGGAATGAGCTCTTCTTTGAAGGTCTTGTAGAACTCGGCTGTGAATCCATCTGGTCCTGGACTTTTCTTGGTTGGTAGTCTTTTGATGACTTCCTCTATTTCATTGCTTGAAATTGATCTATTTAAGTTGTGTATGTCCTCCAGATTCAGTTTGGGTGGCTCATATGCCTCTAGGAACCTGTTGATGTCTTCCATGTTTTCTATTTTGTTGGAGTATAAAATTTTCAAAGTAGCTTCTTATTATATTTTGTATTTCAATTGTGTCTGTTGTAATATTTCCATTCCCATCATGAATTTTAGTAATTTGGAGTTTCTCTCTCCTTCTTTTGTTAGCATGGCTAAGGGTTTATCAATTTTGTTTATTTTTTCAAAGAACCAACTTTTTGTTTCGTCAATTTTTTGAATTGTTTCTTTTGTTTCAATTTCGTTGATTTCAGCTCTGATTTTGATTATTTCCTGTCTTCTACTACTTTTGGTGATGATCTGTTCCTCTTTTTCTAGGGCTTTGAGCTGTAATGTGAGGTCATTGATTTGTTGACTTTTCATTCTTTTATTAAATGCACTCCCTGCAATGAACTTTCCTCTTAGCACTGCTTTCATAGTATCCCAGAGATTTCGATATGTTGTATCTTTGTTATCGTTGACCTCTAAGAATCTGTTAATTTCTCCCCTAATGTCTTCTGTTATCCATGTATCATTCAATAGCATATTATTTAATCTCCAGGTCTTGGAGTAGTTTCTGTTTCTAACTTTATCATTAATATCTAATTTCATTCCATTATGATCTGATAATATACAAGGTAGTATCTCTATGTTTTTGTATTTGCTAAGAGTAGCTTTGTGGCATAACATATGGTCTATTTTAGAGAAGGACCCATGAGCTGCTGAGAAGAAAGTGTATTTGCTTTTTGATGGATGGAATATTCTATATATGTCTGTTAAGTCCAAATTAGCGATTGTGTCATTGAGTCCTATGGTTTCTTTGTTCAATTTTTGTTTGGAGGATCTGTCCAACAGTGAGAGAGGAGTGTTAAAGTCTCTGAGTATTATTGTGTTTTGGTCTATTTGATTCCTGAAATTGAGAAGGATCTGATTGACATACATGGATGCACCATTGTTTGGTGCATAAATATTTATGATTGTTACGTCTTGCTGATTTATGCTTCCTTTAAGCAGTATGAAATGTCCTTCTTTATCCCTCCTGATTAACTTTGGCTTGAAGTCTGCTTTATCTGAAATGAGAATGGAAACCCCAGCTTTTTTACTCAGTCCATGTGCATGGTATGTTTTTTCCCAACCTTTCACCTTTAGTCTGTGGGCATGTTTTTCTATGAGATGAGCCTCTTGAAGGCAGCATATTGTTGGGTCTTTCTTTTTAATCCAGTCTGCAAGTCTATGTCTTTTGATTGATGAGTTTAGGCCATTTACATTCAGGGTTATTATTGAGATATGACTTGTATTTCCCGTCATTTTAGCTTTTTGGGGGTTTTTAGCTTAACTTTGTTTCTCCTTTGATTGACTCTTTCTTTAGGGTAGTTCCTCCCCATGGTGACCAAGATTGTTATTTTTCATTTCCTCCTCTTCGAATGTTTTGTTGAGAATGTTCTGTAGGGCAGGCTTTCTCTTTGTGAATTCTTTAAGCTTTTGTTTATCATGGAAGGATTTTATTTCATCATCAAATCTGAAGGTAAGTTTTGCTGGGTATAAGATTCTTGGTTGACATCCGTTTTCTTTCAGAGCTTGAAATATGTTGTTCCAGGCCCTTCTTGCTTTTAGGTTCTGGACTGAGAAATCTGCTGATATCCGTATTGGTTTCCCCCTTTAGGTAATCTGCTGCTTTTCTCTTGCAGCCTTTAAAATTCTATCTTTGTTTTGTATGTTAGGTATTTTCATTATAATGTGCCTTGGTGTGGATCTATTGAAATTCTGTGTGTTTGGTGTCCTGTAGGCCTCTTGTAATTGATTTTCCATCTCATTCATCATATTTGGGAAATTTTCTGATATTACTTCATTGAACAGATTGTTCATATCCTTGGTTTGTATCTCTGTGCCTTCCTCAATCCCAATAACTCTTAAATTTGGTCTTTTCATGATGTCCCATATTTCTTGGAGGTTTCGTTCATGATTCCTAAACCATCTTCTCTGTTTGTTCGACTTTGTTTTCAAGATTAAATATTTTGTCTTCATTGTCTGAGGTTCTGTCTTCCAAGTGATCTATTCTGTTAATTATGCTTTCTATTGAGTTTTTAACTTGGTTGATTGTTTCCTTCATTTCCTTGTTTCCTTCAAGGATTTCTGTTTGTTTTTTTCTCAGAACTTCTATCTCTTTATTGAAATGATTTTTTGCTTCCTGAAATTGCTCTATTAGCTGGTTATTCATAGCCTGAATCTGTACTCTCGTCACCTCATTCTCTTCTCGGATCATTTTAATTATGAACATTCTGAACTCCATTTCTGTCATTCCTTCTACCATGCTGTCTTTGGGATCTCTTGATGTATCATCTAGGTTTGTTTGGGACACTTTCTTCCCGTGTTTTCTCATGCTGCTCATGTATCTTCCTCTCTAGTAGTGCAAATCAGAGGGATTGCAATTTCCCTGTAAAGACTTAGGGCGTCCCTGCAGATTTCCAGTAACTCACCAGATGTTTGAGAGGTGCTTGATCAAGTAGTGACCCAAGATAGCTGGTGTCTCACAACCTCCAGGTTGAGAATGATCAATGCTTCTGGACAGAGGCAACCAGGAGATACAGCACTGTGGCCCTGGAGCCGCAGTGCCGTGTCCCCGAGGGAAGGGCTGAGCTTAGGTCCGAGGGCTCAGACAGCCAAAGATGGCGTCTCTCCGTCAGGGAAGCTGTAGAATGGCGCCAACAGGCCCAAATTCCCCGCTGGAGCCGGCAAGAAGCTCTGCTCCCAGCCAGATCTCACCTGGAGCTGCAGCGCCTTGTCCCCACGGGAAGGGGTGGGCTTAGGTCTGAGGTCTCAGATAGCTGAGGATGGCGCCTCTCCGCCAGGGAAGCTGTAGAATGGCGCCACTGGACCCAGCAAGCAGCTCTGCTCCCGGCCAAATCTCACCTGGAGCCGCAGCACCGTGTCCCAGAGGGAAGGGGTGGGCTTAGGTCTGAGGGCTCAGATAGCTGAGGATGGCGCCTCTCCACCAGGGAAGCTGTAGACTGGCGCCACTGGACCCGGCAAGCAGCTCCGGTCCCGGCTAAATCTAGAAATTTCTAATTTCAAAGTGCTAGGACCATTTGATTTGGCGTTCAGTTGCTATAGGGGAAGATTGGTTCAAGGGTTTTAAGGAAACAATAACAATAACAATTACAACATCTAGCAGCATCTTTCTGACCAAAAGTTGTAAATTCAATTGGGACAAACCAGAACTTTCCCAGAAACTTAAAAGGAATCCCCCAAAGGTAGATTACCATAGAGAATGTTGGAAAAACTCAAACAAGATCCTGGTTTTACTAAAGGCTGGACATGTGCACAAAGCTATGTATATGCCCAGGACAAACCTGAGAAGGAAGGAACCGGGTATGACCTTTGGTTGGCCTTAGGTATCTTGAACAAGCATGAGGTGAAAACTACAGCTGTCTTGTGAACGCCTGTCCCTGGAAAATAATGGAGGACATGCACACAAGTCATTTAAACACATCTTCAGAACAATCATGGACCCACAATTAAATTGAACTGACTCATAAGTGTAGCATGTACAGTTTCTTTTAAAAATAAATGCAAGACTTTGGGTATAAAGAAAGGATAATTGTAACAGAGCTTATATATAAGCTTATATCAATGCTTATATATTGCAGATAACCCAGTTGACAGAATTATTCCAGATAAAAGTTTAAAGTTGCACAAATAAAAACAAGAAAAGTAGCACACATACACATATACAAACAGTATCAATAACAACAAACATGGATGGGAATTGAGAAAGGGGACACCAAAATTATTACATTATTTAAAATATTTTATTTTCAACAAAAGCAGCAAAAAATGCAAGAGAAATAAAGAAACAGAAACATAAACCACATGAAGAGGAAAACAATGCAACCTGCAGAAAATATACCTGAGGTGCCACCAATTTGGGACTTAGTAAGCAAAAGACTTTAAGTCATCTATGGTAAATATGTTCAAAATAATAAAGAAAACCATATCTAAAGAATTAAAGAAATGTGTGGTAGGAATGAGACTATGAACCAAGTGATAAAAGTTATAAAAATAAATCAAACATTCTGAACAAGAAAAAATAATGAAAAAATAGGTCAATAGTGATTTTTTAAGTGTTTTTATTTTTGATTTATCCATTTTTTTACATTTATTTTGATTCATTATACACAAATGCAGTACAGCTGTTGCTTCTCTGGTTGTACCCGAAGTGGAGTCACACCATTTGTGTAATCATACATGTACATAGGGTAATGATGTTTGTCTCAATCTGTTATTATTCTTGCCCCCCAACCCATCCCACAGAAAAAAATATTATGAAAAATAAACAGAGTCTGAAAAGCATGTGGAATGTCATTAGGTGTACCAACAGAGAACTGGGAGCCCCTGAGAGAAAAGAAAAAGAGGTAGCTGAAGTATTTGAGGAAACAATGCCCCACATTTCTCAAATTTGATTTTATGCTCAGATTTAAACCCAGGACCTTGAGCATGCTCAGCATTCACTCTAGCACTGAGCTATGACCCCAGTTATATAATGACATATGATGAAATATATTAATTTATACAACCAGATAACTCAGTGGACTTCAAGTAGTATGAACCAAAATACATTATCAGTTGTATACATCAGAGACAAAATTTCTCAACTTAAAGACAATGATATAGTTAATAATTATAGACTTACTATATATAAAGGATCTTCAATTACGTTAACTGTTCATATCTCATCAGAAAGCACAAAGACCAGAAAATGGGGGGTGGATATTTCAAAGTGTAGAAAGAAAAATACTGTCAACTAAGCATTCAATTTCAAGTTATGTTGCCATTAAATATAAATAAAAGTAAGACATCTTTAAGTTCATAACAAACTGCTGAGAGATCTTATCACCATTAGATCTGCCCAACAAAATCCTAAAGGGAATTCTTCAGGCTGACCTGAAAGGACATTGAAGGGTAACTAGAATGTATATAAAGAATAACGAGGTAGGTGAACATAACGACAAAGATGTTATGAAACACAGTAGGAATATATTTTAAATAGTGATTTGCTTCTGTTTTTTAAAAAACACAGACACATGAACCAATAATTGTAAAACTGTGCAGAAGGGGTTATAGATAAAGATGTAATTTGTAAATCCTAATAGAAAAAGTACAGTAGAGCAACAAAGGTATAGAGAAGCTGATTCTTATACTATTGATATGAAGTTGGTATTAATCTGAATGAAGATGCCAATTATAATCCCCAGCACATACATTGAGAAACTGACTTTAAAATTACAATACAAAAGCAGAGGAATTTAAAAGTTACATTGGAAACATATATTTGACACAAAAGAAGGCAAGAATCACAGAAAAGAGAAACAAAAAGAATAGACATATATAAAACAAATAGCTAAATGACAGATGCAAATCTTATAAACAATAGCAATAAATGTAAACAGTTTAAATACCTAAATTAGAAAGCAGATATTGACCAAATGTATGAGAAAAACAAAGATTAAACTAAGAGGTCCAATTCTATGCCATTCACAGCACATGGTTTATTTAGATTCCAGGACATGAAAATTTAAAAAATAAAGTTATGGCAAAAAATATATTATGTAAGATGTAATCAAATAATTGTAGCAGCTATGCTAATATTAGACTAAATATGATCTAAAACAATACTCTTCACGGAGATACATTGTCATTTCATAATAAAAAGTCTATCCATAAGTAAAATATGAGGAATACAAATGTTTTTTACTTCTAAAAACAGAGTCCCAAAATACATAAAATGGAAACTAGAAGACTTGAAATCAGAAATAGACATTTAATAGGTAATAGCTGTGGCTTTAAACTATCTTTAAATAATGTGCAGAAAACCAGGAAGAAGATAAGAAAGTAAAAGACTTGCACAATGCTATGAACCAACTGTACTAGACAAACATTTATTGAGCACTTCACTCTATAAAAACCAAGAATATGTGTTATTCCTAGGTACACATGACATATCCTCCATGATTGACCATAAACTATGCTATGCAAGAAGCTTCAAGAAATTTAAAATGATTGAAAATATATAAATTATGAAATCCAAATCTAATACAGTTAAATAGAAATAATAAACTTTAAGAAAAACAACAAATATGTGGGCAATAAATGCAAAATTCTAAGAATATAATATTTCTTCTAAGAATATAATATTTCTATTAACAATTAAAATTCCATTAAAAATTATATATCAATGAATTTTCAATTACATAACAGATGAAATAATGGCAAATGATTAGTAAAGGATAAACTATTTCTTTTTGAAGAAGTGAAAATTTTCTAAAATTAGATTCTGATGATCTTCCTAGCTGGATATATTAACAATGGCCAAACTACACACTTTAAATGAGAGAATATTATGGTATGGGAAATGTATCTTAATGAAAAATTTTTAAAATTTTACTTAAAAAATCTATCCAAAGTGTTTTAAAGATTTTCTTTGGTGTTGAGCATTTTCTTAAAATGGAATGGACATCAGAAGGCATTCTGGTTTTCAAACAGGAATATTTGTAACTGAAGTTGAGAATGAATTAGTATTAACAGTCATGAAGATAAAATTTTATTTAGTGTTTGCTATGTTGTAGGTTATATAATATTTAATTTATACTGGATGAAGATAAAGCATTGCATGTTCATATATATATAGGATTATGTAAGTTTATATACATATATATATAAAATATACCAAGTGTCTTATAATACATGAATATTGTAGGACATTTCATACCCTGAGAGATAAAGCATGAAGTAAAATAAAAACTAGTAAATTTTCACATTTATCATAAATTTTGTGGTGTCAAGAAGCAAATACTTTTTTGCATGCAATGTTATTTATATGTTTATCAACCAGACTCTATGGTCCATATTATAATCTATGATTTTCAAATGCTGATGTTCTAGATGATATTTAATTTTTAAATGCTAAGAATATATTGTTAAACTATATACATGTTGAAATAGGCTGGTATGCTCATAATTTTCTAAACCCTGGTTTTCATTAATCTCTAGAAAATATTCTGAATAGATAGTGTTGCAATATAAAATACTAAACTTAGAATCAGAGCACATAATTTTAAATAGTAGATCACTGCACATTATTAATTAGTATTACAAATTTGAGATACATTTATCTTCAAAGCAATTTAATGCAAATTAGAGCAAATGATTAAAGAGCAGCATAATTATATCTAGCTTGTGACCTACCAAAGATAGAAAATGACACATGAGATTAAAACTTGAGGAAAGAAATAGGAATCTTAACCCAAACTACTGTCTCCATAATTCAATTACATAGCACTGTCACCAGCTTTACCTTCCACTTTCTGCAGTTAAGAAAACCTCAGTGCCATATTACCTGCCAAAATCTATGTTCAAAGTCCTTGAGAGGAACTCATCAGTGCTCATACACTCACTATGGTGGTAAGCCACATTTTCCTTAGTGATTAAATCAGAATTTGTAGGGTGATGCTGAAGGCTTGATAATAACAGTGAAGTGACTATAACGATTGGGGACAGTAAATTATCTCCATCTTCATAATTTATTTTTTGAAGGTTACATTCACCCTTTAGTAACATGATAGATTCTAATAAATAGCCAATTTGTATGTACCTATAAAAGGTTTAATTTATCCTCTCCTCTTTAACATATCCTTCATTGTTTCTTGTCCATTGAAAGTTTCTTCTATAGTAATCATGTCTCCACACAGTCTCCTTTCTCCACATTTTGTACTATGGAAATGATGATGCTTAAAATGATTTAAAGCTAAATGACAGTTGTTCTCCATATGAAGGAGGGAAACTTCTAGGAAATCTGTCACATGAATTGTTTGTCTTTGAAGTGCCCTTTCTTCACACAGGATTTGTCTCACCATCTGTAGCCCACAATGTAGTTGTCTCTTCAGGATGTTGCACATATACCCATCTCCCTAACCTCTCTTTCCTTCAGCATCCCATATTATAGTTGCCTCTCAGTTACCTCTCCCTTTCTAGATGCCCTCATTTTAAAATATTTCTAGTACATTTCATGAAAGGAAAGTAATCTGATTAAAATAATTCTCTTAAAACTTTATCCTATTTGAGGGGACAAAGATCACATTACTTTACATTGCCATATTGGAAGTAATATTCCCAGATGCTCAAATCCCAAATGATCAAAATCCCAAATGTTTAAAATTACAAAAGTCTAAAATGCCCCCCAATCACATTTTGAAAGACTTTATTCTCAAATGTTGAAATGCTAAAATTTGAATCCCCCAAACCATAATTCCCAAGAAGAAAAGGCTATGCAAGAACTAGAAAGCCAAACTCCAGGGAAGAGATTGCATGCACAATATGCAATGACAAGAACTTCAGTTAAAAAAATGCACCATTAGTGTGCCATGACAGTCCTTCTAGCTAATGAAATTTTAGCAACTTTTAATAAATTAAATTCACATTTGCCTGATGAAGCCAATAAAGTCACTAACTTCTTCAAAAACAATTACATGCAGGGTAGGATAAGAAGACACTATGTGTACTGGTGTTGCTGTTCCGTCACTAGTATTGCTTCCCCTGAATTTGTTGTTGTAAATACGTGCATGTGTAGTGGATTTGCACATACCCAAAACAACACAGAAGTATGCATGGAATAGAGGATGGAAGAAATTGAATGGGGAATGTTCAAATCATTGTATGCTATGTATTTAAATTTCAAAAATAGCAACATCATCTAGAAATAGCATATAAATTTATTCTGCAAGGAGAGCCAAGATGTAAAAGAAAAAAAAATAATCATCTATTCATTGTATTGTAAAATTTCAAAATAATTTAATGATCACAAAAGTCATCCAGCTCATTTGGACCACACTGTTTTAGTTAGCTATTTTGCTGCTCTGATGAAAAGATTGGGAAGAACAATTTTTAGGAGGAAAAGTTTATTTGGGAGCTCATGGATTCAGAGGTCTCAGTCCATAGAAGCCAATTCCGTTCCTTGGGGCTTGAGGTGGGGCAGAATATTATGGTGCAAGAGTGTGGCAGAGGAAAGTGGCTCACATGATGATCAGAAAGCAGAAAAAGAGAGAGCCTAAGCTCAGCTCATCAAATATATACCCCAAAGCTAGTCCCCAAGGACCTGTCCATCAGCCACACTCCGTCAGTCAACAATCACCACTCAGTTATTCCCTGTCAAAGGATTAATTCACTGAGGAGTTAAGACTCTCATAGCCCAATCATTTTACCTCTAAATTTTCTTACATTGTCTCATACATGAGCTTCTGTATGACATCTAATATCTGAATCACAACAAGTACTTCTCTGTAACTGCTAGTAATCTACCCATATAACACATTTCCCATGTGTTGAAATTTCTTTTTAAGTTTTTTTTTTGTTTTGTTTCCTTTTTTGGTTTTTATAATATTTTAAATCTCAGCATTATTTTTTTAATAATGGCTGTACTATTTATTTCACCTTTGCTTCTTTTCCAAAACTGGAGGCATGAATTGTGTGAAGTCTTTTGGAGAGTTTTAATTTATGTGTTTATTGCAAATTTGATGTCACAAATATGAATTATCACAACATTGACTTTGAATCTGTGTGTAATAAAAATGTTGAAACTTTCTCAATGAGTGAAAAGATGTTTCAAGAAATTTTACCTTTCATCTCTTTGGACAGCTGCCTATGTGGTGGTGCCCATCTTGGTTAATGTCATGGTATTCATGACCACAGTTATAAAGATTAGTGCACACCATTGCCAACCATAGTAATGTGTTTATTCATTTTGTTTTTTTTTTAACTATTTCTTAATGAATATGGTTCATCTGCTCATAACACTTATACCCATGACACAGTCATTAGAGTACCTGAGTCTTTATGCTTACTAGTATACGTACGCTATTATGGTCTATTTTACTGTATAAAGTGGCCTGGGAAGTATTTATTCCTGTCTTATATGTCCTGTCTTGATATTCCTGTCTTATATGTTTCTATAATATACTCCCTGTTTAAATGTAAATACGTCTTTTAAATATTTTTTAAATTATTTTCCATAATTATATTTTGGGCATTTGATCTTTGGGAGATTTTAATTTTAGGGATTTTAGACTTTAGGGATTTTAATCTGTTTAGATTTCAACATTTGGGATTATGTTATTGATGAATGTGTCTTTGGGAATTATGGCTCAAATTCCCTGTATTGTAAGGTACAAAAAGCCTTTCCTCGGAGAAGGAAGCAAGGAGGCAATTTTGACTGTCTAGTGTTGTGATCATACCTCTACTTGACCAACAGAAAAAGTGGACCAAGTGAAAGGGAAAGATTGAAAGGTGTATTTCTTAGCAGTAGCTGCTAATAGATCCATTACTCCATAGATCTGGACTAATAGTGTTTTATGTATTATTTGACTTTTCCATGCTCGTCAGTAGCCCCTAAACAACCACTTCAAAGAGCTGTTGGGTATTCGATTTAGAAAATGATTCCACCATTAAAATTATAGAATGAAAGAAACAAATCTCTCTAGAAACAAATTGTGTTGCCTTCAGAGAACAGCAAAATGAAACAGTACCCAGAACACTGCCTTATGAAGCTTTGTCTCTCTGAATGAATTGTGTGATAAAAATAAGTTAATATATAAATAATTCAGTCAGGAAAGTTTAAAGTGCTAGGAGAAAATAGATAAGTTCTATTTGTAGTATATTTTCCTAACAGAAGATGCTCAATAACATCTGTTAGAGTTTATTAAACAGTGAAATTTGGCAGTCTATAAAGTTTTAATTAAATGAGACAAAGAAATTTGAGACTTGGTAAATTTTCTGGATTATTGATGCCTTAAATTTATGAAAACAGGGAATGAAATCCTGGATCAGTTTTTCATTGGTGTGCTGCATTATAAATGCCTCCTACCTCCAGACCTGGTATATAGTCTTGCAAGTGACAGGAAAAACATCTTCTTTTTTATTTAAGTAGCAATTTAAAAGTCCACAGCAGTGGGAGTGACAGTCAGCATTGCCCTTTGAGATAAGTAGGAAGTAGAAAATTGTGTAGCTTTGTTTTTGTTGGAAAGGTATTATCTTTGATAGATGTCTAGAAGAGCTAAGATGAAAAGTAATTGAAAAGCTGGAATTTCCTATAATTTCTTGAAATGTTGAAATTTGATCCAAAGCCACCAACTTTTCCTAGGACTACGTGACTTAAGTAATAGGTGAAAACTCTACTTTTGGTCTTTAAGATAAACAAAATGATATTAAGCTCTGTATCATGGCAGAAAAATTAGATTTAAGTGTCTAAAAAGTGATTTAAAATCCAAGGTATGGCACTAATTATTTCTGGATATTAGATAATTTACTTATCAAATATATGTTTCATTTTTCTTCTATGGAGAATGATACTCTTTTGGGTTGCTATTCATTCACACAACAAATAAAGTAACATAAAAAATGTGGTAATTAAATAATGTATATAAATTCAACACAAATAAGGTGAAAATATGAGGTATGTAAATGACATAAAGGAAATGAAATACCTACCATTTTGTCTAATAAGTTATAGACATTAGTGAACTATTAAGCAATTAGCTCAAAAGTTATTGTGAACTGCTTCAAGTAGTTTCATAATATGAACTGTTGATACAAAATTCTCTAGCATTTAAATATAAATTCAATTGAAATATTTTTTTTCTACTTGTAAAAGATTTAATTGTGGAAAAGCACACATAATTTAAAAGTGACCATCTTAACCATTTTTAGTGCTATTTTTCACAATGCAAAGTGCAAATTATTTAACTTTTGGAAGAATATGAACTCTTGTTTCTGATTACTTTTTGTGTATGTTTGCTGTAAGTTGAAGTACCCTCTTGGATCCAGCTTCAATTTATCATTCTCCTTTGATGTGACCTGCATTTTTGCCTTCTTTAATCATTCAGATTATAGTGAAAATGAGATAATCATGCATATTCATTTCAATCACTAATGACATATGAAAGAAATAACATTGTTTGGTGCTTTTTTCTAAGAGTTAAAATAATACTTTGAGCTCTTCACATGGCAGATTAGAAAATCAAAGCCTATGTCTATTTAGTTATTTGAGTAACAATAAAATTATTCAGCACTAAAAATGAGAAGCAATGATTTTTAATTAAGTATTCTAAAACTTCACCATAATTTAATTTTAAAAAGTTGTTCCATATTGTTTTTCCTTCTCAGAATATTTTTTATACTTTTTATGGTGATTTTCCTTCAATAATAAAAAATTTCTAGTGGTTTATTCTTGTTGCTTTTAATAAGACCAAGGTAACAGTTTTTATATTTTTTACATGATGAACAATCTAAAAAAGAATATTCAAAAATATATGTGTTTTCCCTTGAAAACATTTAGCTTTATCTAACTATAGTCTCTTGGATAATTATATTATGCTTGTATCATTTATCATAGATTCATCTGCCTATACTGAAATTAATGTAAGGAGCTTCTGCCTGTTGGACCAGAGCTCTAATATCATTATTCAATCTGTGAGCTGCTCCCCATTTGAATCAATAAGAGGCTGAGAAGTCTTGACAAGCTATATTTTTTCTAATATTGATCTTGATGACCAAGCTGGTGCCCTAGAGTCTAACCATTGATTTTGAAGGGGAGGCCTGTCAAATTGGAGGCCAATTTTGTGCTATTAAACAGATCAGGTCTTGTAATTAAAGAAAATGTCAGGCTGTCATATTTTACAAGAGGGCCATGGGAATATTTTCACGCAGTTTTCAAGCAAATTAGAAAGCATGCAGACCTGCTGGAGCCAAACACATACACCAGCACAGGCTTACACAGAAGCTAAATCAATATTCAAATGGTATGTGATTCATTGGCTTTCTATTTTCCCAAGACTCAATGATTTAAGGAATAATTTATGATTCCTGGCTTTAATAACATGCACTGCTGCATCAACTTAAAATGCATCAAACTCTTCTGAAAGAAAGTAACATTCAAATGAAAAGCTAATTTACTGTCAAGATAATGGAGAATATCCAAATTACACTCTGCAGTCTTGGATTCCTTTTCTTTCCTTTTAGTATGAGCTGTAAATCATAGCTTCTTACTTCATTTTTATGACATTCATTTTATTCTTCTATCAGTTCAAGAAAGTTTTATAGAGAATTACAAATAAAGAACTGTTGAATAGCTCACATCAATGTAGAAGAAACAGACCAATAAGCAAAATGACACATCCATTGTAATATAGGCATAGGTACATTAAGTACTTTAAAAACTAAAAAGTAAGTAACTTTACTGAGTATATATAGGGAAGTTTTTATAAACCATTTTGAGCTGAGTTTGGGTTTGAGACATAAAAAATTGAAAGTCTGAAAATTCTTTAAAAAAATATCAGTTTCTGAGTCTGAATACTAAACAATTGATAATAATGAAATATAGAACTTTTAGAAATAGAGGGCACAATGTTAAAGTATCATGATAAAATTAGAAGACAAAGAGCATAAAGGAAATACAAATAACTGTAAGCATATAGGAAAATATTCTCTTTTTAAATATTGATCTTGTTCCAAACTCTGTCTTCTTTTGAAAAAATTTCCAATTGCACTTAATTTAGGGGCGTGGCCCATGTGACAGGAAGTCATCCACTTTCTGTTCCCATTGTTATTTTTTCCACCTGGCTTCAGTTTGCATATTAGATATTGACTTGTCTTCAAACTCACCAGTACTGTCTTTGTCTGTATTGAGTCTGTTGCTAACCCTAATCAGTGTTATGCATTCAAGATAAGTGTTTTACCATACCAAATGATAGATTTGATTTTCAATGTATTATAATTCTCCACTACAATACTTCACCACTTATCCATTTCCTGTAGTTTTTTCTTTCCTTAATAAGCAAAAATATTCATTTTCAAATGATTTTCTGAACTACAATATTTTAATCCTTTGTGTATCTGTATATTAACTATTTTATTCAGTCATATTTTTCCTTTCCCTTTAAATACCTGAGAGTTGTGTGTGTGTGTGTGTGTGTGTGTGTGTGTTTTCTTTTTGTACTCCTCTGCCTGATGCCAAAAAGGTCTACTATCACTTTTGTTTTATTGGGTCTATGTTAGTTTTGTTTTGCTTTGTTTTGGCTTACTCTAATTCATCACTTATATGCATATGTAATTTGTTCTTCCTCCAAGTTATGTATCCTTTGTGGCATCCCAGTGGAAATCACTAGCTATCTATCAAAATCTCTCCATTCTGGCTGAGCCAAGGACTAATATCTTCCCATCACTCAGAGACCCCTGATCCTTTGCTTGCTCTCAGCCTCCAAACATTTGCTGCCTTAAGAAAGTTCATATATCCTTAAGAAATTTCTGAGCTGAAAATGCAGAGGTCCTGTGCAGTTTTACCTGAGAAACTGGCCAAGAATCTAAAAAGTTTTTGCATTCTATAGGAGCCTGTTGTATAAATCACAGCTGTTGTTATAGCAGCCCCAACTTCCTCCTATCAGAACTGCTATTCCCTGTTTGGTATCTGCATACATTTACTTAAGAACAGAGAATGTATAGTGGCATAGGTAAAAGTGGTATTCATTTTATGCATCTTAACTTTTAAGGGTGTTGATTATTGAGGTGATGGTTTTATGGGTGTATACATATAACAAGACTCCAAATTATACTCAGAATACTCCAGATATGTACAATTTGGCATATGTAGATTGTACTTCAAAAGTTGTATATACATGCACACATGTGTGCGTGCACACACACACACACACACACACACACATCTACATGTATGTATCTGAAGGGAGAGACCCTAATGCTGCTTGATAATTTATGGCAAAATCATAAATGAACATAATAATTTTTAACACAATTTGTTAAAGTGAATCGAGTTAAAATGTTCAATTTCTAAGGAATCAAACCCCAAGGAAATATTATGAACTATAAGGAAATGTATTTTCAGAAGGACTTTTACTACAGTGTTATTTAAAATCTTGTAAAATTTGATACAAGAACATAACTAAAAAGACACTTAAATAACAGCATTGCCATGTAATTAATTATATAATGCTGTCACACTGGAAACAGGTTCATAATCGTTTTCCATTTTTCTCTTCTTTACTTTTTATCTGTATTGAAGTTTATTACATATATTTAAATGCCAGAGTTAGCTTTTATTTGATTTTGCCAAAATACCAGACATAAAAATCTTAAAAGGGGAAAAGTTTATTTTAGACCACACTTTCAGAAGTTTCATCCTGTGGTTAGCTGACTCCATTGTTTTGAGCCTGAGGAGAGACAGAATATCATGGAACGCTGCTCAGATCCTGGAAGTTGGGCACTACAAAGAGAGAGAAAGGTGCCAGGGAGAAAATTTGGTCCCCGTGGTACTCTCCCAATGACATACTTCTAACTTCTAACAGTACCCTACCTGCCTACAGTTTCCACTGCCTCCCAGTAGTCAACTCAAGTTATTAGTCCATCACATCTATTAATCATCTGATGAAATTTATCCCTCATGATCCATTTGCTTCCTAAATACCCCATCTCTGAACTTTGCTGCATTGGGGACCAAGCCTAACATATGATACTTGGGGGAATAGTCTAGATCCAAGCCACAACAATATCATTGTCCCATTCTGATTTCAGTTTTGAATTGATCTCATTAAATTGTTTATTAGAGATTAAGAAAATTTAGCACTCAACAAGATTATGGGGGTAAAGGAATCCATTCCACATCAAACCAGAGAGATGCTTTCATCATAGTAAGCTGGAGTGGGGGATGGGCTCTAGAGTCAGGGAGTAGGCTGTGGGTTAGTATCATAGACAATTGTATTCTAAAAAATTATATATTCCTAAGTATATATTCATTTGCTATATGCTTTTAGAACAATTTTCAATGTTATCTTTTCAACAGTTTTCACCAATTATGGTTCTTTTTCTCTGGAGAAGGTCCAAAGTGCATGTCATAAAGCCATTCTGGAATTTGTCCCTTGGGTAAGAGACTGCCCATGAGTACTTTTTATAACTAAGTGGACCACACTTATTTGATCTTTTCCAGAGATATAAATTAGAAAATGTTAAATTTATTTTCAAGTGGTTCTTGAAATGTAAATCTTTTCGAAAAGTCTAACTCTTAAATAGCATAATCATTTTAAGGAAATTATGTCTTTTCCTTCATGCTAGTTTATGTAGTATTAATTAACATTAGTCTTAATCATACATACCATATTCCAATGACTATAGGTATCTGAGCTCAAAACTGTAAGAATGATTAAGAAATTTTTTTCTTTTAGCTTATCTTTATGTGAAAATTATTTCATAGGCATAATTACTATCTAGAGATACAACTTGCCAAACTCTCTGCAGGTTTCCATATCTCTCCCACTACTCTCTTAAGAGGATACAACAGATGGCTGTTTGTTGACTGCAATTGCCTTTTAGCCAGAAAAGAATTTTCAAGTGGTCACCATATCACTCCTTAACTTTGATCAGTCTGTTCATCTAAAACGAAGTACGAAAAATGCATTTGGGAAAATGTTCCAAAGATACTTGAGTACATATTTTATATCAGTCCAACAAAGAAAAACAAAACAAACAAACAAAAATCAAATATTATATAACAGTAGCATACATATTATTTATTTCCTCAAAAACTTGCAATGGAGTAACAATGTTTTTTGAGAGAGAAAAAGATAACATGAAGCACCTAGGTTAAAGACAATATGTTGTTTTGAAAAATTATACTGCCTCATGTCTTTTGAGTTGAGACAAGTTATACATCCTCTTATGAGCCTACGATTTGTCATATGTTAAAAATCATGATGATTTTTTCTTTGTAGGGTATCTGTGAACATTAAAAAGCAGTGTTTCACACAATGCAGAAACTGCAGGAAATTCCACTTTTTCCTTCCATGAGATAGTAAATAGTTTCTGCTGTAACACCTTTCCCTCTCATTCAGGAGAAGAGACTATACTGTAGCCAAGCAGTTAAGTCGATGGCTCTACTCAATCTACCTACACCAAATTGTAGCCTGGTGACATATTATTAGCCTTTCCTTATCTCTGTTTTGCACTGGATTGTGAGACACACTACAAATAAAGCAAGATGTTTTGAACATTTTGCAGCATTTACTAAGACTTCAGTAAATATTAGCCATTGTTAATTTTATTCTCAATTTATAATAATAGGAGGGGGAAAAGAATTCAGAGAAATTATGTGTTTTATCCTAGGTACCAAAGCAATTAAATGACCAAAATAGTTGGAAACATGGAGATGTGAACACAGGTATTCTATTAAAAAGAGAAGGAAACAAGATTTTAATAAAGATGTCACTCTATTAATAGACTGGACATAGAGAGTTGTTTTACTAGAAAGAGCTCAAAAGAAAATGATAAAAATAGAGCACTATGACTACTTGGAATTCCACTACACTTAATTTTCTATAGAGATATTAGCCTTTCTCTCAGGTATCATGTCACATTGTCAAAAGAATCAAGAGGTTTTTTTTTTTTTCCTACCACTATTGTATTTTTCTAGGATAATAAGTTCAAGGAACAGAAATAAGAAATAAACCAAATAAATTTTAACAATCAGTAGATAAGGTCACAGCAACCAAATAATTTAACAAATGTAGGTCATGATTCCAGAGTAAAAGCAAATTATCTTGAAATATGTAAATCATTGTGACCCACTTTTAGCTTGAGTTATTTGTAGTTTCACACAGATCTTCACTACTTTGGTTATAAAGGTGAGCTTATTAATTCATTTTTAATTTGAATCTTAATTTCTAAGAAAAACATACCCATCCACTTATTTATTCCAGACTCATGACTTATTTAGACAGCTAAATATATGCTATAAATGTGTTAACTCTGGAACATCAGAAAAATTCTCACCTAATGAAAGAGTGGACAAAATTGCTTATTTAGGGTTTTTTATGGACAGCTTTCCTGCTTGATGAATTTAATTTACCACAGAATATGGGAACTACAATATCTTACTTTGCCTCAAAGTATACATGTTAAAGATAATGTTGTCACCTTTACAAAAAGGATTAACACGAAGTTCATAGTCAGTAATTGTATATTTTATAGTTTTTATAAAGGCCATTTAACAAAACCCATTTAAACTTTGTCTGTAAAAGTCAAGATAGGTTAGAAGCAAATATTTATTCTAATAATTTACATTTAAATAGTAAAACTGTCTTTGCAAAAATACACCATGTCATTATTTTGTGTAATTTCAACTTTATTCATACCATAGAATTTGACCCATTCGGAACTTATCCACAAAAAGATATTCTAGGATGAGTGCATTCTGGTCTCCATGAGGACATTTACTAAGAATTCAGTTAATATTAACCATTCTTATTTTATTCTCAATTTATGATAATACGATGGGGGGAAAGAAGTCAGAGAAATTATGTGTTTTATAATTTGCGTTTAGGGGCAAGCTCCATGAATCTGCCCCAAAGTTGTCCAGAAACATGAGTCATAAAGGAGATTTGAACCCAAATCAGTCCAACAGAGGTGAGGAAACATGTGGTATAAAACCATTTGACCAGTTCCAGCAAATTTGAAGATTCAGGTTGTCAACAAATATTTGATAAATGACTAATTCCAGTTTCAGTGGTATAGCATACATAAAAATTTAAGACACACAAATTTCTAAACAATCATTAATCCATTTAATTAGTAAACCTGTAACATTTTTTGCTAGCCAAATGTGTTTATGTATGAAATACTTTAAACAACTAAAATAGTTTAGCAATTTATAGTTGTTCTTCTAGAAATATTTCATTACTAAACAGATACAACTTGATAGATTATTATTATCTATTATTATTATTATATTATTATTCTAGCACTTGAAGGATTTTAAACTTCTATTTCCTCCATTTCATAAAAATGGGTTTTTCATATCATGTACAGTCAGCAGCACATTCCGAATAATTATTTTTATTTGTTTAGTAGTTTTTGCTTGTAAAGATTAGTTTTACTTTCCTTATCAAATGACAGATTTTTGAAATTTATTTCACTTTAATTCACATGTAATAATTGGACATACTAGGGCTGGGGATATAGCTCAGTAGGTGGAGTACTTGCCTTGCAAGCACAAGACCCTAGGTTCAATCTCCAGCACTGAAAAAAAAAATAATAATAATTGTACATATTTATGGGGTACAGTGCAATATTTTAATATTTCTAAATATGTACCAAAGTATAGTAATTAGCATTTCTATTTCCTTATGTTTCTATTTCTTTTTGTTTATAGAGAGTTTTTACTGTCTGTGCAGAGATAAAACTGCATCCTTCTCTAGAGTAGACAACCACTAGAATGAAAGGAAAAACGTAAGCAGTTGTTTGGCACACAGTCATAGGAAAGGGTCAATACAGCAACTTCTTTTCCAACTATGTCTATTAATAATGGATGGGAAAGGAGGATAGGAAAAGAAAAAAGGGAGAGGAGAAAAAGGAGAAAGGAAAAGAGAAAGAAGATGAGGACAGGCAAGAGCTGTTTGAGTATATTAAAAATATCAGTACTCCTTTATGGTTCACACTGTAGTTGGAGTATAAAAATATATTGTGGTAAGATGAAAAAGCAAGTAATTTCAGGGAAGAGGTAACATTTGTTGTGTATAAAAAAGAGTAGGGTTTTATAACATTGTGGATCCTCAGGAGGCCTGGGGGTGGGGCTAACATTCTGCATTTTCTAACAAAGGCCTAGACAATTCTAATACTGCTCTTCTACAGAGCATGCTTTGAGTAGCAAAGTAATAGATGGTGGGGTAGATATTGGTGTTTAATCCACACGGAGCAATGTGTGTACTCCACATCACATTGTGAAAACATTTGATTTGGTAAACACTTTAATAAGCATGGGGACTATTAGATAATGGAATTGGAAAAAATAAACTGTCATAAGCTTAAGACAAAGATTTTGAACATCTTGTTGACAAAAGGAAACCTTCACATGCTTCTATTCATAAGTGTGATGCTGTAGGTTTGTTGAAAGGAAGCTATAGACAATTATAGTTCAAAGACAGGACAAATTAATCAGATAAGGAGGGACAGGAAAGCTGTGAGGAGATCACTGCCACAGTAAAGCACTGGCTAGACTGGTATTGGAGATGGAAAAGAAGGTCTGACTCATAATTAGACAATACTAGATCAGAATGGTTGAGATAAAACAATCTGTGTCAAAAATTTTTATTTTTTTTATCTTATTTTGTTTTTATCAAAGAACTGGGTAGATGAAGGCTTATGAAAAAATAGGTGACACTGAAAAATCAAACACTATGAGGTGGTATGAAAATCATGATGTTAAAAGGTATAGAAGGTGTTCATGTGGGTTTATGGATTAGACCTTGGAAGCATGAAAGATAATGTTGATCACTTGAAGGTGAAGGGGGCCAAACTCATTGAAAAGAAAATGCAAGCCAGTGATATTTTTCTTACATTATTTCTTTTAATTAGAAATCTACTTATAACCTTTGTGAGAGCAATTGCAATAGAAATGTCCAAAAGGTAGAGAAGCAAGTGGATTTGTATATCTCATGGGAATGTGTGCATGTGAATTTGAAAAGTGGACTTGGGAAGGTAAAGCCCATATTGTTTGAGCTTTTAATTAGATGATACAGGGAGCATACATTTTTTAAAGGGAATATTACTGTTTTCTGATGATGACAGATGTCTTTTGAAAAGTTGTCCATAAGCTGTCCTCCAAGGTCATCCTTCCATAGATGCTGACAATTGTTTAGTAAACAATCATGTCCAACATTGAAGCTAATAACTGCAAATCATGAATTAATTGATGAGACCAGACAGTTTGTCAATATTCAAATCCCTGGAGTTTATCCCTGGAGAAAGGCATCTTCCTCCTGCCTCTTAGATGTTATGGCATTGTCCCAAAATCAAATTGGAAAGGCAAGGTATAACACAATTCTCTGTGGGTTTTTGTAAAATAATCTAGAATTTCTTTTACTTTTTTCTTTTTGGTACTGGGGATTGAATCCAGGGGCACTCCACCCCTGAACCACATCCCCAGCCCTATTTTGTATTTTATTTAGAGACAGGGTCTCACTGAGTTGCTTAGGGCCTTGCTAAGTTGCTGAGGCTGGTTTTGAACTCACGATTCTCCTGCCTCAGCCTCCCAAGTGCTGGGATTACAGGTGTGCACCACCGTGTCCAGCTTAGATTTTCTTAATGACTGGAAAATCATTTCATTTACAAATCATTTGTAAAATATAGTGGACAACTTTATCTTCTGAAAACTCATAGTTATGAAATAAACATTAAAGTGTTGTGTTTCACCTATTTAAAGACCTTTTCAAATATGTTCTACTCAAGGTGATTCTGAGGTGGGCTTTGGGGAATGAATTTTAATTCTAGTCATTTCCTCTCATAGCATTTTTATTTATGAATTTCAGAAAACTGAATCATAATGTTCTAAGCACCTCAATTAGTCTTCACTGTTGAAATCACACTTTTTACTAGAGTGGAAGAAATGCCCTTTCATTCCATTGATGTGGAGCAAATCCCTCTGCTGCAATTAAGAGCAATTGGAGGGAACAGTGATAACAGAAGTCCAGCTCCAAGCCGGGTGTAAGGAAACCATGATGGGCTCTGGCACCCAGCCAGGCTGCCAGCCTGTTTTTCATGGGTGTTACTTCACTGACAGTACCTTTGTGACATTTGTACCTTGACACCAGAAGTGCTAACAGCTGCAGTGCCCGTGGTGGTAAGTCAAGAATCACCTTTTCCAGCTTTACTTGCTCTCAAAGATTCTCAGGATTCTCAAAGAATACAGGCTGTGAAAGTTGACTTCAACCTGCTATCTTCTTTGTGAGGATGTTTTTTCAGTGGTGTGTGAAAAAGCAGCTTTACTCCATAACATTGGGTTTAAGGGAAATAAAAGTTTTTAGAGACTGAAGACACATGTGGCAAACGTGAGACAAATGGCAGTAACAAGGTTGTTCTGGGAGTTCGTGGTTTTGTGAAATGAAATATTTCAACAACCAATTCTATGGTCGGTTATTTGCTGTAGGCAGACCTTTTGACCCTCCTCACTGAGGAAGCAAAAAAGGACTATGGAAAAAATTTCTAGTTATCTGGAAGTTCAATGGTATTCTTAACTAATAGTGACAGATGTAACAGTGTGACTTCTAGTGGCTGCTACTAATGGAAGAGCTTCAGGCTATCAGGAAATGAGGAAGGTCAGGAGACAAGTGCATAAATGTGAGAAAGGAGTTCAAAAGACATAAAGGGTGAGAGCAGTTGTATAAAAGTTTATTTTGGGAACTTTGCCAGCCTGTCTTGATGTGTTCAGGGTTATTCTTGTTATATCATTGTGCTACTAACATTTGAACGTACTGTAGAGAACCAAACTCCTAAAAGGAAGATACCACTATCTTCCAATGCTGTCAGGCTCCACAAAGTAGTGATGGCTCCCTTTGTGTATATTGAAATTTTTTTATCAGTTTTGTATTGCTACAATTTTTATCATAGAGTTGAGAAAAACATGTTAAACATAACTAACTTAACATAGTTTGATCATGCTTGGGGATATTGTGTAACAACACTTACTTTAACAAAACTTCCTAAGAATGTTTCAATCACAAATATTTTCTGGCTGGTGGGAAGTTCTTTGCAAAGAATCTCTATTTTTAATTTCATGATATCGGGTCTGCCTTTGCCCTTTTCAGAAATTTGAACCCCAAGTATAAAACTTTATCTTTATTGATATTTTAAACATTTCTGTATATGCAAGGAAAATATCTTTTAAACAAAATAAAAGCCCACAAGTGTAAGAGAGAGATTTCAGGACAGCAGCATTCTATTAATAACTTCAATAAAACCAAAGGAAACAGGAGGAGAGAAAAAATATACAATTAAACATAATTCAGTCATCTTTGGCTATTACATTTTGTTTTTTTCAATTGTAGTCTGAGGTCCAGAGGATGTAAGGGAACAAGGAACAAGCTGATGAGTGACTAGAATTCAGTCAACTCCCAATTTCAGGGTTTTTCCTAGCGCTCCATTCCTGAACATGCTCTGCAAGCCAATCTTTTTTCAGCACTTTTATTGTGGTTTATATCAAAATGGAATCCTTGACTGGAGGAACTATAAATAAATTGATTAAACATGATGGCATCATCTCATAGGAATTTCAAAAAATTTTAAGAATTAAATGCATTTTTTCAATTAAATCTCAGTTGGGCAATTGAAGAGAGAAACACATCTTCCAAAACGTCCACAGGGAACTCTGCAAATTTTTTCCATTTCATTGCTAATGAGCCATTTTCACCTGACTCCTGCTCCCATCACTCCCCCTGAAGAACCAGCTGTCAGTTTCCACAGTTGAGCAGGTTTGGTACCAGACAGGTGGCAGCAGGGTGGGGAAGAAATCATGTCAGTGGGATGTAGTTAATCTGGAATTAGGATGATGCACCTGGTATCATTAAAAATTGACTGCACATCATGAATGGTTAACTACAATCTAATCAACACAAAAAAGTTAAAATTTTAAATATTCTTGAAAGATAAATAAGAACATGTGACAGTAATTGAATATTTGAGAAGTTGCATACAGAGTGTTTGATCAATGATGTCCATTTAAAAATTACACATTTTTATACTGTTTATAGAAAAAGTGGATTCTATATTTATAAATTTCTATAGTTGTCTATAAATCATAGACTCTCTGTAAAAAAAAAAAAATCTTGAAATCAGCACAGTGATTCAGACTTCAAAGTTTTAATATATTTCAAAGTGTTTTCACAAACTATGATACTAATATGTGTATAAGTAAGGAAACTAGTGTTATCATTGGTATTTATCATGGATTATTTGTAATTTTCACAACTCAGAAAACTTCCATGAGAGATAGCAAAGACATCCCCAGCCCCTTATAATGGGCTATGGCCTCAGGCTCCTCCTGAGTTGGGGCCACCTGGCCACCTGGACACTAGGCCACCTGGTTGGGGCTGCCCCTTAAGGAGTCCTGGGCCCATGCCAACCTGTGAACACTTGGTGTGACCTCTGACCCCTAGTGTGATCTTGGGCCCCAGAGGGGCCTAACCCTTAGCATGGGCCGAGGGGACAACCATGGTGCTAGGCAGCTGCTTCAAGACCTAGGAGGACTTCAAGGAGTGTTTCAGTACCTACACAAAGGAGAACAGTGCTCCTTCATTCTCAGGGACTGTGTTTCCATCCTCTTCCACAACCTCAACCATGACACCTCCATCTGCAAGGACATCCTATATGTGCAGGTGAAATTTATCTGTATTCGGACCCAAACAGAAAGAGAACACAGGAGGTAGACATGTGCCCAGCATATGTGCTCCTGAGGTACAAGGAAGGAGTAGATAGACACAGTGAACTTAGCACTTACCATATACATGTTGATTTCAAAATTGCTATTCCTGGAGGAAACACCTTTGGCAAATCTCAAGGGAGAGTATGCCTGCAGACACTCTAGCCTATGCTGCCTACTTTCAAGAAGGACCTTGATAGAGCTAAGAAGTCCCCAGTAGAACCATCATTTTACCTAAATGAGGTACAAATGCCCTCAAAGCTAGAGCAGGAGGATATTACTCCTTCTGATCTGGCTAAAATAGCAAAAGTGATGAAGAGCATTCTTAAGGTAGATGAGGGTTCCATGGCTTCTTTCAGTGTGGACACCAGTCAAGACCTGGACTGACTGAGCTTTCCACAGCAGCAAGATGAGTGACCTGTTCATCTGCTTCACAGAGAATCTCTTGATGCACCAGGTGGAGAACACCCAGGGCCACATCCTCTATGCTTTCTTAGTGGAGAATAAAGCATGAGAAGGTCAAGTGGTCTACTTTGCTGTTTTCAAGACTGAGACAGCTACCTCCGTGGCCAAGATGCTGATCATCTTCACAGAGTTTAACTCTGATTGACCCAATGTCAAGGTAGTCTTTGTGGGCCCTTCATTCCCTCACCAGACCATTTCTCAGGAGATCTTCTTTCCATCTACCACACAACCTGGCTCTTGGAGAAGAAGTTTCATTGTAGTTCAGCAAATCCATCCTTTAAAAGGTTCATGAAGGAAGTTCTGTGAGAGGCTGTGTTGGTCACTTCTGATGCCAGTCTTAAAAATCGCTGTCAGATGTCCCAAGCTCTGCTAGATGAGGTTCCCTCTAGCTTCCTATAGACCCACTTGCTCTCCTATGAACTGTTATGGTACATGCATGTAAGGAAGGGCCTGCATGCATGTAATACCTACATGGACAGCTTAGACAAAGTGACCAGCAAGGTGTCAAGTCTCTTTCAGGAACAGCAATCCCTGCTGGACTGTATCCTCTGCTTTGTGGATTACATAGACTTCTTCAATACCAAGGGCTTGAAGAACCTACTCACAGTTCCTCCCAAGTTAAAGAGAACCTGGCCTCCAATCATGCCACTGAAGACCAAAAAGCCTTTTGGAATCTGTGGAGGGAGCCTAATGGAAGAGTGTGAAAGAGACAAAGCCAGACTTGCAGCAAGTTCAGTTGCCAGCAGTTGCCCCAGGTGCAGCCCTCCCTGGATGGCATGCTAGAGGCTTTGAACCAGGGTGGCTCTGAACTAGCCTCCAAGCTGTGCCACAATAAGTGGGAGGTGGTACAGAATTCCACCCATCTGGTGGACATGGCCAGATCCTCAGGGGATATTCAGCTGCTAGAGGAATCTCATCAGGTTAGCAAAGATGGCTGTAGCTGCAGTTGTTCCTTTCAACAATGGTACCACCTGCCTTGCTGACACATTTTGGCCCTGCTGCATGCCAGCCAGCAACCTATAGGTGAAGTCATGGTGTGCAGATGGTGACAAAAGAAGTACCAGCATCTCCCAGGACCCAATGGGGAACTCCAGGACCATGGTGTGATCCCACACACATACCAGCCTGAAAAGTAAGGTCATAATGAGATGATTCAGGACCTAAGCAGAGAGCTAGCAAACCTGCTAATGCAAACCGAGGGGCCAGAGCTGGAAGAGTGCTATTCTACACTGTATAATATTGTGGATATCTGGGCTGACCCCTGTGAGCCTCCTGAGTTCATTCAGCAGCACAGAGACTTCAGAGATGTAGGCTACCTCCATTTACTCTGGGGAAAACATGAAGAAGTTGAGGGACTCCCTCCTGCTGAAGCCACAATTCTAGATTGAATGAATTGTACTGGTACAATTGGACCAAACCCCTCTCCTAGGAAGTGTGAGTTCAGAGTGAGCAGGTCATGATAGCGGTCAGTGTTTTGACCAATATCTTCCTTGGCAGGGCTAGAAAGATTATTAAAATATATATATATATATATATATACATGCATATGTATATATATATGTGTGTGTGTGTGTGTGTGTGTATACACACATATATATGTGTGTGTGTGTGTTTGGGAGAGGGACCCCACTGTGATTGTGCACCTTTTCAGTCCTACCTTTGGCATTCCATGGACACTTCATTCATTATTCAGGCCAAAGTTATCTCCATACGGAAAGGTCACCTCTTTCTTCCCCAACCCCTGAGATGAGAATGTATTCTCCCTACAGAGATTAACCCCTACCCCAGGATAGGATGAGACAAAATAGGCCTGGTAAAAAGGGCCTATTTTCAGGAACAAAGAGAAGGAAGGTGACCCTTGATTGTTGCTGCTCTTTATGAAGAATCTGTTATTTGTACCGATTTTTATTCATATTAAATAAAATTTTTTTAAAAGAAAACTTCCTTGATGCTGTAAACAATATCCATAAGTACCATGATACAACTTACCTACCTTGTCATAACTATGATCATTTGTACTTAATTAAATTCCTATCTTCCTTCAGCTTAGAAATCACCCCTACTGAACTTCTCCCTTGAATGCTCAGCAATGGACTGGAAGGCCTCCCTTTGATTCCACAGCACCTAGACAGGGTCCTATTAGAGCACTTATTTTGTAGCATGGGCAATGGCTGATCACCACTCTCACACATGGAACATAAAATGCTTATGAATTTTTAATTTTATGAATTTGTTTACTTTTGAATTTTCAATGATTACCATAGTTCATAGCACATAATGCAGGTTCAAGACATTATGTGTATACTATTGGACTCAGTCTCATGCATCAAGTACGGAAATATAAACAAAGCACCCACATCAACTACTTTTTCTGATTTGCCATTTTAATTACATTAAAGAAAACTGAACTGCAAAGGAGAACAGCAATGGAATTTAGGCAGAGAAATTAAATGCCACATATAGGAAAATTTTAAAAACTCATTTAAATGAAAATAGCAATGAGGAAGAAGCAGAACTGAGATGGACACAGAGGTCAGATAAACATGATTTGAAAAGAACTGAATTTATGGGTGTGAAAGAATGAGATTTTAGAAATGGTTTTAAGATTTGTGTCTTACAAAACTGGGGAGAGAGTGGAATCATTCACAAATGCCAGGCAGTGAGGTGATTATTGTGGCTGATGTTGTGAGGGGTCTCAAAGGAAAGCAGACATAGTTCCTGGTTTCAGGTTTAGACATGATAATCTTGTCATGACTCTGAGAAACCCAAGCAGGAAAATTTGAAAATAATTTGAAAGCATTTTGTGTTTCAGTCATACACTGAAGTTATGAATTACCTAGGAAGGCAGCAGAGAAAGAATTAAAGAAGGCCAGGGTCAAATATTGATGAATCCAACACTTAGGAGCCTGACAAGGTACAAGAAAAGAAAAGTGAAATATTGAGAAAAGTAGAAAACACTAACTGGAATTTAATGCGAAGTATAAAAATAAAACAAGTATCGATATCTTGTTTGTGGAATTGGGTTGCACTATGTAAGAAAAGAATGGGCAAAAGATGAAGCAAGCTGTGTTGTTGAGGAAGTGTGTGTGGTCATTTGAGTTCTAGAGAGCAGGGCTGTTCTTGGAGTTACTATGTTATCAATAGATAGTGAATAACAACTCAAGGCTTAGTTAAAATGTTTTCATGATAATTTTTATTATTCATTTTCCTAGTCATCCATGTATTAAGAATAGAAAATTATGAGAGATTCTATTAAAAATGATCACCTTGGAAAAAGGCCAAAATGTTTTTCTAATCTAATAAAAGAGAAAAAAATTACAGAAAGAAGACATATACATTAGAGATAATTTGAAACAGAGTCATTGAGGAACGTGGAGAAGAAAAATATTGTGTGGTTAGGTGGCTTTTATAAATTGAAGATGAATGTAAGGTCTTATTTTTTCTTATGTAAAATAAATCCACATTAGATTTTTTTAAAAAGTTTCAGCAAAACTGTACAAGATAAATTAATATTGGCCAAAAGTGAGGGAAGCAGGATTGTGAATAATGGGGTGATTCACCTTTTTTTGAGTAAGTTCCTAAGTAAAAGTTCTTGAGGTATTAGAGTATAATTGAATGTGATTTTTAAAAGAAGCAGAGAAAAAAGCATAGACTGCCATTCATAATCTTTCCTAACATGTAACTTGAGATATAGCAACTGACATATGTAAAACTCTCAGTTCATTATGACTTTACTATAACATTTTAGTAGGCATAGGATCAGAAATCATTATCCCCAGAAATGATAAATAATTTGCTTATGATATATAGTAAATTTGTGTCAGAAACCTGAAGAAATCTGACCTTGACTTTAGTTGAGTAATTTCTGTACCACAACATGTTCTCTTAAAAATAACCATGAGCTTATTAATAAGACAAATCTGAGATGTTTTGCTTCTGAGAAGCAAACTTTGTGGAAGGGGTGGTAAACAATAGCAACCACCACTGTTAACACTGTTCACAATAGTTTCTTCTTTTGCTTTATTCATTATTAAAATGGGACAATTTTCATTGATATTTATACATGTTCAATACCCACTGAACATGTCGGTAAGTTCATTTATATATTATTTACCTCTTTTAATTTATTCAATTTTCCCAATAGTGAGAAAGGTGATGCACCGTGTAATTGTTCAGAAGTAGTGAGAACGATGGGAACACAAATCCTGACTTCCAAAGACCTCTTAAAAATGACAACCCAAACCTAGAGAAACAGCTCTCAAATCTTAAGTGAAGCATTGCTGTTCTCTCTCTCTCTTTTTTTTAAACTTTATTTTATTTACTTTTTTATGTGGTACTGAGGATCAAATCCAGTGCCTCACATGTGCTAGGCAAGTGCTGTACTACTGAGCCACAATCCCAGCCCTACTGTTCTATTAAGTCATTCTCTGCCTACCAAATTTGTAAACCTAATAAAAAAAATTGTTTTGCTTGTCTTTATTTTCACTATAAAATTGGTGTGCTAAGCTATAATTCCCAAAATGTTGAGAAAGAAGGTAAGAATAAAAGAAAAAGAGGAAAGATTGAAGGAAAATAGGGGTGGAAGAAGAAAGGAAAGAGCAAAGGAAGAAAATCATAATCCCTTTGTTCCTAATCTCTCAACAAAAATGACAGTTTGATTGTTAAGGACATCAAGATATGTTAATCTGTTTTTGCACATGGTTTTATACTCACAGAATACAAATGATTAAATTTCAGTGTTACTTTTTTTAAAAAAGTCAGTTTTGTACTACAGTGATATTTAGAATATGGACTTGATATCAGAAATAGAAGCCAGGGTTAAAGAAAATCTGATGTTGATTTCATATGAAATTGCTAATATTCTACCACTTCAATCTAAGGGAAATGATAGTTTCCTATGGTTCCAACTAATATAAGATATAGTTTTAAGATCAATGATCATGGTGTGGACTATACAGAATTTAAATACTTTTTTCAATCTTATTAAATATGCACCTTAGATATTCTTTGACTCTTGGTATGATCTTAATATGGTGTTTGAGTCCATGATCTTCAATCATTAATGCTCCAAAATTCCTATTCCAGTTTAGTTATTTGAAATATGTCATATATATATTACATATATATTATATATATATATAGGTAGTTTTGCTGTGTTTCATACTAGCACATTTACAAATCTATCAAACAATAAATTATATTTAAGTATAATTTTTATTGAATGGTTAATTTCATGAAACAATGAATTTCATTGGAGTTAACAAAAATAGAGGTAGCTCACATAAGTGAATTTCACAGGTACCAGAGAACAGGCACTAACTGTTCTCAACACATTTTTAAAACGTGAATCACTTGTAAGCTTTTAAGAAGGAATAATACACATTTTAAATCCTTTAAGTGAAATAAATAATAGAATAAAATTACACATGCTAAGGATATCATGGGATTATTATAAAATAATTAGGAAGATGAAAACAGGTGAAAATGAAGGTATAAATTAATATGTTAAATACATTAAGCTATTGTAGTTTATGAAAGCTTACAGTTATATTCTTCTGCATTTTATTCAACACAAATGAGAAAAGATAAATCTGTAAGTATTCATATGAGCAAAAAAGGATACTGATTACCTGTTTAAATAGAACTGATGTGAAATATTTGATAAAAAGAGTGGGTTTCAGTCAAATAAAGAAAAAATTGGAAAAGAACCATTTTAATCACAATAATCTCATTTTTAAACAGGTGTTCTTCAAGGACTGACATTTAATACAATTCAAGATCTAGGAAGCATTGTTTCTGCATGACCCCTACGGAAGGATTACTTTACAGAAACCAGTTCCTTGTTCAACAGCATAATTTGGACCCTGTTTCAGAAAGCAGGTACTGTTTGTCTTGTGTTAAACTGTATTCAAAACTGAAAAGAATGCTAAAGAAAATCAAAAGCATAAAACCCTTATGGCCAATTTTGTAGCTTCTCATTTACACAGTTGCTTCAATGTGATTAAATCTTAATATGTTATGCACTTAAGTATATGTTTTATCTTTGAATTTTAAACTTTTTTGTTTAAAGAGTGCTGGGTTTTTTTATTTTTTTATTTTTAGTTGTTGGTGGACACAACACCTTTGATTTGTTTATTTATTTTTATGTGGTGCTGAGGATGGAACCCAGTGCCTTCAACATGCTAGGCAAGTGCTCTACCACTGTGCTACAACCCCAGCCTGAATTTTAAACATTTTAGTGGCATCAGTAAGCATAAACACAATCAATATTCTAAAAATGTTAAGTTAAAAATGGTAAAATAAATATTTTGTTTTTATTTGATTTTAGTTTGACACAAACATAACAAGTATACAAAGATAGTGTAAAATTACGAAAAATAGTAAGAGAAGCAATACTCTGGAATAGCCTCCTGCTTCCTGATATTTTCATCAGTTAATGTGCAATGTGCTAGTGGATATAATTTGTGTGTGTTTCGGTTTAAAGATTGCCATTAAAATAAACAGGAAGTCATTCTCAGAAAGAGGGAGAGTCATGCCCATCAGGGGAGGGTCTCTACTGAAGAGAAATGACTTAATACTATTTGTGCAGCAATTTCACTTTCTTACATATATAATGATCAGCAGAAATCACTAAATGGTAATTATACCTAGTATGAGTACAATTGACTATTGTGTGACTTAATAATAGTTCTTTAAAACAGAGATCCTAAAATACTTCGAAGTCATGATTAGATACACTTTTAATATTCATGACTATGGGCACCAATAAACTATTTCAAATTAAATCCACTCTGTGCTAATTAACTACAATACCTATGAGGTTTTTTTTTTTAGAATATCTATGAAGGAGGTCATTTTATTCTGCATATATAATGATTTATACTTATTTTTCATTATTTATAAAATAATGACAATATCAGCTCCAATTTCAAAGCTGTCACATCTGTTTTCTAATCTGCCGGTTTAATTCACATTAATTGATTCAACATATTGGAGGGTATTTTCCTTAGCCTATTCTATATTTTCAGTTTCTGTGAGCTTGGGATTTAGGGTAAAAGAAGAAAAGAGACTGAATCTGAGTTTGAGGTGAGAGTGGTTAGTGGTTCTAGGTGAGAGTATCAGGGCCTGAAGATTTACCACTACATTTAATTTTACTTTCTGCTTAGCCACATCCAAATTTCAGCAGGTTATTACAGAAAACTGTGCACTTCCCCTGCCTTTTATTCATCCATTAAATCATGCTAATTTGCTATTCTGATTGAAGAACCTAACTGTACTAGGTATCCTTAGGTTTGTGGAAAAATGTGACCATAAATTGTCTTCTATAAAAGAAATGATTTAGAAAACAAAGGAGGAGAAAGGATTTAGAAGGGAACAGAAAGTCTTTAACAGTGAAACTCCAAACTGTGGAAAAAGTGATTTCTCATAAATTAGTACATGCTATATGCTAATATTAGAAAGATGTTAAGACATTTTGTCATTGTAATTCTGCTTGTTACAACAAGAATGACCTCAGAATAGATATCATGTACAAAATTAAAATAATAACCTGTATTCTCTCTATAAATATGAGCATCTTGGAAAGTGTTAGTTTCTGTACATAAAGCATTTTTCCATGACTCTTAATGATGGAAGCATCTTAATAAATCAAACTTCATATTAAATTTCTACTTCTACTTCTGAGATATCTGTGAATTAGTAGAAATAAATTAAATCTAGGTCCCTTCGTTGAGTTTTGAAATGTTGGAAATAAATTGTGTGACGCTTATAAAATTCAAAGAAATTCAATTGAACAACTGAACACTAGGGTAAGGTTTCAGACACCACACTCACTTCCAGATGGGTGATGCACATGCAATGTAAATTTATACTAGACTTACCAGCAGATGGAAACAGAATGGAGTAAATACCTTGATCACCTGTGAAGTAGTACATTCTATCAATTACTAACTGAATTGTATTAAATTCATGTAGTTCAACAGAGCTCTAATTAATTTTTGAGAAGAGGCTTTTTGTCAACCTATTAATAAATCCAGGTTTCAAGTTGAGGATGTGGAGTTTATTCAACTGTACAGGGAACCTATGGAAGCTGGTTGCAGAGCATAGTTCACTCTTATTATGTCGCCCTTGTTATTGCTCTACCCAGATGATTGAAAAAACATATTGGTAGAAAAGGAGGCAGTTGAAACAAATGAGACAGACTAAACACTGCAAAAGGATGTAAGTGAATTACAATTGATGAATCTTTTTGAGAGTGAATTCATAGTGTCACTTTAAATAGAGCCCTATTTCATTCATGTATGGTGCCTAATCTGTCACTACAACCACTAAAAACTTTCAGGGGAGACACTGACAGTTTAATTGTGACACGACCAACTAAATTCCTCCCATAATAAGAGGCAACATATATTAAAAGGGGTCCTGAGTTCAGCCTCTTAGAATGAAATGTTTCACTCAGTACTTTGCACAACTCTGCAGTAGACATTGGCTCAGTTCCAAGAGGAAGAGCTTCCTTCCATTAAAGAGGAGCCTGCATGGCTCTGGGTTTATAGATTTTAACAGTTGGCTGGCTTCTCATCACTGATGAAAGGAAACCTCTACTCCTTAGTATCAAAATAATTGGAGGTACTGTAGTTGAAAAGTATAAAGTAGAAAGTTCTCCAAATTTCAAACTGTAATTTTCATCAATTGGAATGAAAAATTTCATAGAAAAATTTTCAAAACCTTTGCATATGTGACTGCGGTCTTTAATACAAATATGATATAATATATATATATTATATATATTAATGTTAACAGCACTGCTATCTGTTAAAATGTTCAAAATTTGGTATTCAGAGTTGACATCTCATGGAAATTTCTATGAAGACAGTGGTCCAGTTCAATAGAAAAGGGCATTGCTAATTGTCAGGAGGGAGAACAGTTTACTACAAAACTGTAATTCAATAATAAAATCTTAAATAATTTTGAAGTGATTGTATTTTGTCATTTGTAAAATTAGTTATTTTTAACTATATTTGTAGTTCTTTTTTAGAAAATATTGTTTTGAAATATTTTATGTGAAATTTTTCATATGAAGTGAATAAAAATGACTAGAGGTACGAACTAAAATAGAATGTGTAAGATTTATTAATTGGTATGAAATATTGTACAATCCAAAGTTACATAAACTTCCTAGGCAGAATTTATCTCTACCTGCCAGATGTAAAGAGGATGGTTCATTGGCTATCCATGGATTATTCTCTATATAAGTCTATTCATAGAGGACATATTGAAGAATTAATATTTCTCAATTTGGAGTTCCTAAGGAAATGAAAGAAAACTGTTTACCCAAAGCCTGAAGGAGAATGAAAAAAGTATAAATTTCAATGTGATGTTATGATGACATGCTTTATAGTGCAGAAACATTTGCTACATGACAGAAGACATTCATACATTTTAAACATTCAAGCACTTTGACTAATGTGAATTTATGTAAAATATTTCATATGTGATACTTGCCTAGTAAATATTACATCTTGTTGGATATTGTGGAAAGAACTCAGAAAGAAAAAATACTTATATTTACTCTGAACCATGCTTTCCTGTCCTTATTAAAAAGACAAGGAAGACAGCAAATCCAAAATGAATTTTCTGGAATTTATTTTTAATATGAGAAAATTTTTGTCCAATCCTTACATGCAAGCAATAGGGATAGTCTGAATCCTCAGTCACTAACACTGAAAAACCCTCCTACAATGTATAAGGGGCTTTAACTCTGTCAGTAGATGGGTTTAAAACTCAGTTAATTTCTCTGTACTAAGCCTAGTACACAGGGTGAATTCCAGACAGACAAATAATTAATGAGATACAGACTCTTCCCTAAAAACACTCACATTTGCAGAGTGAATTGAAGCAGTTAGGACAAATGGAAAGATTATAGACTTTGGAATAAGGCAGACCTAAAAATGAATCTCTATGTTAATATTATCTAACTGTGGTAAATTTGAGCTCTTATTCTAATTTTTATGAACCTCAGGTTTCCATCAAATAAAAGTGAGTAATACTTCATTTTTTGCAGAGTATGACAAGTTGAAATAAAACGTATCTACATTTATGTATACACACAGTAGCACACACGTGTGCACACATACATTCACATAATCAGATGATTTGATTTGAAATGGGTAAGGTATTTAAACAGATGGTTGCTGTTGTGATAAAATAAGAACCATAGGTTTTTAATCACTGAGCGGAACAAACCTTTTTTCAGAATGTGATAAGATTTTCAAGAAAACAAAAAAGGATAGGAGGAAAAAAAAGGAGAAAGAGATGAAGAGGAGAGGAGAGGAGCAAAAGAGAGGAAGGAAGAAAATACATGTGACCACATTTCTTGTCACTAATATTTGCATCCTGGGAGCTCTTGTGAGATATAAGAGTAACAGAAAAATGTTATGATGCTGTCATAAATGATTACAAAATGGAATTGTAAAACAGCTCCCATTCTAGCTAAAATATATTGATTATATAGTACTTTGCTAGATTTGGGGTTGGTACATTGCAGCATTTCCTAATTCTCATTTTTACCAGCATTTGAGAGGCCTGGGAACCTAAAACCTGCATTTTTCTCTTATCATTTTCCCACAGTGTTCTGGATTTCATGTCACTAAAAGGGCACACATGAGATAGGGAAGCAGAAGTCCTGCCACTGTCCTTATAGCTACTGGGGCTCCAGAGGCTTTCCTTGATGTCACATGTCTCAGTGCTGGAAGCTGTGCTTATTGCTGGTAGTCACCTAAAGTCCCTGCAATGTTTAGCTCTTTGAAAGCTAGCAATGAATCTAAGATTTTCACTATGGTCCTTCCTTATGTTTCTTCCTTCAACAATTCTAACTTTTTAACACCTAATACCTAAATTCCTTTCTGTGTAAAATACCTTTATTTTATTGTTGTTTTTTTTTTCTGACACAACCTTGACATAGAGAAGATGCCTAAATACACACACACACACACACACACACACACAGACTCACTCACACCAAGTAAACTCAGATGTCTAAGATAGTGCATAAAAAGAGAGATGTTATGTAAAACACACTTGGCTTCAAAAAGGTCATAATCCACTCTCAATTGGTATTATCTTGGTATAGCTCCACAAAGTTAATCTTACATAATTAAAACAGTGTGTTAATGGGGCAGGTGGAGCCCTGGGGCAGCCCTTTGGAATAGAACAGAAAGCACAGAAATTTTTTTGCATCTCTTTGAAAACTTGATATGAAAGTGAAATGAAACTGCAGATCAGTGGAGAAAGAATATCCTACCCAATAAATTGTCCTAATGAAATATATTGTCCAAAATATAAATAAAATTAGATCCCACAGCATGTCATAAGCAAAGAAGGAAAAATAATCTGCTATAATTAAAACCTTAAGTTTGAACTTTAAAGAAGAAAATAGTATATAACCTTAACATAGAGAAAATATTTTTAAACAAAGTGTGTGAGTCAACTCTCTATTACTATAAAAATACCTAAGGTAATCTGTTTATAAAGAGAAAGCCTTATTTTGGCTTGAAGTTTGAGATTCTAGACCATGATCAGTTGGCACTGATGCCGTTGAGCCTGTGGCAAGACAGAAGACCATGAAGTAGAGCACCTGACAGCAAAACCACTGGTCCCATGGTCAGGATGTCAAAAAGAAAGAAATGCAGGGCTATAGTCTCTCCACCCTATTGAAGGGCATGCTCTTTGGTAACAGAAAGATCTCTCAGTAGCCCCACCTCTCAACAGCACCATGGGCTAAAGACCAAGCCTTAACACATGGGCTTTTCAGGACATTCCAGATCCAAACTATAGGAAAAAAAGCATGTTCTATAAATGAACAACATAAAAGATGTGTTTAGAATAGAGTATAATGAAAGATCTAACTCATTTTTGCCTGTAAATTAAAATATAAGTTTACAAATTTGAGACTGGTCTGGGCAACTTTACTGAGAACCTATTTCAAAATAAAAGGGGGGATGAGTGGGAGTTGGGTGGATTGTGTCCTTTTCAGGAATACTATGTCAAAATTATGAAGTAGAATACCCTAGAGCTAATATAGGGTGAATTAACATTAACCTATTAGGCTATTAGTAACAAAGATTACTGTAAATTGTCTCTAAGTGATGGTTTTTCTGCCTTAGTAAACTAAAAAGCAATAACCCAGGCTTCAAACAGTGGAATGCTGTCTAATGGATGGTATTATTGCTTTAGCACAATAACATTTCTTTTTATTTTGAAAATATTTTTATTTTTGTGCATCGTTTTTTAGAAATAAGTTCCACTTTTTACATTTTAGTGATGAGTCCACATACGTAAGACATAATAAATTGTCAACAAAACCTCTGGTAGCTTTTAAATTGCACACAGTGGCACAAAATTTTTGGTTAGTTAATTCTGTTCTAAGGCCATGATTGCAAATGTCATTTAAAATGATATGATTGTATTTTAATGCTTGTTTAGGAAAGGTGATTATTTACTTTAGAAACCATTTTTAGCCTACTTTATTTCTCATATTTTTTAAAAAGGGGAAACAATGCTTTCTAGTTTTTATCACATGGGACTTAGGTGAATTTTTGAGGCTATGCTTTTACATAAGATGGAACAGGTGGGTTGGGGATATGACTCAGTTGGTAGAGTGCTTACCTCACAAGCACAAGGCCCTGGGTTCAATCCCTGGCATAGCAAAAAAGAAAAAAAAAAAAAAGAGAAAAGGAACAGATATTTTTCAGGGAAATGAAGAAGCTTAAGATTTAGGTCTCCTTGTAAGAACTTGCTTATAATTTCCCCTTGTTTTCTTCCTGGTTTGTAGAATAATGGAACTTTGTACGACTTAACTTGACCACCACCTCATAGACTCAATCAGTAGACAATTATCGTTATTATGATAAATGCTTCATACTGTGTGCTTTTCAAATAGGTTGATAACCAAAAATAACTAATCATTACATAATTACATCCTGAATACAATTTAATAACATTTAAGATATGATATTAAGCTAGTGCTTTAAATAAAAACTAGTGAAGTGTATGAGATTTTATGTGGACTAAAGAAGGAGAAAGATTACCCTTGTGTCTACATGTCACTAGAGCTAATCATATTGTTCTATGACTTCAGTGATGCGTAGAAATGGAAATAACAGAGATGAGTACAGTAGACTTTTCCAAAGACTGAGTTTTCCAGGTCATTTAATCCTCTCTACTGTCTTCAAAACTCTCCAACAGAGTTAATAATAACAGATTTTCACATTATTGTTCTCATGGTAACCTGTTTTAGTAGAAGATAAAAATTCTATATTATCAAAGCAATGGGTAAAAATACAGTGATCAACTCACCAAATTTCTGACTCTCCCCCCTGCACCTCCTGTGAGCCTCTCTATCTCTCTCACACACATACACACACACACACACACACACACACACACACACACAGTGTTGATGCATTGTGTCCTTTTATTAGAATGTATAAACTATCAAATAAATCAATACATGGGACTTAAAACAAAAACTAAAAGGACCAGTGTATATACAGCTTGAGCAATCAAGGGCATGTCCTTTGCTCTTAGATCTTCTTAGACTCTCACAACCACATAAACATCTCTGAAAACAATTCTGACAGATTTTACAGTCGAATTTCACAATTTATGATAGATTAATGCACAATGTAAGAAGATAACAGGACATCTAGATATAGATGCATTATTATTCTAAGAATTAAGAAATAAGAGCAGGCAGCCTCATAGCGGCACCTAGAAGAAAACTGTAAGCATATTAAAGAACTATACGTGCAAAGCAACTTGAAAGTACTTCATAAGTAGCCAATAGCTAGAAGGCTATTGTAGAAATATGTTGGGTTAAATGTTCCTTACCAATATATTAATAATTAAAGTTGTGCTGTATGATAAAGGTAACTGGAGACACAAGCGCTTGAAATATGACTGGTTTGAATTGAGTTGTGTTTTGAAAATAAAATGCAACACAGATCTCTAAGTCTCAGTATTAAAAAAGTATGTCTAATATTTTACTGATAATTCATCATATTTCATCTTGAAATAAATATTATATATATTGACTTAATCAAATATATTATTGGTATTACATTTTTCCTTTCTTTTTTATGTTTTTTATAAAAATTTAAAATTATATGTATATGGCTTATATTTTTGGCTTGCACATTTGTGAATAGAACTGGCCTAAGGTATTTTAGCAGTATCATAAAATTACTGATTAAAGCAATTGCAAAATATACTTATTTAGTTTGTTCAAAAGAATAATAGTGCATTAAAATTTAAGGATGAGAACATGAAAGTCAATAGTTCAACACAGTGAGTCATAATATTAAATGCCAATGGGGTGCAACTACTTTGATTAAAAACTATTCCTGTATTTAACCTATGTTGTAGTGTACTTTCCAATACAATTCTTGAATTTGAAGATTTATATAAAATGATTGTTTTCACTTTAATAAAAAATGTACTTCTAATACACATTGTTCCTCTATAGCTTGGTTTTAGTAAGCATTATTTGACTTTCTTAACATCAACTAAATATCCGTGAAGTCAAATGGATTAAAATAAAGCAATAATGGACAGAAATAAGAAATAAAATGCCAAGCTTTTTCATCAACTGCTTCTTGGCCAAATTGGATAAACCTGTAACACTAATAATAGCTGAAATTTAACATTCACTTACTAACTATAAGAAGCTACTCTGTGGTTGATCACCATAAAAATTCACCAATGTCACTTTATGTTAGGTAGAGGGGAGTGAAGCGGGGGGAAGGGGTGTGGGGAAAGGAATGAGAGTAGAGTGAAACAGCCATTATTACCTCCTGTACATGTATGACTGCATGACCAATGTGATTCTGCAATATGTATAATCAGAAAAATGAGAGATTACACTCTATGTATGATCTATCAAATGTATAAACGATTTCTACTGTCATGTACAACTAATTACAACAAATAAAATAAAAAATAAAAGTATTCTGTCATGCAACAAAAAAATTCACCAATAGATTACTATGTATAATTAAAATGCATCAATAAAAATAAACTGAAATTCTATAGGAAAAAAGATCATTAAATATGTCCATCACTGATTTTATTAGTTGAAGATTGAATTTAGACACCATGTAGGTCAGGGTTGTCCTAGCCTTGGCTGAGCAAGCTTCCATGATGCTGGGGAAAACCCTGAAGCAGAGACTCAGCAAGGCGATGTGATGCCATGCAGACCCTTAAGGAAAAAAAAACAACAGTGCAAAAGCTCCCAAATGTGGCTGTAGGTGGAGTAAGGGATTATAGACCAGAGCTGTTACAGAAACTGCTGTCAAATTATTATTCAAACATGGTCAAATTTTGTAAAAACTTACTGAATCTTACAATAGATGTCTTGGGTGAGTGTGTGAGTGTTCTTTACCCTCACCTTAATTATGGGATACAAGGAACTTTTCTGTTTTTAAATAGATTCTTCCCTTCAATTTGTTGGAGAGCTATGTTAGTACACATTAGTAAATTCAACAAAATTTCCACCAAATCACGTTTCTATTCATGTCCTCAAGCACTGGAAAAGTTTGGTCAAAAACACCAGTCAAATTAACCATTTGATTAAATTAGTTTGGCATAAGTTGGTAAAAATAAATTGGTTTACACAATATTTCCTTTTTTTATTGAAGTGCTCAGATCTTGAAAGAAGAATCTAAATGTGCAGTTGGTCCATTCAGAGTTGATTGAAAGATATTTTCAAACAGGTATGCTAGGCATTAAATAAACTTTTGAAATGTTTTAACTGACATTTACTTATTATTTATCTTGCATTTTTAATGTTATTGCCTTTATTGTGGTAGAAAAGTGATTTTTCCTATTTCCTCACAATTTTCTTAATGTCTTATACACTAAATCATTAGTAGTAAAACCAGAATGATTCAGGTAAACAATGGGTATGGAAAGATGATCAATAAGACCATAAAATACTGAAAGGGAAGGATTCTTGGAGGTACAGATTTTTATAAGAATTACAAGGTTTTAAAGACTTTTAACAGACACTTGAAAGCCATGTGGAGACACACACAGAACATTTGTTATGCCTTCTGTAGTTGTAAGGGAAACACTACTTTTTTGATACTTTTTCTGCATGTCTTATTTGGTGAAGGGACAGTGCATTCAATCCATTCCTAATATTATGAGAAACAAGGATATGCTGAATTTTAGAAGATAATTTGAAATGCATATTTTATGTAGGATTTTGATAGGTTTATAAATATAATAGAAAAATGATGAGTTCCATGCTTCTTCAGAAATAACTGACTATGTTTTTTCTGCTTGAGGCTTTTCAAAATATAAAGTAAAAGGCTTAGGAAAAAAATATTTTAAAAGAACTTCTGAAGTTTAATGTCAGTAGGTCTATAACAAATCAAAGAAATTAAAGAAGTAAATGTACAAAATTTTGTTTCTTTAACATTTAAATACTAGTATTATATTAAATTGGAATATTCGTTAAATTATTGTATTATATTTCCGAGTATTTGTATGACATCTTATATGTTTTAGTTTAAATTAAATCCAGGAAGTTATTTGTCTCTGAAAATTGAATTACTATATGATGATTATATCTTATCAAATTTCTATAAGATAGAAAATTGTTTTTTTTAAATTGCTCCTTCAATTCACATTAGTATTGTACTAGACATTAATTTTACACTGTTATTAATATGAAGCATCTTTTAATATGTAATATGACAAAATATCTACGATATATTATATAAAATAGATGTAGTTGTTTTCAAAGTCGATCAAATTATTCTTAAATGCTATCTGCATTGTGCCTGACCAGATAGATAATAATATTCCTGATATTATTATTATTAAAGGAATGCTTTCATTGAATTGCCTCTTGCTGTCTGCTATTAATTTGTGTGAAGGGGCATAGCAAGATAGAATAATATTAAAATTGCAGAAATGAAATAAATCTGTGGTGTTTTTCATCAAGTCTGACTGTTCCATGAAGGTTTGGGATAGAGTGGGAGTAAATAATGTCCATCTATTTCCATTCTTTTATTCAGTGTTATTTTGTTGCTTGTTATTACTGTACAGTTTGGATGGGATAGATTACCATTTATTTTAATTTCATGGACTTTGCTTTTAAAAATTTCACTTAACAGTATTTCCTTCTTATTGAGCTGCTGGGAGTTTTAAATCCAAATTACAGACAAAATGTTTTATGCTGGATTTTATTTTCTCCTACATTGTGTTTCTTATTATTTTTTATTTTTACAGACTGCATTTTGATTCATTGTACACAAATGTGGTACATCTTTTCGTTTCTATGTTTGTGCACAATGTAGATTCATACCATTTGTGTAATCATGCATGTACATAAGGTAATGATGTCTGCCTCATTCCACCATTTTTCATACCCCGCCTCTCATTTTCCTCTATATAATCTAAAGTTCCTCCATTCTTCTCTCACCCACACCCCCACCCCATTATATATCATCATCCACTTATCAGAGAAAACTTTTGGCCTTTGGTTTTGAAGAATTGGCTTATTTCACTTAGCATAATACTCTCCAATTCCATCCATATATCTGCAAATACCATAATATAATTCTTCTTTATGGCTGAATAATATTCCATTGTGTATATATACCACAGTTTCTTTACCCATTCATCTGCTGAAGGGCATCTAGGTTGATTCCACAATCTAGCTATGTCTGCATTACTATAGTGTGCTAATTTTAAGTTCTTTGGGTATGATCTGAGGAGTGGGATAACTGGGTCAAAAGGTGGGTCCATCCAAGTTTTCTGAGGAATCTCCATAATGCTTTCCAGAGTGGTGCACCAATTTGCAACTCCACCAGCAATGTAAAAGTGTGCCTTTTTCCCCACAGCCACACCAACATTTGTTATTGTTTGTTGTCTTGATAACAGCCATTCTAACTGAAGTAAGATGAAATCTTAGAGTTGTTTTAATTTGCATTTCTCTAATTACTAGAGATGTTGAACACTTTTTCATATATTAATCGCCTGTATATCTTCTTCTGTAAAGTATCTGTGCAGTTCTTTGGCCCATTTATTGATTGGGTTCTTTGACCTTCAACTATACTACAGAGCAACAGTAACAAAAACAGCATGGCACTGGCACCAAAATAGACAGGCAGACCAATGGTACAGAACAGAGGACACAGAGACAAACCCACAATAATACAGTTACCTCATACTAGACAAAGACATCAATGGAGAAAAGACAGCCTGTTCAACAAATGGTGCTGGGAAAACTGGAAATCCATGTGCAGTGAAATGAAATTAAATCTCTATCTCTCACCCTGCACAAAACAACTCAAAGTGAATCAATGACTTAAGAATTAGACCAGAGACCCTGCACCACATAGAAGATGAAGTAGGTCCAGATCTTCATCATGTTGGCTTAGGACAAGTCTTCCTTAACAAGACTCCCAAAGCACAGGAAATCAAAGCAAGAATCAATAAATGGGATGGAATCAAACTAAAAAGATTTTCCTCAGCAAAGGATACAATCAATAATGTGGAAAGGGAACCCACAGAGTGGAAGAAAATCTTTTCCACATGCACTTCAGATAGAGCACCAATCTCTAAAATTTATAAAGAACTTACAAAACTTTACACCAAAAATCTACATTGCTTTTATCAATATTTTCTCTTTATTTTTTATTATTCATTTTATGCCTAATTTTTGGTTTATATTTTGTGAATTATATCAATTTTATTAAAAGTGTGTTTTACAAGTTTATGAAAATCATTATAGCATCTTTTATTTCTAATTTTCTGAAAGTTTTGTCAGTGTTTTATCGATTTTAAGGATTTCATTCATTCGTAGATATATATTATGTGTGCATCATGAGTGAGTTACAAATATACCCATAAATGAAGTTTTTAAAACCCTGGGTCCTTTTGAAGTTGCCTTTCTAAAAATGAAAAGAGAAGTGTTGAACAATGAATAAATTAAAATGTTCAATAATTTGAAGTGATTAAAGTCTTGGAATAAATAACTCAAAGTTATAGGGATAGAGGATTTTAGGTAAGGGTGAGTTTTTGTTTTGTGTTTTTGTTTTGTGTTTTGAGCCTTGGAAGGCTCAGAATTTAAGAATGAACTTAAGAATGCCAGCCATTTGTGGTGTCGGAAAATACATCAGTGGCAAATACCCTGAGGCAGGCACGAGTTAAACTTAATCTGTTAGACCACAGTGAGTAAGATGGATATTGGAAAGAAATGAGATCGTAGAGCTGATAGGACAAAAACAAAAACAAAATCTGAAGCAAGTCAGTGTAAGGTATTGTGAGGACTATAGCTTTCAAACTCTCTGAGGTGGGAAATAAGCTGTTGGGGAGTTTGAACTGATGACCGTCATGATTTATTAGATGATGTCAGCATTTTTTGATATATTGGATATGATGTATAAGAAAAAGAAAAGGATAAAGAATGATCCCAGTGTCTTATTCCTAAGGATCTGGAACATGAGATTTGCCTCAGCAATTAGACATAGAGTTTCTCCTTATTGAATTTGAGAAGATAGCAAGAATAGCAGATTTGAAATGGGGAATTTGCAGGGTTCATTTTCAGACAAACGTGGGATACATGTTTGAAATACAAGTTAAGATGTGATACAGTCATAGCACACATGATGTGAAGCTTAGGAAGGATGAATTGAGATTTAAAATCTGCATTAATGTGACGATAATCAAAAGGAATACAGAAAATGAAGAATTATATGTACTAAAACAGATTTACAGAGATGCAAATTAGCAATGGAGCCTAAAAAAATAGCTACAGAACTTTTAAATAGAAATAAAGGGGGGAAAAAGGAAGGAAAGAAGGAAGGAAGGAAGGAAGGAAGGAAGGAAGGAAGGAAGGAAGGAAGGAAGGGAGATACAGATGCCTTTTAAAAACAGTTTTTAAGGAGGAGAAAATGAATGGCCATAACAAAACCTGTTATGTGTATAGTAAAATGAGAACTTAGAATTGAGTTTCTATTTATTTTGATGTCATTGCTACTTACCAAGAGCTTTTCCAGTGGGTTGATAGTGGTGTTAAGAAGGAGAGCCAGGTTCAAGTGCACTTGAGACCAAGTGGGAAGAGTAGAGACAGCAAGTACACAAAGAATTTTCTCTAAATCAATAATTATTAGTAGTCCTAGTCACATAAAATAGAATATGAAAGTAAGTAATTGTAAAATCATTGGTATCCCAGTTGCATAAATCCACACATAACCTCTTCAAAACTACCAAATATAAACAAATTGCTTTCCTTAGAAATTTTATTTTCAGACTGCAAATTGTCAATATTTTAATTGTACTTTTTCTGTTTCCTTCTGCTTAAGTCTCTCTCTATTTCTCCTGCCTGGTTAAATTTTTATTCATTAAAATATTTGAAGTCTTATAAAGCTTTTTGTAGGAGGTTGTATTATCATATTTCCATGTTACATATTTTCAAATTAGATAAATGTCCAACAAAATGTGAAATAAAAATTAACATCTTATTGTTGCAACAGGAGATTCTTGTCCTTGAAAGGATTTTATTCTAATGAAGAGCAAGAACAATTGAATAACTCCTGATTTTTCTATTTAAACACACTGATAATAAATTACTGTATATAAATTAAAAAGACATGAATATGCATTACAAAACAAAATGCAATTTCCCTAAATAAAATATCTAGAATTTGTTTTCAGACAAACTGTATGCAAACCCAAGTAATTAGCATTCATTATCTCATTTGATAATTATTTCAAGGCTAGAGTTTCACATCTTGACTCTTTATGCACTGAAACTTGGATACCTCTAAGTCTGGAATGTGGAATGATATGGCATTTGTCATCAGAAAACATGAATTTTATTCCCAATTCTACTAGTCAAAACTGTGCGGTTTGGATCAAACCCTTATTTTCTCAGGTTGTATAAACCGTAAAATTAGAATAATCAGGATATCTATCATAATGACCCACTGTGGAATTTACTAGAATGGTGTATGATGTGAATGTTTTCTTTGCAAAAGGGAAGGTATTTTATCTACAAACAGTGAAAAATAGAAGTAAAAAAAACCCTACAACTTACATATAGCCTTAGAAAAACATCCTGCTCCTGAAGATCATGAATCAGTCTCTGTTGAGGTATTGAAGAGACAAAATTCTAGAGAGAGACATCTTCATGAAATACACCTTGTGTTGAGTATTCCTCATTTGGAATTAAAAAACATTAAAGAAAAAAACCATGACTAAAGAAAATTACTGTGAAAGAACAAGAAAACAAAGAAATCAACCCCTGGTGTAAGTATCTTCCAAATAGAAATCACCATAATAATCCAGATTTGAATTATCAATTATAATAATAAAACAAAAGATACTTAAATCTGATTGAAGAACATCTTGCCCTGCTTAATAAAATAATAAGCTATTTAAGAAAATCAGAAATAAATCAATGATTATTATTTGTCAGTCTGATCATTTCCATATTTTAAAGATGTTTGATAGTATCAGAAAATATATTGAAAAAGATAGTAAAATATCAGAAAATAATATTCTTAATAGTAAATAACATTTTTCAGAATTCAAAATATTTTAAAACTTACTATCTATGGTATGTAATTCGACTTGTATTTTTCCACAAATGGTTCTTATAATCATTTTCAAGACAACTGAGGGAATGTGGTCATGTGTGAGAGATGCTAGAACCAGTGACATGATGATCTTGATGATATGTTGTTAAACACTAGAGCTTTTACCTATGGTCTAAAAAAATTAAGATAACCATTTTATAAATTACCCAGTTTTATGAAAATATAGGTGGTTTCATTTTCTTATCATTCCACTTGCTTATTTTATTCTACCATCTTATCAAGAAGCAGGTAGCATTACTTTAAAAAAGCAGATAGATTTTATCAAAAATCAGCTATTATTGTTTATATTTAGTTTAGAAATATAATAAATCTTTGGATAAAATAAATCGAAGACATAGAATTTTAAGCTTTTGTTCTAGTTGCAATATCAATAAATTAATCTATGTTAAAAAGGGGCTCCAAAGAAGGTCATTTTGTAGCAAAGAAAGAAACAGGGATATTCAAAATGAAAAAAAAAAAACCAAAATTTTAAAATATGAAAAGGTAGTATTAGTTTTCTATATTTCAATAGTAGTAATACTTGGCTACTAAAAGGGTTAGTAGGAAATCTTTTCAAAATGAAGGTTGCTTAGTGTCACTGCGCTCAGTTCTTGTCAAATTCCATCTGGAAGAAAGACATCAGCAACCTGCAGGTGACTGGGTGAAAAGACAGCAGGCGATGATGAATCTTTATCACCTGGGAAATGATGGAAGAAATTAGGAATGTGTTCTCTGGAGAGAAGAAGATTTAGACAGAGACAATATGTATGCTCTCAGCTGTTTGAAGGGACTGTCCTGGTTTAGAAAGGGGATTAGAATAAGCATGTGCTGCTCTAAAGAATAGCCTCTTGAACCAAGGCTAACTGCCAGAGGGAAGGTACTTCAGCTCAGCATGATAAGAAATTTCTGATAATTTTGATTACCTGATGTTAGTGGGTGCTTCATTTATTTCTAAGAAGTACCTTGCACTGGAAAAAATGGATGAGATATGATGGGCTACTTTCAATGCTAAAATTCTTTGATTTTGTGAATTAATGTAAATTAAAATTTCCTATTCTAAATTTTAATAAGAAGTCCTCTACATGAATTTAAGGTACTCTGGAAAGTTTACATTATTATCTTACCTCTATCTCTATCATTTAAAATCTATATCCATCCATTCATCTTCTGCATAATTTAAGATGTATAAAGAGAAAAAACTTTCCACATATCATGTTCTAATAATCATATATGTATGAAATGAAAACAACTATAATAATTATCAATTCATTTTTAAATGATCACATTTTAACCTATGAAAATAGCAATTTCAAAATAATAGGTCAAATACTATAAGTCAGGCCTGGGTTTGTGGCTTAGTGGTAGAGCACTTGCCTAGCCCGTGTGAGGCACTGGGTTTGATCCTCAGCACTACATAAGAATAAATAAATAAAATAAAGTATTGTGTCCACCTACAACTAAATATATATACATATATATATATATACACATACACACGCATACAGTTGTCATACTCTAAGTCAAACAATGTTTGGGAGATAAAAATGGATAATTCAAAGGTGTAATTGCAGTAAATATGTTAAGTTTTAAAAGAAAAATATTTAGAGGCTCTAGGCTAAGCCATGTTCAAGTTTACAATGTATCACTTCTAAAATTCCAACATTTAAAAATAATAAGCTTAGAAAATAAAATGTGACTATACACAGAACAGCCTTCTTATATAAAGATAATCCCGGATAAATTTATTTTGCAAACTTTTCAAAAATGCTTCTTTTGTGATTGTATACACCCAAGACCCACATTTCCTCACCTTCATTGGGTATAAGTAAGCTTTTTGACCAAACACCTGTATCATGGGGAAGCTTTCCCATCTGGTACTTTCTAGGAGCACTGTTAAGTAGCACTGGGTCCAATAATAATTCTATACCTTACTGCTATATAAAATTAGGGATGCATGTAAAAAGACTTTCACCAAATAGATTTTGGAAAAGTTCTCATTTTCTGGGTCCACTTCAAACTGTAGTTAACCAAAATGAGTAACAAAACGTTTCTTGACTAAAGATGTCACTTTAAGGTTGTTCACTTCAAAAATTCTTCTTAATATTAGTTATATTTCATATTGTTTTGTTTTACTGTGTTTAAAATTGTGACCTGAGTCTTCATAGTGATGTTTATCATCATTATGTTTAAAAAAATCAATTCTTTGAAAAATAGATACGAAGTTTTCAGTTCATCATTTATCCTGAAAAATAAAATAAATCCAAAATAAATACTGAAAAGAAAAAAAAGATATAAAATGGTTATAAAATAATCATAAAATATAAATCAAAATCTTAAGTAGAGCTCATAACTTCTCCCTCAAAAAGTGCTGACTGGGGAGATACTCTGCTGACATACACAGACAAGGGAAGACCCAGCTACTGGGCACTCAAAAGTCAAAACAAGTATGGTTGAAGGAGACATGAAAAATACACTGAAAGTTCTCTTTAAATATAGCTTACTGCTTGTTCCTCAATACCATATTATATGTTAACAAAATATACTGTCCATACCTCTTATTGGACAGATAATAAGTTGAAAATGAAATTTATTACATTGAAGGACATGTGATGTAGCAGAAAATATTGTGGACATTGTGGAATGTTTTTCTCAGGTCTGCAATTAAACTGATACCTATTGCATGTATTGATTTGAGAGTTTCATTCCTCAATAGGGAAATTGAGGACACTTGTAAAACTAGAGCATAAACTATTCAAATGCATAAATACCTAGAACTTGGTGTTCCAAAAAGAGCATTAGCCTGGGAATCATATGAAAAATAGAAAATATGGGGATATGATGGCTTACTTATTAGCAACCTATATTTTTTTCCAATGAGTCCTGCAATATTATTGAGGGAATACAGTGTTGTTAGTGGCACTGATTGTGTCTAATGACTCATTCAAGTGCCTCTCCATCCTTTACTCTAACAATCCCATTGCTATTTCATCTCTACATAAATATCTCAATGACAACTTAAAATAAACAACTTCGTGATTATATACCCTTTTGTCCTGTGATATATGCAATCAGTTATCTCAATTCTTAAATCTTGAAGCAGCCCACTGCAGGTGACTTTACTCCAGTTTTACAAAGAAGGAATATGAGACAGAGAAAAGAAACTTATACAAAGTGATACAACAAAAATGGGGCAAATTAAAATGGGGCAAATTATGTCTAAAGGCTGCTAAAGCCTGTGTCTGCCCTTCTTATAGACTATTAAAAATTATGTGCCTAGAAAAACTTTCAATCTTGGTTCTGTTGAAATGTAAATTTTATATATATATGCATATATATATTTATGCTTATGTAAACTATCACTCAATTCTCCACAGGATAACCGTAAAGAATATTTTCCATTATGTATACTTTATCTCAGCCACTTTGAAATAGAAATATTAAAAATTTATTGTAACATTCCCAAAGGTAATAGTAATGGAGTAGAAAACCTCAAATATTTAAAATAAAACTTTCAAAATAAATTAAAATATACATTAGAGATCAATTATATACACTAATACAGTTACCAAAATATTGAAGGAACAAAATAATTATGAGAAATAAAGTTAACCCACATTCGTACCACATTAATAATGATATATGTTAAATTTTATGTTTCCCTTCAGAGGCTAAAATAATTTGACATAGCTATAATGATAGCACAGATGTATTTCTATATTTGACTTTTTTACTTGATATTATGCCTGTCTCATGTGAAGATTGCCTTTAAATATTGACTCTATATTAAATATAGCTTATTAGCTTGCGACAGAGCTACCGAGAAGCAGAGCAATAATTCTACTTAATTGGTGATCAAGTAGAATGGAAATTGAATTAATTTTGAAGACATAATGCAAAACTATGAGCTAATTTATTTTCAAAAATGTCTGTATAACATTGCCCACACCTGCCTCCTTCTCTTACATCCAAAGTTTAGCCCAATCTGTGTCCAGAAAGCCTTGGTCTCTTTAGGCCTGGTGGCGGGTGGGACTTAACTCAAGATTAGGATAACTTTACAACCCTAAGAGAGAGATCCACTGAGCTCTCACTGGTGTGGCCAAAGAGGTGTTAACTCTCCCATAGGATGGACTCTTCTGGAAATAGTCCTAACTTCAGCAAGGACTTGACCCCTTTCAGGGCAAGGTGCAATTGTGACTGAGGAGTAAGATGGGAATGCAGAAGTGCAACTAATTTGGAGCCACTGCCATTTAGTAGCAGAAATGGTCATTTCTATAAAATTATTTGACAGGCCTGTCAACCCAGAATCAATACATCCAGATATTGTACAATAGCTTTTACTTAGTTTTCTTCTAAAAGAGGAAACTAGAAAGTTAGAGCAAGAAACTTTCTAACCAGAAAGTTAGAGCAAGTGTTTGGAAGGAATATTTGAACTGTGTAGAATCAAGAAATATGTATTTAAATTGAAAAAGGACATCTGTGGTCTGATAAAGATACTTGCTATCCTTTAACTATTAGTTCAAAGGAGATTTTCTTCACTCTTTAATAAGGAAATCTCTTCCGCTTTTTAACTTACATGGCACTTTTTCATGTCTCTGATAAGCTGCTATTCCTTTCTGTTTTGCATTTTAGTCATTTGTATGCATGACTTATATCCCTTCCAGTTTTTATATTTATTCATGAAAAGATCATGTCTTATACATCTTTGTATCCACTACTGGATGTGCATCAGTAAAAACACTCTTCAGGAATACATCTGTTGCACAAACAGAAATGTAGATGCAATTATAAATCTGGGAGAAATTAAGAAAAGCTATGAAACCAAAATATCCTCTCAAACAATATGAAATTAAAATAGGCTGTCCTATGTGTCACTATTGCCAATTTATTTTGTATTTACAGAATTAAAATATCTATACAATTATCACTCCATATCTGCAAGGCCTCTGTTCCAGAACACCACATACACAGAGAGATACGGAAATCTGAGGATGCTCAAAGTCCTTATATGAAATGGTTCAGTATTTGCATATAGCCTACATACATCCTCCTTGTACTTTAAACATGTCTAGAATACTTATAAGACCTAATACAGTATAAATGTTATGTAAATAGCTGTCATACTGTATTTTTAGAGAATAATGACAAGAAAAATTGCCTGTACAAGTTCAGCACAGATGCAACCATCACAGGCCTAACTACATAGTGCAAATCAGCAGCAATGTAACATTTTCAATCCCCAGCTGGTTGAATCCAGGAATGCAAAGCCAGCAGATATTGAGTACTTGACTGTATGTGATTCTGTGTTTCAGTCATCACCAAAATTGTGTCCAATTTTCAAATCATTTTAAAATGGAATATCTACTTAAGAATACTTGACATTGTATAGAAGTTAAAAATAAGAAACATACACACACCACACCTAAAGCAATATTTATTAGCTGACTTGATGACAAAATATGAAGAAATTTTCATTGTACTCGCACAATGGAAATTACAACATTAGAAATATCATCCCTAATTTCAATTAAAATGAAAGTAACTCTGTGGAAATAATTAAAAACAGATTAGAAATATTAACATTATTATTAAATAAATTTACCAGAAATTTTAGGCCCTAAATAGTACTTTGACTTGAAACTTACCCCTTTTTCCTCTTTGTTTTTTTTTTGGTTCACATTATTCATACTTCTAATCAATAAAGTAATCTGGAAGTATAAGTGAAACTTTTACCAAGTAAATTCTGATAAAATTCTTGTTTCCCTGATTCCTCAATGTTCAAGAAATAGTGATATTCTGTGGTGGTACAGCTCTGCTGAAGGTTTTGAGTTCATTCAGAAGGTGAATTTCAATGAGGGAAATATTTTTCTTTGTTTTAGTGAAGACAATGATTAAATTAGTATAATGTCAATAATGATCCTGAAACTATCATTTGTTTCTGATCTTATATTTATCATCATATGTAGATGAATCATAGTTATGGAAATTGGAGTATTTCAGAGTAACTGCTTGTTAACCTCAATCCTGTATATTTCATAACTTTACAAAATGTGGATTTATGATAATTTTGGAGTAATTAAAACTAACCACCTTTTAAAAATTCACTCTTTAGTAAGTGTTTTGCTAGCAGAAATTTATTATAAGCATTGAAACAGATAAGGAAAAATGTTACTCATCTCTGAATCATTTATTTTGAAGTTTCATGTTTTATAATTATTTGTTTCCAAATACATTTTTGTTTCATTGAAGGTTTAAACTATTTTACTTCACCTGAACATGCGTTTTAAGTTTAGACTGCTTTATATCTTCTGTAAGCTGACATTTTATTATAGAAAAGTCATATTGTGGAGATACAGGATTATCTTCTGAATTTTTCCTTCCTTCCTTCCTTCCTTCCTTCCTTCCTTCCTTCCTTCCTTC